>CM040754.1:3413455-3925955 GCA_022829145.1 Albula goreensis
AAAAAAAGATTTTTTCTAACCTAAGCCGAACCCGACATGGGAGCCGGGAAATGGGATAATACTAAGTGGAGGGAATAGACACATGGAATGCCAGTGCACATTCCCGTCCACCGACTTCTATCCTTTTTCTAGAGGAGGTTGGAGGGAAGAGACAAACAAAGTGACTTGTTTTACACCTACGAACCTAACCCTAACCCTAACCCTAACCATAACCCAAACCCAAACATTCACCCAAACCCTAACCCTAACCGAAACCCTAACCCTAAACCTAACTGAAACCCTAACCGAAACCCTAACCCTAACTCTAACCCTAACCATAACCCAAACCCAAAGCCAAACCCTCACCCAAACCCTAACCAAAACCCTAACCCTAACCCTAACCGAAACCTTAACCCTAACCCTAACCTAACTCTAACTCTAACCCTAACCCTAACCCTAACCCAACCCTAACCCTAACCCTAACCCTAACCCAAACCCAAACCCAAACCCAAACCCAAACCCGAACCCAAACCCAACAAACTCCACTCTCAGCCGGCTGCCTACGCTTTGCTCATACATGGTTTGAAATGTTGCTGGGAATTGACATTTGATCAGGCTCACGTTGCTGCGGGTGATTAACCTAGTAACCAGAGGAGGCCACAGCAGTTTCATTCAGCCTCCAGAGACGTGCCAGGCAACGTGTGCATCGATCTGCTTTCTGACATCATTTTAATTCATGATAAATAAAAAAACACATGAATGATCCTTTTCCAATGCCAAATAACTGGAAAAATTCTGAACACACATTTACAACCCCTACATACACTGTATTTGAAGGGTACATTATCATAGTCCATGGTGATGATTATTACTATTATATCAGTATTATGTTTTTGTTTATTATATTTTTATTAGGTTTGTTATTGTATATCTCCTCTCAGGTTTTTTTTTTCTCTCAGAAAGGGGAAAGGAAGACAGATTCAATTTCTCCATGCTGGAGCGGGAGATACAGGAAGAGGTATGGCTGTTGAAATGAAAGAGAGGCCTTGAGGAACAGAATGTAATTTTCTCTCAATCTCTCCCCATCTTCTCTTCAGTGTGCAGTATTGGCTTTTCTGGCTCAGGGATCCCTTACGCTTCCACGGTAGGCAGTACTGTAGAAGCGATGCCTTGGTAACGGAATGTTTGTCGTCTGTGATGTCACAATGGAAAGTGCCTCGGAGTACAGTTTCATTCACTCATAAGGATGATGCAGAAAAAAAAGGTTAAAAATGGGACTGACATCCAGCAGAAATGTATCACCCCCCACCATATTTTAAACAACACCTTTATACCACAGGAAGTAAGTGGAAAATGTACTGGGTTTTTTTTTGCGTGAAGAGCGACATCCTTTACCTCGCCGTTCAATAAAACATCTGAAGCTGTGTCCGTAGCAATCGTGAGAAATTATGAAGTGCTGTTTAAAAGCTGTCCATCACGGCTCCCTCCCCCGCTCTCCTCCCCGCGATCTTCCGCAGCTATCCGCTTGATTCATGGTCAGCGCGGGCCGCTCTCTAACGTGCTGGCGACGCTGAGGAGTTGGGCCTAAAGAGTTTGCTCTGATGAATTCCGCCCGGTCAGCGCTTTCCGCAGCCATCGCTCTCCATCGCTCTCCATCGCCGTGCACTTTTCCCCTCATCGCAGAAATCTCGCTGTTTGACAGACTTCACCCATGGATGAAATTTAAGGCGATGACCTCCATTTGCCAAATTGTGAGCCGACAATTCTCTCCGGAAACAAAGCGCTCCGCCGCGGGGGAAAAATACCTGGTCTCTTTAGCGCTGCGCGAGGGGTGCTCAGGAGGGGGTCGGTGGAGTCACAGGGGGTCCACAGCATGACAAATTGATCTACTTAGAGTATTTCTTTTATATATCTCTATATTTCATAAACTGATAGATGATAGACACACTTTTAGATTAAATAAACCATGCCCAGTTTATACTTCTTTAGTATTATCCTGGGTGTTGAATATTCATTTAGTGCTAAATAAGCTTCATACATTTAACTTAAGAACTCAAAACATTTGAATTGTGCAATCAAAACACATGATGAAATTGATAAAGATGATGAAGATCATTTTTATTATTGCTGCTGATGATGTCGCTGTTGTTGTTGCTGCTATCATGACCGCCGTTCTGCAACCAGAAGGGAAGACGACAGGCTCAATTTATCACGCCACGTTAAGGAATGAGAGGAAGAGAAAGGTAAACCTGTTAGAATGAAAGGTGGGGGCCTTGAGGAGCGGAATATAATTTTCCTCAGGCCTTCTGCTTCCATGGGACGGCCAGCTCAACTGCCTTTGAACTGCAGCCAGTGCTGGGCGGCAGATAAAGGTGTCAACAGTGGACTATTTTATTTTACTGAGGTGGGGGGAGTTTGTAGGGGGGTGAGACAATAATAAAGTTTCGGAACCCCCTGAGAGAGGACGCTGAAGCCGTTGCCAGGGCGACGGGCTGTTCGTGGGACAGGGCCCATTTCACCGGCCGTGTGGACTGTTCCCCCTCTCCGCTCCGTGACATGAAAGATGTAGCTGTTCATTAAAGCCGACAGAATTTATTGCCAAGTCTGGGAGGCTCTGTGTTAACAGCACAGAAAAGAGAGAGAGAGAGAGAGAGAGAGGGAGAGAGAGAGAGAGAGAGAGAAGGGGAGAAAGAAAACAGTCCCACACTTACAACAGCTGCAGTTCCTTACCGCGCACAAACGGTGCTGTTAAATTCACCGTAATGTGGCTACAGCAAACAGAAACATAAGTAAATAAATAAATATACAACACAAAACAGCGCAGTTATATCATCTGAAAATGAAAGGGCAAGCAGACAAATGAAAGAAAAGGATGCTGTGAAAAAAAAAAAAAAAAAAACACGGCGCTTGATAAAAGGTTTATGTTGGGGATGGGTATGCACTCTTTGTGGCTCTCTGGTTTACGTGTCTAATTCCGTCTGTATTTTTAGCTGCCCTCATTTCCCCTGGAGAGGTGCGGAGTTACCCTGTCGGACTGGACTGGGGGAGTGCGTGGCACACCTGTGTCGGCCCGTCAGCGGTCAGCAGCCTCGGCCCCACAGCAGTGGCCATGAAGTGCTGGCGTGGGGGGGTGTGGATTTTGCAAGTGGACAGTCCATCGCTCGGGCCTGGCAGACGAGCACTGGACGTGCTTTCGCTTGCGCCAGGGAGCACGGGACCGAGTCTGGGGGTGGGGGTGGGGGGTGTGGGGGACAAGCTTATCCTTTACGCGGCGGCGGCTAGTGCACACAGGTAGCGAGCCAGCGTGCTGAGCAAACTCCGGGGCTGACCTGGGGAAATGGAAAACTGACCGACTGACTGACTGACTGACTGACTGACTGACTAAATGACTGACTGACAAAGAGCGCTCTTCCTTCCCAGGAGACCGCCCTCTGTTGTTCTGACTGAGATCAGTGGGAATGAGAGCGCGTCCGGGCCTGAAGGCTGAGACAAAGCTCCCCCCACGTGTGACAGACGACACCTCACCCGGGCGCGGAACAATAGAAAAACACATCACTCTACATTCATTTGACTTACTCTGAGTGATTTAACCAACGCGTCCATTCTGTGAGGTGCAGGCTTTGTGGAAAGAGAGAGAAGGGAACTTTTATGCTTGTTTTTTATGAGGGGGGCACTGTGTTACCTGTCGCTGAACTTAACTAGCATTGCCTTTTCTGGTGGCTTTTAAAATGAGCCACTCTGTCAGCGTGAAGAAAAGGGCTTTTCCGCTCCCTCTCAGAAATGACTTACTTCAGTTCGGTTGCTTCAGTTTCTCTTTTTTGAGGTTATTATTTTTGATAATCTCACCCCCCTTATGTCTTTTTCTTTCCTCCTGTGGCAGAAACAGACATGAGGAGAGGTGATGTCGTCAGTGATGTTGTAGTTTTTAATCTCACAAGAACAGCGGTGTCAAACCCATTTCCCATCGCAAAGAAGTTTTTTCATGCCACACATTTGGGGTTAAGAGTTCGTTCTCCAGAAATGCTCAGTTGTTCTCGTTTGCTTCAAGCGACAACTACGACTTTACTGGAGGGGAAATGATTAAAAGTATTGTGTGATTAAGTATTTTTTAATGAAAATCATGAACTTTTTTTTTTACAAACTGAAGGGGTGAAAAGATTCATATTAAGCAAAACAATGACTTGCAACAGAAAAAGATCATTTCTTTGCATTAAGTAAATTATTACCAAATAAAGCTACAATGCTGGAACAAAACATGAGCATCCTTGTGAAGTATCATTGCCTTTAATCCTAGGGGTGAGCATGGTGTTTTTTCCTGGTGTTTTTTCCTGGTTTTTTCCCTGGTGTTTTTTCCTGGTCTTTTTTCCTGGTGTTTTTCCCTGTGGTTGTACGATAGGCTCCCTAGGTCACCCTTAGGACAGGGCTCAATGAAACACACTGACTCTCTTTCCAAAAGAATACAATGCATTCCAGAGAATGTTTGCTGGTCTCCAATGTTTGCAGCTATGGTACAGTCTATCTCAATCAACTTACTATACGCACTTACAGAAACTGAAGTCTGTTTGATTTAATTGCAAGTGTCCTTAAAGAAACTAAGCGAGTTTGATTGTGTTCGGGTTTGTTTGCTTTTTATCATGTCGTCTGCCTCCATTCTTCATTACCGGGGAAGCAACAGCAGGTAAATGACTACAAGAGTGGCACATACTGACTTGCTCAAGCTTCTCTGTAAAAGAAAAGAAAAAATAAATAAGGCAAAAAAAAATAATAGTGAGCAGGTACTTTTGGAAAACCTTGTTCCTCTTGCGGTAACTATGGCAACCCCGTGTAAACCCCCCAATCCACCCCCCCCATCCCCCTCCACCACCCTGACTGGGAGCGGTGGAGACAAACGTTTAATGGGAAATCGTCAGTAATTCACGAGAGAAAGAAAGCGTGGGCAGAGAATACTGAATTACAGGGCCTGTTTTGTCGCCATTGTTTTCCTCTAATGGCAAAGTACACACGCACACATATATCCAAATCCTTTCCTCTCAACTGCAACAACTCTTTTCTTCTGGGAAAGAAAGGATGTATTCATGTGCCGGTTTGTTTGCTCTTTTCTTCCTCTCCTCCACGCAGCTGAAGATATTGTTTCATAGAAGCGTCTGATGTCCTGTCAGACATTAATATCTGTGCTTGCATTCTGTTTGGCAGCATGAAATTAGCCACGATCTTCCAGGAAGCCATTATTTTACAGCCTCTCTCCATTAGCAATAAAACTCGATTCGTTGCTCTGTGGTTTCTACCCAAATACAGTATTTATATACGTCATATGATCTGTGATGGATAGGAAGGCCACAGATTTAATGGAGTTTACCCCCAGGGGTAAACTAGAGGCTTGCATGGGTGGCTTGTAGAGGTTCGCATTGCTGTGAATGAGTGGATATCTATTCGAATTTGTGTATTTGAAGGTGAGAGGTACCTATTGATAGTCACAAAACTGCTCTCATTATCTTTCAATTATCTTTCCAAAAATATTTTAGAAAAATTATTTTGATCAGTTTTTCATTGATTGAAGATGAATTTTGAAAGATAAGCCTGTGTAATATTATCTGTTGGAAAAGTAGGCCCTAACAAGGCTAAAGTCTGCTGACTTTCATTTTGGTGAGGAAAAACTCATCAGTTTGCAAGGCAAGAGTCAGCGGTGTGGTCAGACAGCCAATGAAGTGGCAGCGGTGTGGTCAGACAGCCAATGAAGCGGCAGCTGTGTGGTCAGACAGCCAATCGAGTGGCTTTCTGACCACACTGCTTTGGCTTTGGCACATCCAGTCGCGAGGCCAGGTGAACATATTTTCGAGGTCAGGTTTGGTTCATTTATTATTTGTCAGATTCTGTTAGTTAACTTGCTGTGGCCTGGCCTTTCCTCGGGTGAACCTGTAGCTTCACACACCTTCTGCGGTAAATTAGTCTCTGTAATCAGGTCATTTTCATTACCCACGAACAATTACATTGGATTTAGGAGTTTTAAATAATACAAACTATGGCTTAGATTCAGTCAACATTTGTCCTTAACGTAGACCAACAAATGCAAGCAATAGTTCTGTTCCTCACAAACACAATCTGAAGAGTAAACATTGTGTGGTGATTGGCCGTATAGTCATGGCTGAACTTAGAAAAAAAAAAAAAGCAGCTGTGAAGCTAAAACTTAAATTGCGACCCAAAGTTAATTCAGATTTTGATGGAATCTGCAACCTAAATTAATATAATTTATTAACTGTCACAACTTCAGTTTTTCAGTTTTGTTTGACTTTGTTGAAGTTTAATTGGATTTATAGTGTGGAGCTGTGGTCTATATCAAGGTTTGAAATGACCGCTGCTCTTTTGGGAAGGGGTGGGGAGAAAATGCAGAGCGAAAGGAAATCTGGTGTGACGGAACCATAGCAACATTCACCTGTATGACAAAACCATGGCAACATAGTTGAGTGTACTGTTCGAGGAGGTAGATATACAGTGATTGCAAAGGGCTTTATATGGTTATAATATAATGTAATCCCAGATGCTTGGCTGGGTATACTCCATACACATGCCTATAGCCTCCACTGCTCCACTGTTTTTCAGGTGGTGCTGGGAAAGTTTAGGGTGAGGGCAGTTGCAGTACAGATCTGGGAACCCAGGCGGTGACAGAGGAGGCTGTCAGCTTGGCTTTGCGGAGCGTCTCAGGGCCAAACGGGGGAGGGGGGGGGCATGCACCAAGCGCAGCGCCCCAAATCATAATAAACAAATCCCCCCTCCTCGTGTCCCGTGTGAAGGCGCGGTTTAACATTTCGTTTCACCCATGGAGATGCACGCGACATGACGGCTCTGCCGCCCTGCGGGACCGGCTGAAAGGGCTCGGTCAGTGAACATTCACTCTTTTCTCTCACTCTTCTGATCCCCCTCCCTTCCTCCCACTTTAATGTTGTTTTTTAAAAGGAGATGAAAAGTGGAGTGCTTTTTTTTTTTCTTAAAGAAATAAAAAAAAACCCAATTAATTGGTAACTCGATTGAAGTACCTTCCTTGCTAACTTTCCCTCCCCCTTCCCCCCACCCCTCCCCCACCCTTTCCCCCGATGGGTTAATATTCATGCGAGTTATGTTTGCTCTCAGTATCTTTGATCTCCCTCCCTTCTCTCAGAGTCACATGGGGTAAAGTTGAAATGGCGCTGAAGTGGGGCTGGCCCCAGCGATGGCAGTGAAAGGGACGGCAAAGCAACATTCAAATGAAATACCTTGGGGCTTTTCCACAAGGAGAAGAGAAAAAAAACACAACAAAAACAATAAAACGCAAAAAAAAAACACAGCTGGAATTCGGATCTGGCATGTCTTAACACGTCTCAGGATTTTGAAGAATTCCAGGCTGGCGTGTGTGAGATGAGAGAGGTCTTTGTTCCAGGGTCAGGCGTGTGTGTTTGTGTGCGTGCTTTTGTGTGTGTGTGTGTGTGTGTGTGTGTGTGTGTGTGTGCTCCTCTTAAATCTCAGTGAACCTTAGCCCTTATCTGATCTGTTGTTGAGGTATTTGGAGGGCGGGTGCAGGTGGTGGGGGGGTGGAACCCTACCTGGCACATCAATCACAGGTCGGCCCAGTAAAGGGGGTCTTGTCAGGATGCCGTTTGTGGTGATTTAGGCTGTAATTTTCGGCGAGTCCCACGCCTGCCTGCTCCTCGCTCATGTGGTAGGCTGAGCCGACAGATCGACCTTGTCTGGGATACCTGCGCTGGCCGCACCTTTCGTGCGGCGTGTAAATGAGGGGCGATTTATTGTAGATGGAAATCACCAGGCCCTGAACTGTACTGACCCCTGTGGAGGAGGGGTGTTGGGGAGAGAGACGGGGTGCTGGTAGGGTGGGGGGGGCTCTGGGACCCATCCCGGCACAAACCCCCCAAACCTGGGCCCCACCTGCTGTTCCGTCCGCCGCGTAACTCCTGCATCGCAAGGGAGACGCTCTGACTTCCTCCTCCTGTTCGCTCAGGTTCCCTGCTGGGACCCTTCTTTGGAGAGGGTAAGATCAGAGGAAAGAGGAAAAATGTCTTTGAGGAAATAAAAGAAGGATAAATGAAACCGCTAGAAAGAAAGGAAGAAAAAATAGTAATAAAGTAGTGTACATGTAAAAGCAGTGGAGATCCATGTTCCTCTCTTCTCCTCTCCACCTCTACAACCTGGCCCCCCACACACACACAGTACCCCCTCCACACACCTAATGGAAAATATCTCTGTAATTCAGTTTATTTTACTGCTGCCCTTTTGGCCAGCGTTGGGCCGCGCTGACGTTATAGTTTTACGAGTTCCATCGTGAAGCGACTTTGGCAGGAGGCTGCCATGCTGAGGAATGAGCATTTGAGAGAGACAGAGAGAGAGAGAAAGAGAGAAGAAGAGAGAGAGAGCTGAATGGAGTTTCTGTATTCCCGCACCACCTAAAAATACCTCCAGGTCCCTGTTGGTGCACGGTTGGGGCCACGAGGTTGGGGGGGTGGATAGGTTATGTCACTGATGCCGGCATGGATTTTTTTTTTTTGATCTCTGTTATGGCTGGTTACAAAATTTCTATCCGCTGGCAACAATATTCTCCATGCCCTTTGACAGTGACAACAACAACAACGGCAACAAAAAAGAGAAGAAAAATTCACGGGGAGTTGTTATATAAAATGGCGGGCGAAGGGCTGCAGGAGCTGAGGAGTGACGCGGCGTATCCAATGAGGTTAAGGAGCTGGGAGCCGCCGCACAGAGAAGAGTGAATCGCCAAACGCCGCGCTCTCCTTTGAACTCCTCAATGCGTTGCCTGTGTACTTCACCGCTCTCCCCTTTCCACTGCGGCGCGTGTGCCGGAAATACGAGAAAATGGAATAACCAGAGTGATGCTTTCTGAATGACTGGGGGGCAGCTGAGTGGGGGGGGTTATGGGGGCAGGGGAGGGGGGCGGGGCAGTGAGGGCGGGGCAGTGGGGTGTGGGGCAGGGGAGGGTGGGGCAGTGGGATGTTTGGTCTCTGGTGATTCACATGGCAAGAAATGCTGAATTAGTTTTTCCAGCAGGTTGTTTTTTCTTTTTTTTCTGATTTGTTCATTCAGGTGCACATATGCGTTTTACCCCTCAGGACCCACACAAGGGAGGGTTCTGAGGGATTAACGGCAACGCCGCAAGTCGTCATTAACCGCTTTTTCTGTCTTTGTGCTTGTAATACCGACCCCCCTCACCCCCGTATGTGAACGGTTTCTGCCGTGTACTCCACTGCTGCCCGCCGTTGAAACGCTACCCTCTCTTAATGCGCTCGTCGGAATCCCTAAGGTCTTTTCCTTCACATGAGACTCATCAACAGAAGACTGTGGCACGATGTTCTCAAACCAGCCGAGGAGAGGAAGGAGACTGCTGGGAGAAGATTTCAGACACGTTCGGCTGCTTCCCCGCGGCCCCCCGAGCTACGGGCCCCGCACGCTTATCCACACAACCTCAGTCCCCATGGGATCTCAATAGATTGTCCATTGTCTCTCTTCCTTTGTGATTGTGCTTTTTTTCCTTTCTTTTCCATTTCTTTTTGCTGTGTCTCAATATGCACGATCCATGTAAGATGGGTTTTATGGTCTGTTGTGTGAAACGTTAATATTTCTCTTTCTTTTTTTCTGCGGATGAGGAGCATCTTGTTGACGTGCTTAATGAGCCGTGCAGATTAATTTGCTGACGCTGGAGTGGAGCAGTACCTGACTGCGTGTAATCTGGATTACGTAATCAGATCACAAACATTAAGTAACTACAATCAACCCAGATTAATATGAAACAAGTGTGTAATCTGGTTACAGTTGTGTAGGTTCCAAGTGACATTTTGGATGGCATTATGAGAAATAAACGTCATTACAAATTTACACGTATAATGCCACGCATTTTAACAATAAATCACTGACAATATCAAATCCCTTAGAAAACTCATACACCCCACAGGTTAGTTAAGAGCACCAATTTCAAAATGGGCAAGGGTTTCACAACATTACCCTTCAGGAGATGTGTTTATTCCTGAGGGGGAAGGTCCAAAAGAAATCTTTGATCTAAGGACACAAATATGTGCTAAAGAAATTCAAGAGTAACCTGATCAGATTACAGTTACAATTTCTTCAGTAGGGCGGTTTTTTTATGTTGCTAATTACTTTCTTGGTCAACTGATATATAAATGTACTTGATCACATTTGTTAAGTAATCTGTCCACTGTTTAGTAAAAGTCCACGTGCCAGTTAAGGTCACCAAACCCCACAGCTGCTGATTAGCCAGTTTGTTTGCATCTTGCCAAAGACCTTCATCGTATACTCCTTTTCCGATGGCCAAAGGCCTCCTGCTGTTATCGAAGCTGCCTATCGTATCCTCCGCCCTGGCGGTAGATATCTCTCCCGTCGCCGCCTCTATTTTGAGTCTCACTCAATTATTAAAAGGAGCTGGATGTGGTGCTGTACCGGAGGCTCCGCGCAGAGGTGTGTGCGGGTTTGATTTCCCGTCTTCCTGTCCGCTGGAGGGCTCGGGTGGTGTCACCGGGCCGGTTCAGATGGGGAGAGAGCCCGTTCTGAGAAAAGGGCACGCCGCGTTCTGCGGCGCGGTGGAATCGATGCGGCCTCCTGACATAACGCCTCCGCAAAGGTCACCGGAGGACGAACCCGCCGATGAGGCAAGCTACCACCTATTCCCAAGGCATGATGGGAAAAATGGGGAGCCCCGAGAGACAGGAGGCCACGCGATATGCCGCCCTCCCCCCACCCCACCCGCTCACCTTGCTGGAGAAGCGTTGTGCTCATTGTCAGGTTTAAATGTGAGAAAAATCGATCTATGAAAGCCTGCTGCACAGAGATTCTCAGCCTTTAATATTTCTGGGGTGGGAGACATTTCTCTGAGATAAACATGCACCATACATGGCTGTGGTTAATTTCTCATACGGAGAGGTCTTACGCCTGAAATAGCAACATTTTTCCGTTCGTCAAGTCCGACCTCAGAAAACCTTATTTTTGACAGACATTCAGATGTAGGAAATTATCATGTATGATGTCCAGAGGAATCCAAGGGTAATGTATGGCTGAACTGTGAGCCTGAATGTATTATTGGTTAGGCTATGGTGGGTGAATATCGACAAAACTACTGACACATCTCTGAGATCGTCAGTGTTTTGTGTTTTTTTTTCCTTCCTAGTATCAGAAAACACAAAACACTGTAAAGTCAGGATGACCCCGCTCTCCCTCTGTCTTATATCGATCTCATTTCGCCCAGCGGGAACATGAGAATGCCGAGGTGGCAAACGCAAACAGATGTAAACGCTGCCACATCGGAGAACCTGCGTTTCCATCACACTGCGCGGGCCTGCAAGACGCCAAGATAAGCCCCGTCATGGGCCCATGAGGGCCGCGGTTCAGAAATGCGCTAAAGTATTCGCTGCTGTTGCCGCCTCCGCCAGTCCTATCCCTGCACCCCCAACCCACCCCCCCCCCCCACTGCTCAATCCTCCCTCCAACACAAGTAAATATGAATGAAAAGCGTGCTGTGTATTAGTCTTAATGAAGTGTTTATTCTCAGGAACACAAAGGTGCGGGCGTGATTTACGGCAGGGATTTTCATCCGCACCGTGTTTGGCGGGTGGAATCGGGAACCGGATCCTATTCCAGCTATGAAAATAAATGATGGCTGCCTCTCGAAAGCTGGGTTGTTAATAATGAGTAGGTTTTTTTTTTCTTTCTCCAGTTGGCTTTGTTCACTGAGCCCTTAATGGGGACGTCTGCTCCACAGCTCACAGCCCGGGTGCACACTGCATAGTATGGGGGGGACATTGGAATTTTAATACAGTCTATTAAAAAAACCCACCATCTATAGAACTATAGAAATGGAAATTTAAAAAAAAAATGTTATAAATACAAATGGCTCTGTTACAATAGTTTGTGTGTTTCATTTGGTTTTCATGTGGCGTTTAAAATGTTGGCGTGTTATTTACTTTGTAGCCTTTGTTGTTGTGCAATACATTTGTATGATGATCAAACATCAAGAAATAACATAACACCATCAGTCATCATCATCATCATCATCATCATCATGTTCATCATCATCATCATCATCATCATGTTCATCATTATCATCATCACCATCATCATCATCATCATCATCATCATCATCATCATGTTTCATCATCATCATCATCATCATCATTCATCATCATCATCATCATCATCATCATCATCAGTCAGAAGAAGACTAAGAGAGTTATACACATCGCGGTTAACAGTCAGCACGACCATCGTGGTCGGAAGAAAAAGAGGGATGAGAGGACGAAGGAAGCCTGGGAATAAGAGCACAGTAAAACGATAAACTGTTGACAGATGGAAGGGGATTATGTGAGAAGACAGCCAGCATAAACATGCTGGTTCTGCCGGCTGCATTCGCATTGTCAGTAGTGAGTTTTGGCTGAATGATTGTGCTCTATCTTCCAGGATGACCCTCGAGTATAAGCAATACTGTGTGTGGGGGGGGATCGGAGAACAACTGAAATCCCCTCTCCCCTGGGACCAAACACACTCGCCATGGTCTTGATGCTCAATCTTACAGTATATCCCTTTTCAAATTTCCACAACGTGCTGGGAGGAATACTGATTCGCAGATGTTTGGCAGGACCGGGGTGTGTTTGGTGCTCTCACTTTAGTCAAAGTGTATGGGGGGTTGGGGGGCGAACTGCGAAGAGACAAGCCTCACTTATTGAAAGCAGATGTCACCATGCATGCAATCATGAGCCAGTGTGTGTGTGCGTGAGTGAGTGTGTGGTTTTGAGCGCGTCTGTAACAGGAGCAGATTACAGCTGTGGCTTCCGTAGGTGATGATTGTGATGTCAGAGCGAGTGCTGGGGGTTGGGGGTTTGGGGTGTGGAGGGGCTGGGGAGGTGGGGGGGGGGTACAGGGGTGTTGGCGGTAACACACCAATAAGCGACCCGATTCATCCAAAACGGCTGCGATAAGAAAGTTATCTCACCCCCATAAACCCTCTTGAACATCTGTGCTGGGCCTTTCTCAGTAGAGTGTATTTAACAGGGTTTTGTGTAATTAGTGCTCCTTTTACAGGCTCGCAGAAAGACTCTCTCTCTTTTTCTCTCTTCCTCTCTCTCTCTCTCTCCCTGGTCTATTTTTTCTTTTTTTTTTACCAGCGTACCAGTGGCTCTTTTGGAGGGCAGAGAATAAAAAACAGATGGCTTGTTTAAGGCAGCCAGGTGTGCAGGCTGGTGAGAAGGGGTAGCTAAACAGCAGAGTTTAATTACAGCCGTGGAGACGCCGTGCCGGAAAAAAAAAAAAAAAAACACATCGCTCATCCCCGGCCTGGGGAGATAAACACGCCAACCTGACCGTAACGGGCTGCTAGCCTTTCACACGCTGGAAGGGCATCGCTGCAGGTGTTAGCCGCCTTCCTGTCTCATCCTGACGGTCTTTTCTTGTTGCACATGCACGTGCAGATGAAACCGGAGAAGCGGATCAACGGAATATGAATTACTGCTTATGAATTATTGACCGGAACTTTCTCTGCCATCGATTATAGGAGCATATATTTAAACATATCGGTTGGTCTTGCCCATGCCACCCGCATTTTACGGATGGTTACCTCACACTGAAGGACGGTCTTGTTTCTGTCTTGTTTGACCCATGACTAGATCTAGCCAGCAAGCACAGACGTTTGTGGGAGTTATGTAATACAGTTCAGTATTCTAAGGAGCTGAGTGGGTTGGGCAATCACCAGTGCTGTCGTCCAATCATGGGCGTGATTCATTAATATTAATGCATAAATGTGCCACACCCACTCATACAGAATAGTCATTTCAAGGGGGAAATAGCAGCAGGGAAATAAATTATTGAAAAGACGTATTGATGTATGTCATTAAAAAATAAACTGCACATTCAGTTTTGTAGGTAAGCAGGAACGACCTGACATTGACATGCAGTGACCATATTGGGACTTTGAGCATCGCGATCCCTCTTTGCATCTTTTTATCCACCAGTATTTACTCTCTGATAGAGTCTGACATCATGGGCTTTTCTCAGTGACCGTCGGCGTAGCACTCACCCATATGAAACTCGTATACTGAGGCGTTATGGTGACGGGGGAAAAGTGACTGTGTGTCGGACCCAGTTGGTGTGTGAATCTCCCGTCCTTTCTCTCTATAAATAATTTGTTATTATCTTTAAAAAAAAAAATAAAAATCCAATTGCGGAGAACCTGGGACGCCGCCCGCAGCCCGGCACGGCCCATCCATAACACAGCTCACCTGTCAGGAGACTCTGGGGCTATCGTTTCTGCCTCATAAATTCAGTGTCACCCCGCTGTCCGCCCGCCTTGACATTGCACCCAGACTCGGCCTTTTCTTGGCCTGCCGAGAGTCCCGCATTGGCTGGGGGGTGGGTGGGGTGGGGGGATGGGGGGATGCCCCGTATTTCAGCCAAAAAAACGGTGTGTCCTGTACAGCAGTCTGGCTCAAGTTGATGGTTCTGACCCTCCAGGGGGTGACAGGATCATGGATCATTTTAACTTTGGGGGGGAGGAGGGGAAGGAGGGGGGAATGGGGGTAGCAAAATTTTCTGAATGTGCAAAAGAAAAAGTAAGTTGCAAGTTCAAAAAAGTCCTATTCGAGAAAGTATCCACGGCCTGTTATATATCGTTGACATACTGTAAGTGTAAGGCCTTCAAATATAGGTTGCTCCTATTACCATTAGCCAAGAATGTTGTTCATTTGATGAAAGAAAATAAATTAATTAAATTGCATAAATTCCACCTCCACCACTACTACTTCCTGGACAGTGTCCCACAGGGAGACAGGAAGTTGTGCAGCCACCAATCACAATCAGGGTTGTTTTAATTGTTTGGTAACAACATACTCTGTGATTGGTGGAGCCTCTCTCTCTCTCTCTCTCTTTCTCCTGACTGTCTTATTCACATTTTATTATCCCTGCAGTTTTGCCAGGGTCTGAATGCACAAGGGTGCTGATGTCTGTGTGCCAAAATGGAACGGTCTGCTGCCCAGAAGAGCAACAAAAGGCATTCAGGAGAGAAAGTCCTCATAATATCCAGTCTGAGATTAGCTCAGTTACAGGAGGAAAATGAAGAGAATGGACTCAAAGCCATGGAAACGGTGATAAAACAAAAGGACAGGGAACATGTTTACAGCGTGGCACTTTGCCCCACTGCATTTCAGATGCATTGTCTAAACAGTGTTAAAATCCCAGCTCGTTCATTTGCAGTGTTAGAATCCCTGCCCCTTCATTTGCAGTGTTAGAATCCCTGCTCGTTCATTTGCAGTGTTAGAATCCCTGCCCGTTCATTTGCAGTGTTAGAATCCCTGCCCGTTCATTTGCAGTGTTAGAATCCCTGCTCGTTCATTTGCAGTGTTAGAATCCCTGCCCGTTCATTTGCAGTGTTAGAATCCCTGCTCGTTCATTTGCCGTGTTAGAATCCCTGCTCGTTCATTTGCAGTGTTAGAATCCCTGCTCGTTCATTTGCAGTGTTAGAATCCCTGCACGTTCATTTGCAGTGTTAAAATCCCTACTCGTTCATTTGCAGTGTTAGAATCCCTGCTCGTTCATTTGCAGTGTTAGAATCTCTGCTCGTTCATTTGCAGTGTTAGAATCCCTGCTCGTTCATTTGCAGTGTTAGAATCCCTGCCCGTTCATTTGCAGTGTAAGAATCCCTGCCCCTTCATTTGCAGTGTTAGAATCCCTGCTCGTTCATTTGCAGTGTAAGAATCCCTGCTCGTTCATTTGCCGTGTTAGAATCCCTGCTCGTTCATTTGCAGTGTAAGAATCCCTGCTCGTTCATTTGCCGTGTTAGAATCCCTGCTCGTTCATTTGCAGTGTTAAAATCCCTGCTCGTTCATTTGAGGCAGGCTTGCTATGTAGAGATGCGCGTAATTCTGTGTGGGTGTGTGTGTTTTTTTTTTTTTTTTAGTACTGTAACAATTTATCACACTGGAATTGACCGTAGCGGCGGTTGGCCGTGCCAAAACAGATGAAGCTGCTTTTCAATCACACCACAGCTGTCCTGTCATTTGTGTAAGTGTTTGACATTTGAAGCTGAAAAGTGCATTTCCATCAAAATCTACCTTGAAAACGATTCTCGGAATGATCCTGGCTTTCCTAAGTGGCTTAGCCGTGGCCTACAGCTCCTCTAGTTGGATTCCTCGCTGGGGTTCCGCTTTTACATGCATTGCTACAAACCAAGAAAAAAAAAAAGAAAACATTTTTTATTGAAGGCCCGCTGCAGCAAAACTTCCAGATTTTACGCAGAGAAATTCTCGTAAAGCAGAAAAGCGGGGAGCGATGACGCAGAGCTTCGCCAAACAAATGGAAAAGTAATGTCGATTCAACTGCTCAGGACACATAACAAACCAGATAACTGCATCACGTGTTCAATAAAGTCAAGAGCGTACATCGCAGCATGTGGGGAATCACTTAATGAATCAGACCCCAGTCTGAGCGGCACTCATACAGTCCCATCACTCACAGTCTGACTGACATGTACATTTTTGTGTTGGGATTATTGTATAACACCATGCTCAAACTGCAGTCCTGGAGAGGCACAAAGTGTGCTGCTTTTCGTTGTAACGCTCCTGGCTCAGTGTGCGCCACTATTTTTTTTTTTCATTTTTCCTTTTTTTCCAACCCTGAACACAGCCAAACTGTCGAGCCCACTGCAGCGATCTCTCACGGCAACTCAGGAGGAGGAAGCCGTGGCACGCAATTCCTCTGACCCAGGTGGCGACAGGCCCTTGCTTCTTTCCATGTTGCGGGCGCACCACCAATCACACGCTGCCTATGCCATCAGAGGATCACTCAATCAGCGTATGTTTGGTTCGTGCACCTGCAGGTGCCTGGCTGACCAGTAGGGGTTGCTAGAGAGCAATGAGTTCACAAACTCTTGGACCTCTGGCCAATGACCTGACCACACGTGACTGATTCCTCACTACAGTTGATTTTGCTGTGAGCTCACCACTTGGTTTCTTGGGGCTGAACTGGTTGGTGTTTATAAGGGAAACCTGCACACCCTGAAGCTCTGCAGTACCAGGATCACCCGTCTCTGAGTCAATATGTAGCTAAAAAAACTACCGTCAGGATGAATGGAGCGGGAGTGAGAGGCAGTGAGGATGCTGGAGCTCCGAGGCCTGAGACAGCGTGTGTTTGGTGAACACTTCCTCTGTGCTGGATGGATCTCTCTCTGCCCTGTGGATTTATGTTTGGGAGGAGAGCCGAGCGGTACCCCAGACACGTTTCCACAGCCATGTTTCTGCAGGGCTCGATGGCTCTGTCAGGTATCCACTGCCCCGCTCTGAGCGCAAACCTCCGGCAGCAACGCAGGGAGGCTTTTAAAGAAGATTTCACACTCAGTTTCCAAGCAGGGGTCTGCCATTCCACCCCTGAGCAGGGTACCTCACCTGTGCTGTACCTCACCTGCGCTGCCTCAGGAAATATCCAGCTGTACAAATGGCTAACGTTTGAGTTTGAGTATTGTTTATTTTATTTTCTCATGTTTGAGTGTTTTTAAAGTGTATTTTTATTTATTTTCAAAAATTTGTCAAGCCAAGGAACATCTGTATACTGCCCAGTTTCAGCCTGTGTGACAGGCAGTATATATACCTGGTACAGTCATGAGAAAACCATGGCAACAGCACAAGCCTCATGGCTGGTTTGTGATGGGGGTCAGGCAAAGAGCCTACGCATGCTGAGTGTGTGGCGTATAGGGAAATATAATAAATGAAAATAAAATATATTACCACGACTGCAACAGATATGAGAACACTTCTGGATGGAGAATATACTAGATACGCAAGTGAGTGTTTTGTCATGTAGTAATACATCCTGTGTTCTATTTCCATAAGGCTGATTCACTTTGGTTTGCTCCAGAGCTCCTTCATAAATCCCTGTGCAGGTAATCACTTCCGCAAACGCAATTATGGGAGCCGCCACAATGACAGTCATTTCATCCCCTCTCTCTCTCTCTCTCTCTCTCTCTCTCTCCCTTTCACGCTCCCGCTGTCCCACTCTCTTCCTGTATCGCTGTCTCTTTCTTCCTCTCTCACACTAACCCTCTCTCACTTGCATTCCGTAGATTACTGAAAAAATGCATTCTCCTTTTCTCCACTCCACCTCTTCTGTTCCTTCCCTCTGACATCCCAGTATTTCAGGTAGGGTGGAGATGTGATGGTAGTGGAGGAATGGAGCATGCATTTTTCTAGTGCTGGGGTGCACCCCGTCTCTCTTTCTCTGTCTCTCTCCCTTCCTCTCTTCATCTCTCTCTCTAGCTCTCTCACCTCCTCTCTCTGTCTGTCTGTTATTCTCTCTTTTCTACCCTCTCTCGTTCTGTCTGTTTTCCCTGCCTCTTTTCCACCCCCCTCTCTCTCTCTCTCTCTCTCTCAGGGCACCTGTGGCCCACGCTGTCTCCAGCCCTGCAGAGAGGCTGTGTCTCGTGTCTAGCGCAGGGGCAGATCCAGGCCTGACGGCGTTATCACATCCAGTGTGACTGCAGAGCCCCAGACTGGACCACATTCCCAGGCCCTTCCTCAGATTGCAGGGGTTTATAAATCTGTGTGCCCAGGCACTCAACCCGACCCCGCCCACCCGCTCCCTCACTGCCGTCACGTGATCACATGATCACATACATGTTTTTATTTAATGTTCTCACACCATATGATCGATGTGAGATCCAGGGGAAGGGGGGTGGCTTCCATTGCACCCCTGTCTGGATTCCTCACATTTAGTTTATGAGGGTGTTTTGTGGTTTTATGTGTTACTAAAGTAAAGGATGAGATGCCATTCCAAGCCTGCTGTGCTCCCCAAAACAATGACAGGAGCCATTACAGCTGCTCTCAAACCCAGCCTTTTTTCTCTCCTTCTTGTGGATTTAGGAGGGACCCCCCTCTCCTGTCTCCTGTGCTTGAGTTCCCATGCATTCCTCCTAGCTGGGAACCCCCCCCCACACTCTCTTCCCAGAATGCACCACCACGTTTGACTCCATGGTTAAGCCACAGGCTGCTGTTTGCCCAAACGGAATGTTGAGCTTCACTTGTGGGCCAGCTCTCCTGCCGTCCAGCCAGCGACAGACAGACAAAGGGCAGCTGGATCTCTGGAGGTCTGAAATCACCCGGAGACATAACACCTCTCAGGCCCTCCAAACGCTGTGACTCTGACTACTGCCAACACCACCATAGCAGTAGTATTTATGTATTTTTTTTGTCTTGCTCATTAAAACTGTTGTTTTAGTATATGTTTGTTTATTGTACTATTTCAGTTGAGCGATTTGTAGACTTTTAAAAATTTGATTTAATAGAAGAAAAATTATTAGAAGAATGAAATTCTGGGGAGAAGGCATGACTGTAATGCAAAATTCAGGCTCTTTGTTCGACAGTCAAACACGTCTTGAGTGTGTACATAAGGAATCAATTCTCACTAAATTAATCTGCTCCGCCATCATTTACTCTGTGTAAGGCAGCGTTAATGTGTGCTTAAGATGGCTCTGTTTAAGCCTTGGGTGTCAGTGTCCAGGTCCCAGAAGGTTTCCCATGGTGCTTGCAGGTTTAACTCCAGTCCTGAGTGCCACAGCGTCTGGTGGTTTTATGGTTTGTTTCAGCACTTAAGGGCTCAATCTAAGTTATTGGTTGGCTAATGCACCAGATACATTGTTTCTTAGGCCTAAAGTAGATACTGACTGAAGTGAAACAAACAAAAGCTTTCAGACAGTAATGGATTTAAACCTGAAGACACTGCGGCCCTCCAGGACTCGAGTTAAACCTGCAGACACTGCGGCCCTCCAGGACTGGAGTTAAACCTGCAGACACTGCAGCCCTCCAGGACTGGAGTTAAACCTGCAGACACTGCGGCCCTCCAGGACTGGAGTTAAACCTGCAGACACTGTGGCCTTCCAGGACTGGACTTAAACCCAAGGTGACTGAGGCCTTGCACGGTGTGAGGCTGACAGCCCTGTGGTTAGCACAGGAGTGTGTGTGTGTGTGTGTGTGTGTGAGACTCGGTGAGGTATGAAATTGTGTGTGCACATGGGTGAGTAGAGTCGTGGCTGACACAATCTCCTGCACACAAAGCCCCACTGTGTTCCTAACAGAAGGGCATTATCCCAGAGGGAACCTGCCCATAGCATTCCACAGTGAGGCTAAGAACATGGGCCCGGCCTGGGAGGGGCACTGTCTGGAGACACAGAGAGAGAGAGAGTCAACTATATGTCTCTCATCCACAGACAGCGTATAGTCAGAGAGAGAGGGAGAAAGGGAGAGAGGGTGGACTGTAACTGCTGCCATTGAGAAGGTAGTTCCATGTCCTTTTTCCTCGTCCTTGTAAAAAAACTTCATCTTCTCAGTTTTTTTATAGATATTTGTGCATGTTATGTCATGTGTATGGATCAGAATATACATCAAAATACATACACATTTACACAATTCATGTATTTAAAGCAACCTTGCTGTTAAACATATGTAGCATTATATTTTTGATATTTTGTACTGCGTGTGCTGCAGTGTATTCCTGTCCTGTATGGCCACGCGGCCCACATGATGCATGCTAGCTGCCTGTATGGCCACGCGGCCCACATGATGCATGCTAGCTGCCTGTATGGCCACGCGGCCCACATGATGCATGCTAGCTGCCTGTATGGCCACGCGGCCCACATGGATGCATGCTAGCTGCCCTATAGCCACGCGGCCCACATGGAGCATGCTAGCTGCCTGTATGGCCACGCGGCCCACATGATGCATGCTAGCTGCCTGTATAGCCACGCGGCCCACATGGAGCATGCTAGCTGCCTGTATGGCCACGCGGCCCACATGATGCATGCTAGCTGCCTGTATGGCCACGCGGCCCACATGGAGCATGCTAGCTGCCTGTATGGCCACGCGGCCCACATGGAGCATGCTAGCTGCCTGTATGGCCACGCGGCCCACATGATGCATGCTAGCTGCCTGTATGGCCACGCGGCCCACATGATGCATGCTAGCTGCCTGTATGGCCACGCGGCCCACATGGAGCATGCTAGCTGCCTGTATGCCTGTATGGCATGCTAGCTGCCTGTATGGCCCCGGCCCACATGATGCATGCTAGCTGCCTGTATGGCCCACATGATGCATGCTAGCTGCCTGTATGGCCACGCGGCCCACATGGATGCATGCTAGCTGCCTGTATGGCCAGCTGCCACGGCCCACATGATGCATGCTAGCTGCCTGTATGGCCACGCCCACGGCCCACATGATGCATGCTGAGCTGCCTGTATGGCCACACGGCCCACATGATGCATGCTAGCTGCCTGTATGGCCACGCGGCCCCATGGAGCATGCTAGCTGCCTGTATGGCCACGCGGCCCACATGATGCATGCTAGCTGCCTGTGGCCACGCGGCCCACATGGCCAGCTGCCGCCCTGTGGCCCACATGATGCATGCTAGCTGCCTGCTGCCTGTATGGCCACGCGGCCCACATGATGCATGCTAGCTGCCTGTATGGCCACGCGGCCCACATGATGCATGCTAGCTGCCTGTATGGCCACGCGGCCCACATGATGCATGCTAGCTGCCTGTATGGCCACGCGGCCCACATGATGCATGCTAGCTGAAGGGCCATGCGGTGGAGGGAGATGTGCAGACAGCGCATTAACTTACGCGTCTCGAGCCAAAAAAAAGAAAGAAAGAAAGAAAGAAAGAAAAAAAAGGACCGTGCCATTTTGACTGGGGCAAAGCAATTAGATGTTGCCGGGGCAACCGTGAGTGGATGTGACCTCATCTGGCAAAGACCTGAGAAATTAAAAGCCAGCCCTGCTGAACTCTTTCACATGTTCATTTCCCCGGTCCTCACGGCGATGGGGGCAGAGGAGCAGACCGGCCTGTCGCTATGGAGAGGCTTTCCTGCACATGCTCACTGATCCTTTTCAGCTACTTCTTCACTGAGGAAGCCTGATTTCAGATATATATTGTTTTTTTTTTTTTTTTTTTGAAAACGTACATTTCTGCTTCAAGTTACCATGTAATAGAAAGACTGTGACCTTTTCATTCAGAGTGCTGCTGAAGTAACTTAAAAAACACGCATGCGTCCATTAAAGACAAAATTGCTTTCTTTGGTTGTCAAGACCAATCGACTCTCTCACACGGTTAATATTTATTTTTTTTTACGCTGGGCATTGTATGTGTTATGCGGCTGCATACTTCCACCTCTTAAGAATTTTTTATATATTTTTTTTTTAATAGTTTTAAACATCACAGCCGTGGCCACGATTTCACAGTGAGTGTTTCTTAAAAGCGGAGTATCTCTACTGAGCTCTGTGAACCGTGCGGCGTAGGGCATCCGTGACTTTCCTCTGATTGGTGCGTTTAACGTCCGCACGGCTCTTGGCAAACCGACAACCACAAACAAAGCACAGGCAAAACCACTTCAGTATTAGTTTTTGTGTACTCTCCCACCTGTTTGATCGATATCTTAGTTTTACATGTCAAATAGATTTTGCATTTTTTGTTATTTCAGTCTCATTTATTTATTTAAGCATTTATTGACATGTGAGTGTCATTACGTTAATTTTGGCAGAAGGCTGTGATTTTCAATATGCTCCCTGTAGAGCTAGGATAGTGATTACACAACCAAATTAAACCACAGGCAGGGAGCAAAAACCTGTAAAACACCCCCTGAAAACAGAAAGAAATTCACAACTAAGCAGGTAGGTGCCAGGGTGCTGGTGAAAAACAGAAACCAAAAGAAATTAGCATCACTGAATAGCAGAGCCAGAGTTTTTTCAATGACTCTGAGTACACATTTGAACTAGCCTGGAAAAAACCACCACAATGCACATTAAGGAGCATTGCCTCCATATGATCGGTGTAAGCTCTGGTGATGTCACTGATGCCATTGGTTGACTGTTGGGTTGGGTTCCCTGCCTCGACTAGCTTCACTTGTTTTCGCTGTCAAACCCATGTTACCAGCCCAGCAAAACTACAGAAATACGAAAGATGGCCGATTTCTGGACTGAAGGCAGATAGGAGTTGGTGAATGTGAACAACCTAACAAATAAACAACCAATCACATTAGCCGTTGATATGGAAACTGTCACCTCATTACTTTGACACGGACAGCCCAGTTTTAGAACATCTACTATCAGGCAAATGGTTTTTTTTTTTTTTTTTTTTTGGAAGAGCTGCCAGTTTGGTCTAGTCTGGTGGCGAATCTTTGATCTGAGCTGGGCTTTAGGGAGCAGTCTTAGCAGCACTGGGCTTTACTCTGTGAGCATCACAAGCCCCCTGCTGCTTAGCTTGAAAGCCTAAGATGAACCTGTGCGTCAGAATGACAGCATCCCACCCCACTCAGTGCCTCTGTCCACCGTGTCTCTGTCTGTAGCCATGCAAACACAAAACTGCTTTACAGTACAAATGTTCCGGGCCAGATTTGAAAATATTTCTTCATCAAAAATAAATAAAATAAAACAAAAAAGTCTTCAATCTAACCAAACTTTGTTTTTCTCCTTAAAGATCAATATTAAACTCATTACAAACATGAACATTTTTCACTTTGCCATCTTGGCCCAGAACAACAACACACACAGCGAGGCCTGTTCTTGCGTTAACTCGGCCACGCAGCCCAAAATCACATTCAGTCTTTTTCCCTTCAATTTCAAAATATTTGTTAGTCTATACATCATTCAATATATATTTTTCCAATAATAAATCATAAATATGAGTCAATTAGAAGGAAGAGCGAGGATGAGATGAAGTAAATGAAGGAGTGTCTTAGGTCTCTGTTTACTCAATTTTGAGTCAATAATTTTTGCACATTTATATTTTCTGAATATTAACACGTTTGCACTACACTGAAATTTACCTTTTTTGGAGCATTTACATATTGAGTTTAAAGTTTTGTTTTTTTTTTTGCTAAAATTGATAAATTGACTAATTTTCCTCTTTTTATTTTCCTGTGTAGTTTTTAGGCAGCGGTTTAAACCTTGAAATTCCTCACAAACGGTCTCTCCTAAAAGTTGAGTAACAGAGATTTACTCCATCCCCCAAACCCCCTCACTGCAGCTGCAGAAGTCACCTGCTCTCACGGGGTGGGGTGGGGTGGGGGGGGGAACGGTGCCTGGTCAGGCTGGCTGAGACAGAATGGCAGGGGGCTCGGGGGGAAACACCCCCTCCATGGCGACGGGTTGGAGGCCGTGTGAAGCGCAGGCCTTTATCTCAGCTCAGAGCTGATCCTGACTAGGGAAAAGGTGCAGGGCTGTAAAATTGAAAAAAAGAGATACATCAAAGAGGGGTAATGAAGCTTGTCCAATCCCAGCCTAGGCTGAGAAGAGCTGCGGGCCAGGAAGACAGGCGGAATTCTGATGAAGCTGTTTCTCTGAAGAGCGGGACGGGCAGAGAGCGAGTGCGAGAGAGGGAGAGAGAGAGAGGCAGGTAGACAACATTACCCCTGTGTCTAACTCGCTTTTTCTCCTTCCTTCTCTCCTTTGTGCTCTCTCTCTCTCTCTCTCTCTCTCTCTCTCACTTTCTATTGTAATTTCAGGGTGGAGAAACATGGCAACCCGAGACCCAAAATCCCCCCCCTAAAAGGGGATCTGTGTGGCGCTTGGGCTGTGGCTTTGACACTCTCTGTGGCCGTTCTGTCGGCTCATTACCCTGCCAGGTCCCTGTACCTGCTGCAGATCAGAGGCCTTCCCCTGGCAGGAGACGGCGGATTACGGCCCTGCAGTACCTCAGGAAAACACGGTCCGCTGGAGGAAAAAAAGAACACAACGGAGCTATTTTCCTGTTCATTTTGTGGGTTTTGTCCAGCATTGCTTTCACCTGGAAGCCATGTCCGAATCGTTTATTTTTTTTCTGGCTTGAGCGAAGACAAACTGGGGATCTCAACAGCCACTGTCTTCCGTCGCTGGCCATGTTTGAGAGTGGAAGGGTCTCAGGTGTTCGCAGCCTCCGTAAAGGAAGCAGGTTATACTTCTACCGCGTCACAGCTCGCTTCTAGAACCTTCCATTTTAAACTGCCAGTTGAACAGTTCTGATTAAAGTTAGCAGAAGCCATTCGACGGATGGAAATTAGCCAGCTACTCTTGGTGTCTGGTTTGTTTAATTTGCTACAGACTCCATTCCTTTCACAGCTCACTTATTTAACTGCTGAAAACCTTGCCACATGCACTTGCAACCGATCTCGAAATTGTTATGTACTACACTGAATGTATTGGGGCATTAGGCCTATTGAAGCACGCTCAACCCAACTGACAAAAAAAGTATAAATGGCTGGAACGAACCAGAGAATAGACGTGTTTCCTTGAAGTGTACTGAGGCCTTTTAGCGCATGGATCTCCGTCTCAAACCACCCCCATCCTTCTCCAGCCCCCTTGGCTTGACCAGCGCACGCTCAGGTAGGTTGGTGGCCGTGCTCATTTCATACCTGTCTGAAGAGCATCTCTTTATCCCAAAGCTCTTAGCCACGGGCAAATCACACTGTCAGTGTTTGGAAAAAGACAATTTCTATGTCTCTGTTTTTGTTCAAAATTAGCGTATGAAATCTTCACACATATATTTGAATTTTGACACTACAGAATACAAAAAAAAAAAGAAATAATAATGGGAAAAGGCAAAAAAAAACTTGTCAAGATAAGTTTCATGTTAGAAACGAAAGAAAGGGGAAAAAAAACTTAATTTATTTATTTGGAAATTGACTGCTTTTTAACCCAATCAATTATAACTGCAGCAGACCAGATGGCTTCCAAATGAAAGATCCACCGAAAACCCTTTTCAGTTTTTTTTTCTCTACAAATCCCCACAGACCCATTTGTACATACGCAGAAGCACCATCAAACCCAATTAAAGGAGTGAATTTCATTCTTTCAGAAGACGCAGAATTCCGAGGTTATTAGTGTGTCTCCACTTCCCTCTGAAGTGAAAGCAGAGACATCCCTCAGGTCTGGTTAAATTCCTCATACTCTTCCCAGGCACTCTTCACGTTAGATAATGTCAACATCTGTCGACCAAAAAAAATAAAAAATTAAATTAAATAGATAAAAAATACAGGGTAATCTTATCAACAGACGTATAAATTGTGGAATGTTTCTGAGATCCACACCCTGACTGTTTACCACATTCTGGTGTGAGAAGCTCCAGTTTGACCTTGACATGAGAGAGGGCGGCCCAGTGACCTGCTTTCTTTGGCCTTGTGTGGTGTAAAAACTGTTTGAGTTTTCCCTGGTGCCTACTTATATGACACAGCCTGTTGACATCCCAGTACGTTTTTTTTTACACGTAATACATTAAAACTAAGGCATGTCCTTTTAATTAATTTTGAGCGAATTTTGCTATTTAATTAATAAATACAAAGTGTGACTCATCTCTGTTAATGCTCCTTTAGCATGATAGCAAACAGTATAAGATGACATTATTGTGTATGCTACAGAATTCACCACTGTTTGGTTGACAGGTCAGTCCGTAACTTTGGGGTTTGCATCTGTGGGGCTACACTGCACTGTACTGCAGAGGCCAGGTATCCGTGAGAATCAAACAGGGTTGTAAAGCTTAGCGATGCAAACTTAAACTGCACCACAAACTAGAAGCCGGCTTTGACCTTGACAACCTTTCCTTCTCAAGGAGAGTGCGAGAGAGATAGAGCGTTTTACGCTCAGAGTGTTTATGTGTTCGCTCACCCTTTAAATTGCGCTCTCTTTCACTTGCTTTTTCGGTTACAAAGCAATTGGCTCCCATGACTTTGGGGCAGATTATAACGTTGCTTAGATTTCTCCACCTACCCTGTTTACAACAGCGTTAAGGCTCAGACACACTGTCCCATCCATGAAAATCAGTGTCTGAGCACTCCAGTACAGATTGAAATCTGAGGTGGGCAGCCTACTGCCTGTAAGATAGCTGCTACGGTGCCTGACTGGGACCTGAGAAGTTGGTGGTTGAAGACTCAATGTAGCCACAGGAAGATCAGAGCAGCTGAGGGGGCCCTTGAGCAAGGCCCTTAACCCCACACTGCTGCTGGAGGGTACTGGCCCCTGGCTAGTCTAATAACTGTAAATTGCTTTGGATGAAAGCAACAACTAAATAAGTAAATGCTAATTTATTAAATTTTATAAAAAAGAATCCAGGTACCCCTAGAGGTGGCCCACAGGGTAGAACATGCACCTGGAGCCCTGTTTGAACCCCAGCCATTACCTGCAGTTAGGGCCAGAGGTCTGTACATGGCAAGGCAAGGATTGGCCTATTCTCACTGGCAACAATATGGGGCATAGGAGTTTAAGTTTGTTGGTCATATTGCTCTCTAGCAGCCTCTTTTGGCCAGATAGGGCACCTGTGGTGGGAAGTAGTGAGTATACACTGACTTTGTCATCCACTGAGGACGCAGGCGGTGTGTGATTGGAGGTGCAGCTGCAGAGTGGAAAAGAAAGGAGATCAAGTCAAGAGAATCAGAGGAGTCACATTCCTACAGCTCTCTTCACAGAGACAGCAAGATGGCTGCTGCGGTCTGTCAACTATAGCTTTGTCAAAAGCTATAAAAATCCCAAAAATCCCACACTTCACATGCTGAAGCATGAGTGTCCGTGTCAGTGTGTGTTGATCTGGCAGTGTGCTGCTCTTGTCTACAGGTTATTGATGTGTATGGCGGATAGCTGCAGAGGCAGAATGAAACACGCCCTGCGCTTGCATCGGGTGAGAGTTACAGGGCCGGCTGTGTCATTACTTCTCCTCCTCAGTCCTCTGTGGTAATTATGCCACAGGGTCTTATCTGTTTTCAGCTTCTGAAAGAGAGCCTTCGAATCATGAGTCAGTCTCTGCTCCGTTATTCATATCAGCCAATTAAAGATAAAGTCGGGTTTAAAGAAGGCCCTGATGAATGGCACATGCACACATACGTGCACATTCATGCATGTACACACACACACACACACACACACACACGCGCACACACACACACACACACACACACACACGGACGCGCGCACACACACACACACACACACACACGGACGCGCACACACACACACACACACACATACACACACACACACGCACTCACACACACACGCACGCACGCACACACTCTCACACACACGCACACATACACGCACACGCGCACGCACACACACACACACACACACACACACGGACGCGCACACACACCCAGACACACACACACACGCACGCACGCACGCATGCACGCACGCATGCACGCACACACTCACACACACACACACGCACGCATGCACGCACGCACACACTCACACACACACACGCACAGACGCATGCCTACACTAAACCTGCTTCTTCTGCAGTTGCACTAAAACTCACTCAGAAGTTTGAGAAGTTTGATATATTCACATTCTTTTTGTAACTTTTCATTGTCACAGCATAGTTTCTGTCTCATTTTATAGACAAAGTCATTTTTGTTCACATGAAAACAAAGCGTGTTTGTGTTTCTGCAGTTGCCTGAGTTTGGAGGAGGCTGAAACATAGGGAAAGAGCGCTGGGTAAATTTGTTCTGCATAAATTGTCTTGGTGCTGAAGACACTCTGAAACAGTTGTTCCGCTAGGTTTGATGTTGAGATCGCAAAACACCCTGCCACGCTCTATTTTCTAATTTGTACAGTTTGACACGAGTGAACGCAGCTGGTAACAACGGAGGAATTCGCCGGATCAGAGTATTAACCTGGTGCTTATTTCCCTGGGCCTGTAGGAGGGAATTGCTAACACCCATAATGTCATTTTTACAGTGTTATATTTCATTTTACACAAGCTGATCTCTTGGCCTCTTCCTTGGATCTCTTGTCCTCATAACATTGACTGTTCTGTATCCTTTTGAAGCAGGAAAAAAAAAAGACACAAAGATTATGATGTTGTCTCAAAGCAAGTTTAAATTCCCACAGGAAAGCGAGCCATCGGCAGGTTGAGCTTCGTACATCCAGATAATGGGGCAGGACGGTTTCCGTGCCTTTGGACTTTGGGGGTGAGACCCTCATTCTTCAGAGTGTATCCGCTTCGACGCTGAGCCTTCCCAAAGGTTAGCTTCCGGAAATGATTTATGAATTTAATAAAAAAAAAAAAAAAAATAGAGAGAGCAGTAATCCAGAACTAATTCCAAATTAGACATGTAATGGCCGCCTGCTCAAGTCCACATTACTTACGTGGCGACTGGCAGCTGTCTGGCGTGATGTCACGGTCGCCTTTGAAGGATCCACCTTGTGCTTCTGACCCACCTCTGGTTTTGTTCTTGTTTATTACAATTTTAAGCTTAAACCTTGTCAACAGCTCGTTCATTTAAAGTCTCAAAAAAAAAAAAAAAAAAAAAAACAGAAGTGGAAAAATCAGTTCCTTGGGGCGACCCGTGTTCCTGAGTTTGTTTTTATTTTCACAGTTCTTAATGCACTCTAATAAAACCTTAAAACCAGACATTTTACTCGGCTTCTTTTGTCTCTTTCAGGAGTGAAACAGTTGTGGTCCCTCCAAAGAGGCCTGTCCAGACATTACCACATTTTATGCCTTTTTGCAAGAACATTTTTTCCCAAGAAAATAAAGTGGGGGGTGCCAGGTGATAGAATGGGCCCCGCGGGTTCACACCATAACCCCAGACACATGGGGGGGGGGGGCAGCAGGGCAGCTGTGCTACGGCTCACAGACGTTAAATGAAATGTTGGGTGAAGACAGGAGAAACAGGTGTGCGTCCGCCTGAAGCAGGGGAGGGCTAGCTGGAGAGGCAGTCTAAACTGGCAGACCGGAATAGAAGATGCAAACACACACGTATGCACTCACACACACGCCTGCACACACACATCACACACTGGCACATGCAGATGAACATGCACACATGCCCACATATGCAAACTCATGCACAGAGATGCATGGACACACACACACACACACACACAACAAACCATACATGCACATATGCACATGGACATGCATGCACTACAATGAATGCATTCACACAACACACAACATACACACCCCCACTCACATGCTACACACATACTCCCACTCACACGCAGCACACACACTCCCACTCACACACATGCTTGTGCACACATACACACTTACACACACTGATATACATGCCTGCACATAATCACACACACACGCACACACACACACACACACACACACAAAACACTCAACACAAACAATAAATCTAAAGGACTAAGTGCAAAGCCAGCTACTCTGTCCCCGCAAAATATGTCCTAATTAGAGGGCAGTGGCTGAACCGCTCTGGGCTGAACAGTTGTGTCTCCTCAGTATGTCACACACATTTATTGATGCTGCTGAAATCATTTGAAATGCACACTTCCTGTCTCTGAGTGCATTAGCTGCGTTTGAAGGAGGATGTGAGAATTTCAGCTTTCATTTAATTAAAGGGCACCTGTAACACAGCAACCTTTTAAAATCACTCTCAGGTAAACACTCGGAGAGTAGAACATTCACAGCGAGGATATTTCTCATGTGTAGTTCAAAAAGCTACATCCCAGTTTTAGACAGCAGTGAAAAGTCATAATTATTGAAACATAAAGTATGAAGATAAGTATTAATAATTCATATGACGATCACAAGGCTTGTATGAGATACTGTTGTATTTTGGCAGCATAGCTTTTTTTTTTACCATCTTTGTAAATGCCTCACAGAAACTTAAGCAGACTTTAACAAGTTTGAGTCACATATTCTCATCTTTATTCAATAACAATTTTTTATACAGTATTTGACTCCTGCACAATATAAGATTTGTGTTGACCGATAACAGACCGGGTCTCTGTGCTGATAAAAAACCAAGCCTCAGAAGAAAAGGCTATCTGCAGGTGATCTGAAAAAGGAATACCCACCAGGTTATCAGATTTCTTCAGAGAAAATGTTGCTAAAAAATTGCACTTTTTTATTTTGCTTTGGTGTGCTATAAGGGGCATCTTCATTCATCCGCGGTCGAAGCTGGCAGTGTTTTTTCAAAGCGTTTTGGAGACTCAGCAGATTTGGACGTCGCTCTTGTGCAGCCATTACTGAGGTGGTTCAGCTGAATTCCCTGATAGCACACACGGGTCTACAAACGGATGTTTGAACTGCGGTACCTCCAGATAGTTCATATGTTATCACTGATGACCTGTGGAGGACAGTGTGGTTGACATACCACACGCGACCAGTCTTTTAGTGGCTTTCTTTTAGCGGAGTAAATAAAATCAGTTCTACCTGACATGGCTTCTTGCATATTTTGCATTTGAGCAAACCAGTCTTAAATATATGTAAATTAGGGGAGATCCGATAGCTCAGTCCGCTGCCCACATGTTGATCTCCAGGAAACAGGGGCCCTCCTGTCTATGCGCCCTCTTCTCTGTAACCCTCTCAGCCTTCCTACTGTCTGAATAAAGAAAATAAATGCACATTAAATATGTAAGTTAAATATGGCCATGATGTATGTATGGCGTGTAGATGGAATTTTCTCTCTCTCTGCTCAGTTGCCAAAGATAAGTGGGCCCTTTTTTTCTATCTCTGAGCTCAGCACTTCACATTTGGCAAATATATCCATGTACACAACAGCTTATTGCTAAGGCAGAATGCTGAGAAACACTTACTTAAATGATTAGCTTACGCTGTGCAGTGGAAGATAAATAAAATAATGAGAACATACACAGAAAGTGTGTTAAGAACTGTTTTACACAAGAAAAGAAAATAAAAGAGAAATACAAATACAAAAAAAGCGCACACCTGCTTTGATAAGAAAGAAAGTTTTAGTCCATATGGCCACTCAGGACCTCACTAGTTTGTGAATTATTCAAGCTCTATTGTTCCCTGCCATCTCTCACACTCCCAGGATGCCCTCCCTTTCACTACGAAACAGCAGCAGCACAGCACGGAATGCATCGGCATGTTTCTATGGCGATCAATCGGGTTAAGAATCTGAACTCCGCTATTGGCTGAGGGTGACTGTATGGATGGTTATAAAACTCAAGACCCCAAAACTCTCTTTGCTCTGGATCCACTGAAAGACAGGGTAACATTTCTATGCCCTTTCTCCTTTCTGTGTAATGTAGCCAAACAATGGATTCCAGTTTTGTATTATTTATGTATTGTTGATTGATTTTGTATTGAATGTTTTTTTTAGTTCATGGTTAATGACTATATTCACTCATATTCACCATACTACATTATGTTCACAAATACATTCCATGGGAAATACACAATGACAGTTAATGCCTATACGTTTGTGAATTAAAACTGCTTCTGAAATAAGTTGTTAAATTGGTAAGCCAGCTTCATGGTATACCCCTCCTGATACTGCAAAGCCGCAGGGTGTGCTGGTTTTTGGTGTTACTCAACACTTAATGACCAATTAAAACATTTGTTTACAGAGTTAACCCACATCGCCTGGTTTCTGGAGTTGTGAAATTTCTGATTGAAACAGAAATTTCTCACATCCCCCATCTTTGAACTGTGTTGAAATATAACGCAATTCAAATTCCCAGTCAGAAATGGGACTGAAAAGTTTTAGGCTGGAGGGTGTCTTTGTTTTTTGGCAATAAAGCGGCTGTCTTAAGTGCATGGATTGAGTCCTGCATCGCATGGATGACATACAGATCTGTTTCATTACTGAGAATAAGTGATTATAGAACAGTGGAAATGTGAAAAGTAGAATTTGATTTCAAAAGAAAGAACGAAAAAAAACTTAATTATGGAACCAAACAAGGCTTTTCAAAATGATGCTTATTTCTTTGTTGTCTTTGTAATTAAGCAACCATTTAGTTATGTTTGGTTGCACAGTGTAATGAATTGAAGACAGTTTACTTATGCAAACACATTGGGAAAGCATAATCCGTAATGAATTGTTTGTTTATCATAATGAATGTATCCACTTATTATTAGGTTCTGTTGACGACAAAACAGTTTTTTCCTTTTTTGCATTTTTCCACTCAAAAACACAGAGTATTGCTTTCAAATTAGAGGTGGTTTGGAAATCGGTGATGGTCTGACTGATCCTCTACACAGCGTGAGCGTGCGTGCGTTCACGCAGAAGGCTTTGTGTCCGCATACCTGCGCTAACATACTAAAACGCGCTTTAAAGGCAGTCCGCCGTTCATCAGCTAATCAGATAGCCTAGCATGAGCAACGGTAAGCTAGCATAGCCCGGCTAACATGCCAGTTACAATATCTCCCACATAAGTGACAAGCCGGCGATCGGTTTCAACGGAGCAGTGGCGAACCACAGTCAAGGTTTCGCAGAGCAGTCTCTCAGCAGTGAATGAGGGTTCTCAGGGTTAAACACACAACGACTGAATCAAGGAGCTACTTAAGTGCTGCCAGAGCACTAAATTGGACGGCGCGAGTGGTGAATAATTACAGAATAGCAAAAGTCTTTGTTTGGCTCATAGGAATAATTGATTTTTTATGGAGTTGGAAGTTTTTACGCACCAGAAGACTTGCAAGGTCTCCTGCCGCGGTCGGGGCACGGCAGAACTTCCAACCAGGTTCTAAAAAATGTAATTAATTGGATCTGATTAAAATTAATGAAGTAATTAAAGAGCTGCCTGGCCTGTTTTCTGGCTCATGCGGTTGAGGAGCCCTGATTGGACGAGGCTTTGTGTCGGTGGGATGGGGGGTCTGCTCCAGACCTCAGCTGCCTGACTGACTGCCATTAGTCAGCCCCGCCCCCCGTCATGCCCCTAACCTATAACCTTACTGTGGCTTACACCCCTTTCTTCATCCTCCACCCCTACCCTGGGCCCCCTGTACCCCATAAACTCAGCTCTATTCACACCCTTTCTTTCATTCTCCAGCCCATAACTTCTGTACTGTTTAGACCCCACTAATTCTCAGTACTGTCTCGGACCCCCCCAACCTCATAAATTCAGTTCTGTTTAGACTCCTTTCATTCCCCACATCACACTGGGTCTCTGGACCAATAAACTGTGTACTCGACTCCTTCTTTCATTCCTTACACTACTTTGGGCCCCTAACCTAAAAATCCTGTTCTGTTTTGACCCCTTCTTTCATTCCTTACACTACTTTGGGCCCCTAACCTAAAAATCCTGTTCTGTTTTGACCCCTTCTTTCATTCCTTACACTACTTTGGGCCCCTAACCTAAAAATTCCGTTCTGTTTAGACCCCTTCTTTCATTCCTTACACTACTTTGGGCCCCTAACCTAAAAATTCTGTTCTGTTTTGACCCCTTCTTTTATGCTCTAAACTACTTTAGCCCCCCTACCCCATAACCTCTGTCTATTTAGACCCCTTCATTCATTCCTTCCTCCACTCTGGGTCCCCAAACCCATAAACTGTGTACTCATAACCTCAGTGCTGTTCTGGCCCCTTGTTTCACCCCCCCCCATCCCCCCACCCCCTCCTCCTCTGTGTGCTCCCCCAGGGGTACAGCTCCGTACACGTTTGCTGAATTCACTGAAAAAATGTCTAAATTGAGGCAGGAGCCACATGGATGCAGAAGGACGCCAGATTTCAGATGCCGCTCAGGCATTTTGATGGACAGCTATGTAAATGTGAGGGGAATCAAACAGCGCAGGGCCAAAAGCAGTCCCTCAGCTCCAGACTCACGATCCTACATGGTAAAAAAAAAAAGAAAAACAGACCTCATAAACTGAGTCACACAAGCCACATCACTGCAAAAAACTAAGAAAAAAAAGAGAAATAAATAAATAAATGGTCAGTGGTTTTATTCAGCCAAGGGAGAGCTGGAATTAACTTCTCAGAAACTGTTTTGTGTTTTCTTGCAGCTGAATTAGGAGAAGACATTCTGCTGTGTGTGGACACTTAGGCCAGGGAGCGTTCTATTTTGATATAGTGGGGTGGGGTGGGGACGGGGGTCGTGGGGGTTGCAGACAGGAAGTGGCATGGTGCCATCCGCGGGTCGGGTTCACCGCGGTCACAGGAGATCAGAGTGGCTGGACCATTGCTTGGAGACCCCCAACCAATCCCCCAACCCCCCACCTTCCCCCCAGTCAGTGAGGTTACAGGGTGTAGATTTCTGCGGTTATTTTAATGACCAAATTTTTATTTTCTCCCTGTAATTTCAAAAGGCAGATCCATACAAATAACAGTACATATGATAAAATGATGATCATGTAAGCCTAATACTAAAAATAAAGTTGACAAATATTTAGCAGGGAAAACAAAATCCAACTGAGTCTATAAATGTGTATACAGAAAAAAAACAAATTATTCAGATGAAATAAAAATAAGGAGAGTCAATGACAATCCATAGGCTGGGACCAAATCAAATGCACTCAGCCTCTGTCAGGGAAATATGCTATTCTATTTTATTCTATTTTAAAGTGAAAGGATCAGATTCCAAAGGGCATGTTTGCTCATCTTCAGTAAAATAGAAAACACTCAAAGGGGCTTAGGTTATAATGTTTAGTGTGTTTTGATTGACTTGCACATGCCCTCAAAAGACTAAGCATGTTTGATTGGATTCCACCTACATGGCTGTACATGGCTGTCAAGCCTCCGGAAGAAAATTTGCAAAGATGTTCAAATTAAACCCATACAAAGCCTCCAGGAAACCTTCTTTGGATAAACCAGCTGCTCCTTTTTCAGTCTCCTCTTTCTGCTCAGCTCCAGCTTTAGTGCAGAGGGTGTGTTGGGATTTGTGGCTCGGGATAAATTGCTGCCTATGGGGCCTGAGGTTGGGGTTGATTCCCGGCTTTGCCATTCCTGGCCTGGCCAATGGTCCCATTGGCGAGGCAACCATTGGCCAGCCGGGGTTTGATACAGGGTAGGTCGGCCTACCTACAGGGTAGGCAGTCTACGCTGACTACGTCTTCCTCCGACGTCATAGGCGGCATGCAGTTGGTGGTGAAAAGAAGTGAGAGTGCTGTCGCGTGAATCGGAGGAGTCACATGCGACTTCTCTTCCCACAGCTGTCAGGGCAAGTGCTGCCGAGAGGTCAACAAGTTCAGCTGAACATTTGGGTTGGGAAAAAGGGAAAAATCTGGGGAAAGACTAAAAAAAAAAAAGAAAGTTTTGTGTTTTCTTGCAGCTGAATTAGGAGAAGACATTCTGCTGTGTGTGGACACTTAGGCCAGGGAGCATTCTATTTTGATATAGTGGGGTGGGGTGGGGACGGGGGTCGTGGGGGTTGCAGACAGGAAGTGGCATGGTGCCATCCGCGGGTCGGGTTCACCGCGGTCACAGGAGATCAGAGCGGCTGGACCATTGCTTGGAGACCCCCAGCCAATCCCCCAACCCCCCACCTTCCCCCCAGTCAGTGAGGTTATAGGGTGTAGATTTCTGCGGTTATTTTAATGACCAAATTTTTATTTTCTCCCTGTAATTTCAAAAGGCAGATCCATACAAATAACAGTACATATGATAAAATGATGATCATGTAAGCCTAATACTAAAAATAAAGTTGACAAATATTTAGCAGGGAAAACAAAATCCAACTGAGTCTATAAATGTGTATACAGAAAAAAAACAAATTATTCAGATGAAATAAAAATAAGGAGAGTCAATGACAATCCATAGGCTGGGACCAAATCAAATGCACTCAGCCTCTGTCAGGGAAATATGCTATTCTATTTTATTCTATTTTAAAGTGAAAGGATCAGATTCCAAAGGGCATGTTTGCTCATCTTCAGTAAAATAGAAAACACTCAAAGGGGCTTGGGTTATAATGTTTAGTGTGTTTTGATTGACTTGCACATGCCCTCAAAAGACTAAGCATGTTTGATTGGATTCCACCTAATGTACATGGCTGTAAGCGGAAGAAAATTTGCAAAGATGCAAATTAAACCCAAATACAAAGCCTCCAGGAAACCTTCAACCAGGGCAGCCTATAGCCTAGTGGTTAAGGTACATGACTGGGACCCCTGAGGTTGGTGGTTCAAGTCCTAGTCCAGCCACAGCAAGAACACCATTGCTGTTGGGCCCTTGAGCAAGGCCCTTAACCCCACATTGCTCCCAGGGGAGATTGGCCCTTGGTTAGTCTAATCAACTGTAAGTCGCTTTAACCAGCTGCTCCTTTTTCAGTCTCCTCTTTCTGCTCAGCTCCAGCTTTAGTGCAGAGGGTGTGTTGGGATTTGTGGCTCGTGGGATAAATTGCTGCCTATGGGGCCTGAGGTTGGGGGTTCGATTCCCGGCTTTGCCATTCCTGGCCTGGCCAATGGTCCCATTGGCGAGGCAACCATTGGCCAGCCGGGGTTTGATACAGGGTAGGTCGGCCTACCTACAGGGTAGGCAGTCTACGCTGACTACGTCTTCCTCCGACGTCATAGGCGGCATGCAGTTGGTGGTGAAAAGAAGTGAGAGTGTTGTCGCGTGAATCGGAGGAGTCACATGCACGACTTCTCTTCCCACAGCTGTCAGGGCAAGTGCTGCCGAGAGGTCAACAAGTTCAGCTGAACATTTGGGTTGGGAAAAAAGGGAAAAATCTGGGGAAAGACTAAAAAAAAAAAAAAGAGATTAGGGGAACCAGGACCAGCTTTTACAAAACAGATATGATAACGGCAATCTCTAAGAGTCTCTGTGTGGGGGAGGGGAGGGGAGGGGAGGGAGGACTTAAAATCAAGTTAAGGGAAAGAAAATTCAGATCGATGACCCACACAAATTCTAATATTTGTTTAAAGAACAACAGGAACAAGAGCGCGTATCAATTTATACTTTTCATTCAAAGTAAGCGGTGTAATATCTGCTGTGAGGAAAGAGAGTCAGGGCGGAAAATGAGAGGGGAAGGCGGATTGTAGCTTTGACGAGTGTTCGGTGTGATTGTTTATCCCTTTGTGGAGCGGAGGCCTCAGAAAGATGAGGTAAACTCACACGGAGCCGGCAGCCAGCAGCCAGCAGCCAGCAGCCACGCGTGATCACAGGACTCAGATCTTATCAGCAGGTGTAATTACTCTCACTTTGGTCTTTAATTGACTTCAGAAACAGAAAACACACACACACACACGCGCACGCATGCACACGCACTCACACGCACGCACGCACGCACACACACGCACACACTCTCTCCCTCACATAAACAGGCCTGATCTTTTGGTGATAAAGAATCTGAGTGCAGGAGAGCTGAGTCTGGATCAGAGTAGCTTTTTAACCCATAATGGATAAGGTAAGGATAGGTACAGGTAAATCTGATCCAGGATCGGTTTCTAGCTTTAGCTCATCATATGTAACCTTAGAATAGGCACAGAGGAAGCCTGATCCAGGATCAGTTTCTAGCTTTAGCTCATCATATGTAACCTTAGGATAGGCACAGAGGAAGCCTGATCCAGGATTGGTGCTTTATTGATACTGGGCTCAGTTTGTGGTTTTTTTACATTACATTACATTACATTACTGTCATTTAGCTGACGCTTTTATCCAAAGCGACTTACAAGGGCCAATCTCCCCTGGGAGCAATGTGGGGTTAAGGGCCTTGCTCAGGGGCCCAACAGCAATGGTTTTCTTGCTGTGGCTGGACTGGGACTTGAACCACCAACCTCCAACTGGGTCTCAGTCATGCACCTTAGCCACTAGGCTATAGGCTGCCACCTCAGTCTCAGTGAATAAGGTTATGGTGAGGACAGAGCACACCTGATTCTGGATCAGCACTCCCATACTGTGACGGTTATGGCAGCTGGTAACTTACTCTGACCCCACTTCACAAAAGAGTTCATTACATACACATGTCAAAAAAGTCTGTGTATTTTGAGAAGGGCATGTTTCAGAGGGATATATATAGAGTACATCCTCCCATTGAGTCTCTCTTTAATTCCTTGCATTGAGCTGCTGTACACCTGAGCCTGCCACCTGTCTTAATGTGTCTAAACATCTGAATATGTCATCTGTATGTAATATTTCTTCACCAGTTAATGGTGCAACTTATCAAAACTTGTGTTTTTCTAATCAAATCCATGGCTGAACATGTCAAAACATCAACAAAAGAGGCAGGGTTCATATCAATGGCAGACAGTGTTTTGTACCTGTGCGTGACTTGTAGACCTGTCCCATGCTGTGTGATCGACTCCGGGACCATTTTAAATGGTCAGCATGGCAGAGTAAAAGAAGGCGAGGGTCTGGCTTTCTCCAGGGTTTTCCCTGAGGACTGTGGGTGCACCGCTCCTCTTCACACCCGATGGACTGGCGATTAAGTCATCCCTGCCGCTTCGGCCGGTTCCCCCGGCTAACCTCCCGCTATTTCTCCTGCCCTGCAAAACCAAGCCGCGCTACGCTACGCTGCACTGTCACCCGCTTAAAGGTGTCACCATAATTTCAATTCAGGAGGGTCCCAGCTCAGAAGAGAGAGAGAGAGAGAGAGAGAGAGAGAAAGAGAGATTGCATGTGTATGTGAGAGAGAGATAGTGAGAGAGACTGAGAGAGATAGACTGAGTGAAAAGGAGAGCAAGAGAGAGAAAGAAGAAAAGACAGCATCAAAAATGAAGAGAGTATGTGTGTGTGTAACTTAACTCACAGTATAAGTACATATGTCTTACATTGATAATAACAATGTTTCTACTGGTGTACGGTTTGTGTAAATGATTGCTTTGGCAGTTCTATGCTGATGTGTGGTCATGCCAGTGAAGCTTATTTGGATGAGAATTTTTTTGGGGGGGAGGAGAGAGAGAGAGAAACGAGTGAGAGAGTAGAAGGATAAATGAAGAGAGATTGATAGAGGGATGGGGAGAAAGAAAGAGAGTGAGTGAAAGAGAGAGGGATAACACATAAATTAAAAAAATAAATGAGTGTACAGTCTCTTCCCTTGTGGTGGGGCTCAGAGATGGGTAACATCACTCTCACCCCCCCACCCCACCCGTGCCCCCATCCCAAGGCCTGCTGTTGTTGTCAGTCGGGCTCATACAGAAGCTAGGCCAGGGGGGCTGCCATGGTTACTGTACGGCCTGGTACTTTTAGGAGCGACTCGAACATTCTCACCATTACGTGCACACGAGGTGCGGCCATTAAATAACGAGACTAGGCCTATGTCGGCCAGTCACATGCGCGAGCCATGTGGTATACATTGACCGACGGGCAAGCATTAACAACCCCCGGAAGTTTCAATCCGCTTGTGTTTTCAGTTCGCTGTTACGCATCGCGTGAAGCAGACGTGTTTTTTATGACGTGCCGTGAAAATGGGCAGTTCAAAAACCGAGCAATGAAATTGAAACATTGGAAATTTTGGTGAAGTTGAGCAAAACGGCTACTGAATCTTTTGTTTTCTTCATTGGAACTGAATCACAGCATCGGTCTCATTATTTAATAGCCACATCTCATGTAAGGGAACTAGGGGAATGGGGGAGGCTAACGTCTGCTCCAGTGAAACAAAATTAAACTATATGCAGAGAGAGAGAGAGAGAGAGAGAGAGAGAGGATGATTACAAATGCACGGGGTGTCTGAGTGGGGGTGGGGGGCGGGGGGTGGAGAGGTTCATCTTCAGATGTACTGAGAGTATTTTTTCTCTTTAAGCTAGAGGTAGAGCTGGCCGTGAGACTCCGTTTGCCGCTCTGAATGAAGAGACGCGCCGCCGACACTAAGAAAAATCAATACGCACTTAAAAGGGATTGGCTCGGGGCGGCGGGGGATGGGGGGGTGGCGAACACCGCATTCCCATGGATGTGACATCAGGTGTCGATGCGAAAGCGGCGGGGAGATGCAGCGGTAGCGTCCGTCCGTGCCGATGGTGTCCACTTGGAGAGGCTCTTCCTGGCACACGCCTCTAAGTGATATTACTTCCCCCTTGGGTTTAATCAGCAGTCCGTTCTCTGAGCTTTCATCCTCCTCCGTCTCCTCCAACCAATGATGGAAAATTTATGCTCATTTGGATGCACTCAGCTCTCTGAATTTTCTCACTTTCATTCATTTATTTATTTATTTATTTTTTGTTGAAGGTCCAATTTTTTTTATTTATTTTTTTTTTTATATGTTTTACAGAATTTTTTTCCTGGCACATTCTGTTTTCCATACAGCTTCAATGCTTAATATCAGAAAGCGTTAATCAGAGAAACGGTAAAACCACACGCCAATGAGTGAATCACACAGCATGTGTAGGACAGGGTTAAAGCAAAGCAAGCGTTCCCACGGCGACGGAGTTGTTGGGAAGGGGGGGTTTAGGGGTGGGTGTGCGGGGGTTTGAACAGCCGCCGCTAAGATTTATTCATGACATTAACTCTCAGAACATTTTAATGAATTAATTTATTTTTACTACCCGTTTGCAACACTGACATTTCCCCAGTGGTTTCTGGGATGTGATACAAATTTACCCAGAATGCTGTTTGGGTCTTGAGCCGTGAACAGCGTGCCCTTCTCTGGCATATTCCGCTCTGTTTTGGCATGCTTGGATGGGGCATCCAAAAAAAAAAAAATGTAAAAAAGGAAAAAGTTGACTCGTGCTCACTCTGCATCTTTCTAGCCTCCCGAGCATTCTTGCTGACTCACAGGGATTTCAGTGTCAAGCTTCTAATTTGTTTTTGTCAGTAGCTCTAAGCATGACGAAGCATCAGTAACTGCTTTTCCTTAGCAGGATCCCCCAAAAAAAAAAAAAAAAATGCTAAAATGTTAAGCATTCAGCCATCAGAGAATCATCAGTTTTAAAGTGAGAAAGCAAACAGAAGAATTCATTTTATGAAAAATACATCTCATAAAAAAAACAAGACAGTTATATTGTTTTTTTTCCTTTTTTTCCAATGAAGATACCCCTTGAATAAGAAATAAAAAGACACATAAAAATAATGTGAGAATGATTTGTAGACCAGGCCAGTAACACTCTCTTATTAAGACAGATGTCATAATTATACATTTTGTTTCTCTTCAGCATGTTGAACAAACGCTGCCATTGTTTCATCTCCCTGCACCTGAGTTCTCTTGAGCAACTGTACTATCTGCTCTTATCCTGGTAGATATTTCCATTTTTTCTATTTCTGTCATTTTCTAGGTCTAGTTTATTGAGTTGACAGTTGTGAAGCTGACCCACAAGAGGAAGGACAGGTTTCCGGAAGGTGTGAAACACCACCTGCCAAGAATATTAATGAAATCTGATTACCTGCTCACCCTCCACCTGGGCAAGAGGATGTTCTCCACCAAGGTGTGTTCCGCTCCCTAGTTCCACTGCATGTGTGCGGGAATACTCAGACGGCCCCCCTCCTGTTCGTACCCGGGGCCCCTCTGAGGAGCGGAGATGGCGTCGCGATCTGGCACGGCTTCACAGCTCCATATCTCACGCCATCACTTCCTGCGCCAGGAAGAGACTGTCACGCATCAGGTTACAGCACAGAGATCCCATCTGCGGTACCAACTCAAAGGACAATGGTGACATTCCAGACAAATGACATGATTTTCAGGATTTCAAGACTTCAGGACCTAATAAACTATGCTGCAATGGATTTTGAATCACAATAGTGCTCTGAATAAAGTCACTGAGGGGAAATTCCTGACTGGATGGTGCAGTGAAATTCTCCCATCCCGTACATAAACCACGTGTGTAAAATTAATGGTAGTTTGTGCAAACCATACTTCTCTTACAATGTTTCCAATCCATAAATGTAAATAAATATATATATGTGAAACTTATTGATAGCGTGTCTGCTTCGTTTCTCTGTAATGCACATCCTGGTTGTTTTGTGGGCAGCACTGGAACACGGTTCTCTCTGCTGAGGAGGGTCAGAACACGGTTCTCTCTGCTGAGGAGGGTCAGAACACTGTTCTCTCTACTGGGGAGGGTCAGAACACGGTTTTCTCTGCTGGGGAGGGTCAGAACACGGTTCTCTCTGCTAAGGAGGGTCAGAACACGGTTCTCTCTGCTAAGGAGGGTCAGAACACGGTTCTCTCTCCTGGGGAGGGTCAGAACACGGTTCTCTCTCCTGGGGAGGGTCGTATTCATGTTGAGAAAAAGGAAACGCCCTCAGCTGGGGGACGATGTTCTGGATATCGGTCGTTTTTCTCCTGAACGATTAACTGGATTTCAATGAGTGAAGAGGAAATGTGACTCACTGCAGTGAAGGCCTCGTAACCGTTGGTTGAGTTTAGCATTTCATGTTTTAACAGCAGGGCCTTTCATTCCGTAGCTTCTTGCTTTGCGTTTCATGTTCAGCCTTTTCCTCATGGGTACCTGTCACCGTCGCACTGATGTGTTCCTTCAGCGTTTCTGAAAATAAATAAGTATATAAATAAATAAATAAACAAACAGAAACAGAGGAGCCGTTTCAGAGCCAAGAAAGATAATTAAGCCTCCTGACTGGAGCAGAGCCGGGCCGAGCCGCGGCGGCGTGGTACCGGGTCTCCCGGTGCTCTGCCTCCGGTGCTGATCCAGGTGGAGGTTCGAGAGGGTCAGGGTTACCTTGGTGATGAGCCAGGTAAACAAACCTGGCGAAGCACCTGGGGGTGGGGGAGCTGAGGCTGTTTGATACCTGGAGGAGATTTGGGCCTGGGACAGAGAGGGTTCATTTAGGGGGGGGGTACACATTTCCTTTCCAATTTACCCTGCAACACACTTCAAAAGCAAACCCATTACTACATATTATTGGTGGGGGTGGGGGGGATAGCTTAGTGAGAAGGTGCAGTGGGAACGAAAAATACCCACAATCTTCAGCACTTACTGCCAATTTGGCAGCAGCTTTGCTGAAGGTTTTTTTCTTTGTTCTTTGCTGTACCCCCCCCACCCCACACCCCCACCCCAACAAACTGAAGCTTCAGTGTGTGCCAGAATGGGAAAGTTACACTCATAGTGATCTTTACTGCCTAAACACACACACTAATAAACTGCAGTACGGACACATGCAGGTGAGGTGGCAGCACCATGAGAGACAGAGAGAGAGAGAGAGAGAGAGAGAGAGAGAGAGAGAGAGAGAGAGAGAGAGAGAAAGGGGGAGAAGAAGGAGGACAGAGTGAGATAGAGGTATATATATAGACATGTATGTATGTACATGCATACATATGTGTATGTGTATATATGTGTGTGTATACATGTAATGTGTGTATGTGTATAAATGTATGTTGTATGTATATTTTTCTTGTAAATTAAATAATTGTTTTATGTTGTTTTTGTGTTTTTGTATGTTGCTTGACTGTTTTTGTCCTGCCAATAAAGCAAATTGAAATTGAAACTGAGATTGAGAGGAAGAGAGACAGGAAGAGAGAGAAAGAGAGAGAGAGAGGGAGAGAGAGAGAGAGAGAGAGAAAAAGACAGTGTAAGATGGAAGGAGAAAGAGAGGAAGAGAGGAACTGAGGGAAAGAGAATGTGACAGAGAGGGGGAGAGAGGGATTGAGTGAGGGCGGGAGGGGGAAGGAGAGAGACAGAGAACGGCCCTGGATGAACGATTCTCCCTCCTCTGTTTTTACAGAGGAATATTTCAGAAGAATGGGGGGAATTGAGCTGAGCCGTGCTGAGTAACTGTGCTGTTTTCCGCACCGCTTTTGGGTACGACTCCCAGAGCTTATTCATGTTCTGGGTGCGCGGCCGGCTCATTTTTCATGTTTACATAAATCCAAAAGCCAATTTTTTGGGCGGTTTTTTATTGTGATTTTCCTCTCTCCCTGTGTTTATGCTGACCAGTATAAAGCATTATTTTCGAGTGCAGTTCTCCCAGTCCGTGCCATGGCTAATACATTTTCTATTACTCAAAAGCCAAGGCCTGGTTAATGGTCTGAACAATGAGACTAATGACACACATAAGAAACGTTCTTTGGAGAGCCCTTTGAGTAGAGTTTGTTCTAAAATAAGACCGGCAATATAAGAGACGCAATTTGTTTCCATATGAATGCAATAGCCATACTTAAGTCGCAGTCACCAGGTGAAAAACACAAATGGAAAAAAAGCGTTATCTATTGTACCTCAGTGCTATTTCTCTCCTGTTACTTTGATTTTTCCTTATTCTTCATTAAAGAACTGCCTGAGAAAACAGACCACCTAATCAACTTCAGTATTAAGGAGAGAGCGCAATCAGTTGGATTGAATGGGACCAGAACATATTTTCAGGATATATATATGTGTGTGTGTGTGTGTGTGTGTGTGTGTGTGTGTGTGCGTGTGTACCCTGCAGAAAAATAATAGGCCAGGATTTTAATATCTCAGATATGGAACCTGACCCAGGCGTAGACTCGTAAGCTCTGTGAAAGTAATTGAACTGTTTCCTGTGAAAGTGAACGAGGCCGTCTCTCAGCTTGATAACGAGCGGCAACCCTACAGTGCGCCGCCATAACCTCACACTGTGGAATGTAATATTTGATAACCACCAATTGTGCAACTCACACGCTTATTAATTTGCGCATTCCTGAACACAATACGATTAAAATAAGGTTCATTAAAAAATTCCGGAGAACCAAAGATAGGGGCTACCTCTACGCCATAATCAAGATCTGTTGCTCGGGATGGTTTTCCCCCCCCCTCCTCGTTCTTGGGGTCATCCGGTGGACATTCCCCTTGGCTAAATAATGACAGTCCTCCGCAGTGTGTTTCCTCGGGGCGTATTTCAGCGGTGTTAAATGTGTTTGTCTGCCAAAGCGCTGAGATTACAGAAACTATTAGCAGAGCTGCAGAGCTCATTAAGTTTGGAGCATATATCCATTTATTGAGGCTCCAGACATGATGGAACTGTGTTCCTCTCATCAGACGGGGCGCGGACATGAGGGGGAGGGGTCATAGCTAAGCTGGGCTACTGGGCATAGAGGGGGAGGGATCATAACTAAGCTGGGCTACTGGGCATAGAGGGGGAGGGGTCATAGCTAAGCTGGGCTACTGGGCATAGAGGGGGAGGGGTCATAGCTAAACTGGGATACTGGGCATAGAGGGGGAGGGGTCATAGCTAAGCTGGGCTGCCGTGATGCCAATATGAAATATGATTATTTAACTACACGACCTCTCTCCCATTGTATGAATGTAAATTAAGAACTCACTTTTTATTATACATGCATCTTTTAGCATTTTATGGATGTTATGATAAATTGTGGCTGGCAATTCATTCCTACTAGCTGGCATAAACATACTGTCATATGTGTATATATGATACATTAATTATAGGGCATTATGCTATTAGTTTTGTTATTTTTTACCGCCTTCGACTGTGTTCTTAATATGGCTGCCCTACCCTCTTCTTTAATATGATGTTCACTCATGTGAAAACTTAATGTAATTACATGAGTATGAATGCTTTATTGACCATTTATAACAATAACATGGAGATAGATAACATATAGATGTTTGATCTGCTAAAATACGGGGCCAGGTTGAATGTAATCATAATTTTTATATATATATACTGTGTTGATGATATTAATAATGTGTTTATAAATGAAACAAATGAGTAACACTAATAAAAGGTGATACTTGTTTAAAGTTTTAGTATGAATTGCATGAAGGCTCGACTGAATGTAGACCAGAGTGAAAGTCATTCTGCCGCTTTTGAACTCGTGAAAACTTACTTTTGTGCCATTGCACCGACACCAGGATATATTCTTGAATTACTGTAAAAAAGAAGATCAAGACACTCTTCAGACAAACCACGCTCTCACTTTCAGTTCACTGTCAGTTGTTTCCCATATTTTGTTCTGGAAATGTGCGGAAGATAAGCCTTGTGTCTGACAACCGCACGTTTGAAAGACCTGTCAGAAAAAACTATCTGATGCAATTTGAATTGTGCCTTTAAACAGTTTTTCTGTATCAACTGAATTTTGATGCAAGTCGGGAGAAGTCTTCTTAGGTGAGGCTTTTTAAAGAGCAGACGCAGCCTAGTGCAGCGCTCTTACAGGTAGACTGATGATATGTAGGACAAATAACGGCATTATTTATGTGTGTGTGTGCTCCGTTTTGTTGTCTGTGTGAGGTGTTGACCAAGGGTTTGAGACGACAAATAATTGTACACTATTTCAAAAGCACAGGGCATTTGAAACATTCCTTATGAACAGGATGGGACGTCTGAAACATAGAACTGTCCCAAGACAGGGAGGCATAAGAAAAAGAAGAAAACATATTTTTGTCCATGTATTTCTTTGTGGGGAAAAAAACAGATGTATGTCAAAATGGTAGAATGAGACCAGTGAGAATGAGGGAATGCACAGCATAGAATATGAATCTGAAGAGTTTTTAATGGAAAACAAAACAAGGGTAATTATGCTTCTGCCTACATGGCCCCAGGTATTGTTTTCAGTTTTTTCAATGCTAATTTTTGTTTTCATCACAAATATCTTGATATCACATTGTGGAGCTGTAGTTCGGACTCACTGTTGAACAGATGTTGAATGGAGATCTTCTCTGGTGATAGCAGACTGGATGAACGATGAGCCGACAGGAACATGTGTCCTCAGCTGTGCGCTCACTGTCATCTTTCTTTATGTCTTATCAATTATAACATGATATGCTGTTTTAATATTTTCATATTATATGTTAGCCAAGCTCTGTCCATAAATGGGCAACAGGATGTCTATTGCATTCTGTTCTGTTCTGTTCTGTTCTGTTCTGTTCTACTCATTCTATTGTAAATCAGTAGTATATTTTCAGTGTTCCATGTTCTATTCTACTCATTCTATTGTAAATCAGTCATGTATTTTCAGGGTTCCATGTGACAGGGTTTTTATGTCCCTTATTTGAGAAGAGATTGAGCATGCTCAGATCGCAGCAGAGTGTTGATGTCAAGTCCTCTTTCCTCTTCCTGAAAGGAAAGCGACACTGGGTTTCAATACCAGCACAGACCTATATTCGCTCTGTGTGGTCCTGGCGATGGGAGGGGTTTGGGGGCTTGGGGTGTCGCTTGCGGGCCACCGCGGTGAGTCACCGCTCCGCCCCCATCCCACCCGCCTCCCTCGAAGAGGCTCGGCTAATTTTAATCGCCTCGGTGCGGCTCAGACATATTAGGGCATGGCGGCCCCCGCCAGCGGCCCCAGCTGTCTCCAGGACTCGGGTTACCGCCGTTTGAGATGGGGCGTAAAAATAAACGTGGGGGTGTATCGGCTCTGTCCCTGAAAAATATCCGCCGATGTCCGAGTGCCCGAGAAGCAGCACACCGGGTTGCTGTTCAGGCCAGGGTTTATAAACAGGACGGCCAGAGGTGGGGCGTTGCAGGGTTAGGGGAAAGGGCGCAGTGGGGGGAAAGGGCTCTCCCATTTGTGCGTTTCGGGGCGGGCATATGGAAATGGGAAAGGCCTGGTTTACCGTACCCCTAATGGGACTCATATGTGGGCTATCCCCCTATGTTAAGTGGCAGTATGTGGCTTATATGTGTGACGTACAGGTGCGGTCCACATAACGTCCATTCAGGCAACATCCGACGGCATATTCGTCCCGTAAGGTTATAATAGTGTTCAGAAATCCAGATCGGAGAACGGGATGTAGAGGATGTAACCTATTTAACCCATATATTACCTTGCCAGATATATTAGCTGATATAAAGGATGTGAACAGTGTGTTGGGTATTTAGTTAATACAGGCACGCTGCAGTATCCCATATAGCTTTGTTAATGTGGTGTTTACACAATGTCCAAATCACATAACGTCCTGTTTCACAGAACGTATGGTGGAATCACACCTGTGTATGTATTTCACATGTGAAACGCCTGACCATACCGTGTGATTCAGATGCACAGGGGTGTGACTATGCTGTATGGGCACAGACTCGGTTATCAGGCTGGACAAAGGAAAAGCTCAAAGACTTCCACCTTGTGAGGAGGGTGCGTTCGGGTCAAACACTCCCAGCAGAGGATTGCATGCACTTTCACCCCAACACTGGCCAGAGTTCCTCAAAGGAGAAGAGATTATCATGAATGTCAGAATTCACCACAGACAGTGAATTTACCCTTTATTGGCTTTAAACTGTACCTTTTCATTTTTTTTTTAATTTACTTACTTTATCCGAGCAGGTGTATATGTACATGTATGAGATTTAATGTTCGTGTTTGCATATATGATCCTTAAATAAATGAAATATACTTGTACAGCATACAACATGTTTTACAAGCCTTAATCACACAGTGTTTTGATTATTAACATAAATTAGTCACACTCATGTATATGTAAATAATAACTGGTTATATATACATATATAAAACCAGTTCATCATGAGCACAAAATGGAGGACACTGAAACAGGCAGTTTAAATTGGTCTGAACCCGTTTCTCATGCTTTTGTTTGATTACGAAGACTGCTACTCATGCAAATGACCCACAGTGACTGACCGCTAATCCCCCCCTCTTCATGGTGACTCATACAGTGGCGACACCACATTATGGAGTTCCAATGATACGACTGAGCTCCATGCCATCTAATCAGGTTAATAGTTGCAAAGGGCAGGTTTTTAACTTAAACAGGAGAATTCCCCAAAATACACCAGCTTTGAACAAAGACAGCAAACAAACAAAAACTCGCCAACAAACTTCAGATATTTTGACCTATTTATATGAGAATCTATACAGATTAGCTGAACTTTACATGATACTAGAGATCAATAATCTTATGTTATGGTGAAGCAGTGCATTATTCTGATGTGTAAATAAAAGATAATGTTATTCTACATTAAGAAAAACTGAGACAGAGCCTTATAAATGATTCAAGCCTACATCTGTGATTGACCTAGAATATAATTCTGGCTAAAACTTTTTTTGGGAACCAGTCAGATTGCAGAAAATCAATCTTACAAAACAGTAAACTTCCTTTGGATTCTCCAGAGAGACGGGGAGTGTGGGGCAGAAATCGGGAGGAGGCCAGACTTTTTCCGAGCGCCAGTGATATCTAAGCAGCCTCTTTATAGGGAGATTAAGATGAGGTTCGATTTGAGGAGTCAGTGAGCTGCCACTCGGCTCTTCTGGAATGTTCTCTCAGTGAGCTGCCACTCGGCTCTTCTGGAATGTTCTCTCTTTAATGGATGCTTTTATTCTTCCTTGCTGATTTTTCCCCCCTTTAAATCTGCGGTTTGATCATCAGGCAAACGCATTTGCAATATTGATGGCGTGTCACGCTTTCAGGCCTCCGAACCCTTCTGATCATCTCTCCGGCTCGTCTGTGCCGCGTGAGGTTCGGTTCTATCATGTCTGAGAAATAAAGAATCCAAATGAACACAGAGAGAGAGAGGGTGTGGAGGTATTTTGAATGGTACAACATACCAGGCCTGGAATAAATAAAAAAACATTCGTCCTCTACTTTGTCTTGAGCATGAATGTTAAAATGTTTTTTTTTTTTTTTTTTAAGTTTTGCATTTGGGAGGTTCATTTTGGAGATCACTGAACTTGCAAAACTGCTTTTTATGAGGAAAAATAAACCTAATTCTGAGTCATTTAAGGACAAAATTTGGTTACCCTCTTATGCAGGGTTGTGTATACCTCCATGAAAATTAATCAGGGAGGCCAGATTGAAGATGAGAGTAAATTTGTTCATAAAAACACGCAGGACTGGCCAGCGAACAGAAAGGTCAGCGGAGAAGCATGGAGGGATTCAGTGGAATTCTGAATGAGGTGAGATCTCAGCACCACGCCCAGGAGATTGTGCCAGACAAAGAGGTTAAAGAGGTTAGGACGCATCGGAAGAGTCAAAACGAGCGCCTACAGAGGTTACGCACGCAATTTACACCTGCTTTATCACGCTTTATATTTTCAAAATCATCTCTTATATGCAAGCTGCACCACTGGTGTAAGATCCTGGTGTGTGGTCCCGAATGCCTGCTCAAATACAGCAAGCAGAGGAGGAAGAGCGCCCGTCTGATTTTCTTATGCTAATGGGCTTTAAATGAAACGATCGAGTGGAACGTATGGAAGATGACCGCAGGGACCGGACACAAGGACTCACTGGCAGCCGTGAAAACTGGCCCGGGCGGAGAGAAGCGACCAGGTCACAGGGTGAGTGTGTGTGTGTGTGTGTGTGTGTGTTAAATGGGGCACTTTAGCTCTGTTTAGACATTACAGTTCCCTCAGGGGAAGGTTAACAGGCAGCAGGTGGACACCGCGACCCGAGAGGAGGCCATTAGGATTCCGCGGTTTCCGTGGAAACGCGTGAGGAGGAATGTTATCTGTCTGAAGGTATTTACGGGACTCGAGCGAGGGGCTGCAGATGCCCGGAGATTTGGAGCAGAGCGAAAATACTCCAATGTTTGGAGAGCATTGGGTGTATTGATTCTGCCTGGTGTAGACACGCTGGAAGTGTTTCTCATAGGCCAGCTTCACCTCGTCCTTGCACCTTGTCATGCATGTAACAGAAATTACTTTGGGATTCTCACACGTGTGGATGTTACCTTCTTTCATTTGGCTCATCTTAGATCTAGCAGCTGCATATTGTTCTGTGTGTGCACACCTTTCTCACTAAATTTCCAGATTTCTCCATGAATACGACTGCATGTCTTAATTAAACCGTTCTGATACATACCCAGACAACTCATTTAATGATATTTTGAATAATTCAATGGTTCTTTTGTTTATCACAAAAGTAATACACATTAATTAGAAATGTCTTTTGCGACTGTCGGCACGGGAGTTTACTCATCCTGTGATAGAAATGTCAGCGGTCCTCCTCTTTCACACATTTTGTCAATGAACCCATGTTTGTGTATTTTTAAAAAAAAAAAAAAGTATTTGCACAGGCTAATATGAATATCGCATCTCCAGCTGACGTCAAGAGGAAAATTTTAAATTGCTAAAACTACAAAACATGGTTTAGAATTGCAGTGGAATGCTGTCTGAAAAAAAGCGTTGGTAAGGATTAGGCTATCAAATTCTCTTTCTTTTTTTTTTTTTTTTTTTTTGATAGAGTACCCAAGTAAAGGATGTGTGTGTTGAAAGAGCGTAGCGGAAGAAAAGGCATTTTGAGGAAAAAAAAATAAATTAAATTTGATATCTTAAAGGGCAGCCATGACTGTTCGCTGAAAAATGTATGAGTTTACCTTGCAATTATCTCTCTTCTTGTATGTCTAATTGGAGCTGAAAATTGATTTGAAGTTTTGTGGAAGAAGTTGATGAATATTTGAAATGGAAGCCTGGGGAAAGGGCTGCGTTTGACACGCACGCTGAGACAGCACACTGAGCGAACACCTCCCACAAGGAAAATTTTTAAAAATAAAGCATGAATTTTAAAAAAAGCGTTTGGGCTTATGCAGCTAAACTCTTTTCTGGGGTTATGTCACTGATCTCTCTCGCCCTACCTCTTGCAGATGAAAGCAACAGGAGAAAGGCAGGAGCACTCCCAGAAATAAAACATTCATCGCTTGGATGGATGCGGGCCCTCGTTTTTACATCCTTTTCCGGAGTTGTTTCTCATAGGATGACTCCAGGTAAATGCAGGAGGCAATTCGAAGCTGTGGAGCGTGTTTAATTTATTTATTAATTTATTTTTCCTCGTTTTGCGGTGTTGCGTCGGTGGATGCTCGGGGCTCTTGTCTGTAGTAATCTGCCATAGTTAAAGCATGTGGTACCCAGGAGAGACAGGCTCCTGTGAGGGTGTTGGGGGGTAAGGAAGGGGGGGTGGATTTCTTCCCTCGCTTCCTGTCAAATTAGTCCATTCTCTGCCCTCCCTTTTGATCACCAGGAACGAAATGCAGGGAGTCAGCTGATTCCTAATCTGGGCCGTCGTCCCCCTGGTTCCGCACTTGCAAGTCAGGGTGGGATTTATTAGCGCGCGCTGCGCCATGCTATCACATGAAAGCTGCTCATAGATGAGCAGCCACTGTTCTGCTGCTGCTCTTCTGAGAGGCCTGTGTTTTTTTTTCTCTCTCTCCCTCTCTCCCTCTCTCTTCGTTTTTGAGCGAGATGAAGATTTGTCTTGATTTGTTTTGTGTCACCGAGGGTGGAAATGATTAAGAGGGGTGACGCACTGCCCCTTGTCTGGTTTAATGGAAAAAAAAAAATAAAAACTGAGGAGGATGAGAAGCTAGGCCATAGGTGTTTCTGCTCACCTGCTCCTGTTGCTGTGTAACACTGTCTTAATGTGTGTGCATGTCGCAGTTTCCGGCCTATGGCCCTGCCATCCCAGAACAGCTTGTAGCCTTCAAATATGCACATCTGTGACTGTCTGAAAAATATTGTGTTTGTGTATACTCTGAATTTGGCTGGGGGGTTGGGGGTCTGGGATGGTTCATTAAAAAAAAAAAAATCTAAAATGTTGTGGGATACACCGAGCAAATGTATAAAGTAAATGACTTATCAGTGTTGTTGTTTTGTTTTTTTTTTTTGGTTCTCTTTCTCCAGACCTGGGTGAAATGATGTATGAGGCTCATAAAGGAAGGCTGAGGTTTGACTACCCTAAAGGTGAGCTGAGTTTTCGATTGGATCTGGATGATGTGTAACAGGGCTCGGTGAGGTCGGAGAAGCTCGCGTCGCGTGGGGAACCGCCCACAAGTTCCGTGGAGGGGGGGTGGGGATGGCCACGCACAGATGGAGAGAATTGTAAATCACTGTTACTAGACGATGTGAAACCTAATGACGTGGTGAAAATATTGAGTTTAGCAGCTTCTCTTGCCCCTGGTATGCATGCGTTAGAAAATGAAAAGGCTAAAGTACTGCTGAAGTGAGAAAGAAGTTTCATGGCATTATCCGAGAGAAAAAAAAAAAAACACAAAAACCTCAGGCATGCAAGCTTCTATTCTTAGAGTGCAGATTTTGACGGATGAAACTCATGAATGATGCAGGATAAAGAACGCAGAGAGGTCTTGTGGAAATATACGCTTAATCACAGTCAACACAATCCGTTAGCTCTCTGACAGGTTAATATAAAAGCCCTCCTGTTAGCTAATTGTTCCTCGCTGACTTTCTCAAGCACCTGAAAATGGTGGCAGCACTGGTGCCAGCCTGCTAATCAGCCATTATGCTATTCAATGAACGTGTTTTTGTTATTTACAGGTTGGGTGATGTGTAAGTTCCTGCTTTGCTAAATCATGCAAATGAAAAATTATCCCATATAAACCAGTGCTTATGGAGTAACTGCATGAAAAAAAAAGAATCAAACTGTTATTTATCATTCTTTTATTATTATTTTATGCTGTATGTAAGTAGTAGGAAAATGGGCATTAGTTTCACATCAGGAAACAAAAAAATTAATTTCATAGGAAATGTCAAGGGCTGACCTGAGGTGATCTCCAAACGACAATTCCAGGCATGGCCAGGTGAATATCCTAATACCTAATGCTTAAAGCAATTTCATTTTTATGACTGCAGTCTTATGATATTTCTTTAACTTTAATTCCAGTCTTCCCTCAAACTCCCAGATACACCGCCAATCTGCTCATCTCTTACGCCTGTTAACACCTGGCTAACGATCTGATAAAACAGGTGTAAATTCAAATTGCACGCACCAGGACGTGAGCCTTCGCAGTTCGCACATGACTAGATGGTATCTGTAGCCTAGGTGAGCGTTTGGAGTCTGCACCTACGTGTTGATGTTATCTGGGATGGCTTTTAAAGAATAAATAACAGCAACACCATTTACAAATGCAATTTGCACACCCCGGAGAAGGAGAAGTGAAGCAATTGATTCTTTGCTTTGTATGCTGTTTAGATAGCATGAAGCTGGCCAAGGGACCACAAAAGAATTTCAAATAATCTTGTATTCTTAGTTGGTAAAACAGAGTTTTTTTTTGTTTCTGGAGCCTTGAGCAGCAAACGGTAAGAGCTGTGAAGCTACCCCCTACATCCGACAGACTACATGAGAAGTGATCCTCTACTGATACCCACCGAGGCTGTGTGCACACAGATACCGACTGAACTTAAAAGGAGGAAGACGTTTCACAAGCTAAAACGGTAGCTACAGAAATCCCTTGGAATGCGTTGGACTTTTGAACGCACCTATTTATGTTAATATCAATGGATTTAAAGATTAAAGGGGAAAGACGGTCTTTTTGGGCAGTATGCATGTGTGTGAGTATGCTGCGGATGTGAGCAGGTGTTTTATGAGAATTTCATGTTTTGTGTGATATACTCTGGAATCAAATTTAAATAAAGATTGAGTTTTATTTTTTTACCTGCATGCACACAGCGTTTGGGGTGGTTAAGGACCCACTGCAGCGGAGGCCCAGTTGTGCTTGCAGCTCTCACCCAGAGAAGCACTCGTAAAGCAAGAAGAGAGTGCAGACTGAGGGCTGACTCATGTACTGCTTGCATTTTCCATCTACGCATGTCATTAATAGAGTGTATCTTTATGCAGAAAATGTTCTGGGTGGTATGTATTTTGCCCGCAGGGGCTCTCAGAGGTGAAGAAGTAACGTCCCTTTTCTTTGCTCGGTAACCTTACCAACGGCTTAGCTATGTCACAGCTGTACTATCTGCTATGGCATACGTCCACGTACACAGGGAGATCATTTCATGAGTCGCAAAATGGACTTCTATGGCCAAAATGCTTTCATTGACATGTACAGTCTTTCAGACTAGGACCATTGTGAATGTCTATGTACAGACTACAGGAAGTGATGTAAACCCTGCAAGGCCCTTTACTGCGGGTCTGTGAGGCGAGGCCCAGCTCCTCCTCGGAGCTCCGCTTCCTGTTATTTACCCCAGTGTAAATGTCAGCACTGTTGGAAGACCTTTGCTGCCCAAATACCTATTTTTTGCCTTATGTGTGTCTGATCGATTCAACAGTTTCAGGGATAATAATGTTATCACTATGTACATGTTGTATGTCATGTTATTTATGACTCTTTAATGATGTCAATGCAATAATAATAATAACAATGATAATAATAATAACAATGATAACAGTACCATTTGAAACATCAGCAGAATAGCTGTAATAATGATAATATACTCACTCCTCAGGACTAAGGCAGAGCGGCACAGAGAAAAAGCATAATGACTTCCTCTGATCTGTGAAAGAATCTGTTGTGACTTTGGTAGCAGAGCAGAGGAACATGATCAAGCCCAGACTAGTTCAAGGAGCTCATGATTAATAATGCATTATATTTCATAAAACTGTTTCTTAATTAATCAGTTAATGCTTTCATGGATTTTTTTTTTTCTTGAAGTGCTCCAACATTTTGCCAGCTAGACACATTTACTGGCCTGGAAATGCTTTCACGACAGCACTGTACCAAAATGAGTCTGTTGATGTGAGTCCCCCCAAAAGCAGGCCTTATTTGCCTTATTTGGCAGCTTTCGTGGCCTATCAGCAGAAAAATGGGAGCATATGCAAAACACACCCTGGATGAATACTGAACTCTAATGGGCTGTTAACCGTTTCTGCATATCGAGAGAAACATGATCAATCTGTATCACCTCTAAATGAATCTCCATGTTAATAACAAAAATATTTAATGTCAATAACAGTTAATGAAACAAAGGAAAAGCTAAGCAGCTAATTGTTTTACACGGGTAACGATCAGTACAATTGACAGTGGGCATATCGATTTGTTCCTTTTCTATTGATTATTTGCTTTGACTCATAATTGTTACTGTTATACCGATGGCATTGCTTTCACCTAATCCATCCCCCCCAGGTTTGTCAATCTGCCCTAAATCTTAAAACATAACTCCTTCATATCTACAGTAGCTTGTAAACACTGACCATGATATGTAATGGCACACAATAAGCAACTTCTAAAACAGGCCAGAACCACATGTTTGCTTTTGGTCTTCAAGGAGTGCCTGACGGATCTAAGGATATCTGAACTGCTATGCTTTGCATGTTTACTATTCTGCAGAGGGAGAAACGATGAGGGAAATGGGAGGCCGGATTCCATCTGTTGGAATTAGTCTCTTTTAAAGGCGTATGCGATTCAATCAAAAGTGACTGCAGTCTCCCTAAAGGCATATGCAAAGAACACATTCCAACAGACATGTTTGTTGGCTCCAATAAAACGTAACATACTCAGAGTTAGCAGCGGTGCTTTGGAAAGTGCGTTTTGATGGAATTGCCGATGCCCTGACAGCCCTGGGTGCTGTTACGGAAGAGAGTCAGGGAGAAAATAACAAGAGAATGCAGAGACTGGGAGAAGAGCGCAGGCTGATTGGAGGGAAAACTTCTCCTTGCCGAGGGTTCTGAAATGCCCCTGCTCGTAGAGGTGAGCTGTTCTTTGCGGCACCCCTGTAATTTTCACCCTCTCCGCGGCTGTCAGAAAAGCATGCCGAGGACAAGCGGATATACGACATGCTTTACGGCATGTACTTTCACCTAAAACATACCCAAAAATGGCCTGGTACGAGCCCCTGTCGAAGGGACAGCCATGAGCAGCATGGACCTGTGAGAACTATCTCCAGCCACATTCACTCAATCTGGATATACACGGATGATGACTAATGAGCTCTGAAAATAGGAAAACACTGAGGGTACATACTGTATTGGCAATGTTTTTATTCCACGGCTAAAATAGTCCTGATGGCTCTTCAGAAATGATCACGGACGTACGTACAGTGAAGTTTGTTTTCCGAGTAACCTGAATTCACCCCAAGACATCTGAAGGCACTCAGCAAGCTTACTGGTGAAAAATCGATGCGTGACAGAGCTCGTGCAGTAGGGCGCCGGCTTTGCCCCTTGCATCGCCCCTCAATCCTGGTCTTGGGTGGGCCCCGGGGCTTGGCTGTGTTAGTTGTTAACCCACAATTAATCGATCAATTAGAGGAACCGATTACACAATTAACTCCTCGGCTTGTGTCCTGGGTTTGAACTGGTTGCTTGGGGGGTTTTAGATGAAACATAATATAAAAAAAACAGCAGGCTCTGCGGTTCTCCAGGAGTAAGACAGAGGACCGTTGCTCTACTGTGGCCGAATTACTAAATGACTGTTGATGCTACAAGTTTTATTAGCACTGTAAGTCAACCCCCCCCGTTCTATCCTATATGATATTGAGTTTTCTGGACACTAGAAATGACCCTGTATGAAATCCAGAGCAATCCTAGTATGTAATATTTGAGTGTAGCCTGTATGTGAAATCCAAGGATATTATATTCGAGGTAAGGTCTAGATTAAATGTTTGTCAGATTATGGTGTATATAAAAAATGCAAACATGCTGCATTAAAAATGCATATTTTAACGAAAAACGTGAGGTAAAGGCATTTTTGCTGGTTTTCAGTCTCTGGTTGGGCCAAGCAGTAGTACTTTGACTGTATTAACACGAGGGAATATTACACCTAAAACATAACTGTATTTGGAAACGTGTCTATGACCGCGCCCTCCCCTTTGTGGTTGAGGGCTGGATGGCTCAGGTTATCTGTCAAAGGGACCGCTCTCTCCTCGTCTCTCCTCTCCAAACGCACCCCCCCGCTGCCCCACCTGCCGTCCAAATCACGATCTCATTTCATCTCCCGTGGGCCAGGACAGATCCATGGGTTATTTCCCACGAGAACGCGGAGAACTCTGCCGGCACCACCCTGGGTCCGTGTTTGTCTTTCCCTCTCCTTCCTTTGACTGAGGCATACAGGTCAGGGTGTGCTGTGCTTGGAGAAGGAACAGAGAGGCCCCGGCCCTGAGGAAACACACCCAGCTTCACTCCCCTGCCTGGGTGCTCTCAGCTCAGATTCCTCTCCTGGTGGATATCAGCGTGTGTTTTTTTTTGGCTCAGGTTTTCTTCTTGTTTTTTTTTTCTTTTTTTTGTGCATACACTGTTCAGCTCTGAAAACCAAATCACACTCAGGATGCATTATGCCTTTTCTCAACAGGGAGCATGCTCACAATTTTGTCATATGGGCGCAGACAACAGTGTGGGATGAGTCTGGCACCGAAAACATACAATACAAAAATACAGCAGCAAAAAAAATTATTTCAAGGGAGAAGAGAGGTATTGTTAGTAGACTCAGACATTGTGCATGTACACTGGTTATCCTAGAGATGGAACTTTCAAAGACCAGAGAATGATGATCTTAAACAGACAACGTATTGAAGTTTTACACGATACAGAGACAGACCTGGGGGTGGGCCAGTTATCTAACCCAAGATGGCAGAGATTTCCCTTAACTATGTTTCTCCTTTCCGTCTGAAAATACAGAACTCTAATCCAAATAAGCACGCGCAGCGGGGGAGGGTTATTCTGGTAAAAAGGCTTGTTTTTGTTTGACCTTTAGGCCTCTCAGTGCGTGTGACGGGTTGTTGTACCAATAGGCTACATGTCAGCTCCATTCTCTGATATTGTATTAAAGCGCGCTGCAGTGCTTTTAACCGTGTGCCATTAGCCTTGCAATGCACTGTGTTCACTGTTAAGCAGGTGCAGAAATGTGATGGGTGGGACGGGGATTTCGGTTTGACGTGTAAGTCTCTTCAACCTTAGTGAGGGAAGAGGAGACATTAGGGAAATAGTTGAGAAGTCATGCTTATAGCCCTTACAGTCCGAGCTGGCCTTGTTTTTTATTTACTTTTTATATACTTTAAAGTTATTTACTACAATACAAAGAAAAATAAATAATAGGTACTTGCAACATAAATAGGGAAAAATTAACCTTAAGTAGACAAAAAGGTACAGAAAAGAGGAAATCACAATCACATAAGAAAATCACACAGGAACATTGGCCTTGGCCCAGCCCCTTCCCTCACACACTGGGAATCTTCAATCATACTATGACATCATAGTCCATTTTACATATTCTATGACATCATAGTCCATTTTACATATCATTATATGACATCATTGTCCATTATACATTCTACTGCACATAGCATGTCATTAGTGATGTACACACTCAGATGAGGGTGAGCTGGCCCTGTTTCTGACAGGCCATGAATCAGGGTAGTAAAGATAAATGTAGGATACTTCTCACAGGGGCGCTGCTAGGAGGCCCGCCCTTAACCTATCGATGACACCGGTGACCATTTTCAGGGCCCCTGTCCAGCCCTGGGCACCTCTGAGTCCTTCAGGGCTTTCACCGATTTATGGAACCTGTATGCAATTATTCAGAACAACAGAGCATATTAGCACCTGCTATAAGACAAATGGCGAGGTCCAGAATTTACCTGCCTTAGGAGGGACATCCTACACACACTCTCTCACACTCACACACACACTCTCACACACTCACACACACACTCACTCACTCTTTCCACTAACCCAATTACTCTCATGCACTCTCTGATACATTCTATCTTACTCTCACACACACAACTGATGCTCACACTGCATACACACACACTCTCACAAACACTCTCACTATCACACACACACACACACACACACACACACACACACACACACACACGCACACATACACACACACAGACCAGTTAGTGGGATAGTTAATGGCTCTCTGACATATAAATTATTGCATGCAGTTTTTTCAGAAGGGAAACAAATTTATGTATGAGTTTTTATTTTTATACACACTGGTATTATAGATAATTATATACGGATAAAGAAATGTTAACGCAATTATTTTTAACAAATGTATAATTATGGCGTGCAGTATGGTGAGAGTAAAGTGATTATGATGGTGGGGAGTTAATGGGATTCTCACCGAAGAACACTGAGCCACCCCAACGTCCCTGTAACACTTCCTGTACCGGAAAACAAACACTGCCTGCGAATGAGCAGCAAACGCGTACAAATAAGAAAAATGGCCCTTTTCAGACCTTTAAAAATCTGTGCCTGTGATACACTGCTGTGTCACATTAGCATTCAGCTTCTGTCCAATACAACACTGGTAATTAGGAAGGGAATCATCTCCAGTGCTATAAAGGTCAATATGCATGACCGCGCCAAAAGCACGGGCACACGGGACCAGTCGAGCGTGACAAGGTCATTAAAAATTAAACATCAAGTCAATTTTTAAAAATAATAATACAAAAAAATATAAGCAGATTTAGAAAAATGTTTTGACAAATGAAATGTTTTTCTTAAATTGTATTCACATGCCGTGCTCGATGCAGCAAACTCCTTTGTCGTTTTTGAAAGGGCAGTCGAAGATGTGCCCTACTCTAAAACATGCATTTAGTGTCACAGCGGTCCACCAGCTGAGTTTGTGTGAGGCAAGAGGATACTCCACTGACCAGTAGGGGGTCGCTAGTGAGTAATGACACATGGTCTGCTCCTGCCAACTAAGTCCCTCCCTTCCTGGTTGAAGCTAGGGGTAATTTTTTATTATATCATGGGACATGATGTATGATAAAGGGACAACAGTGCCTTTGTGGGATGCAGAACATGGGGCCCATCCACACACTGGAACAGTGCCTTAACAGGATGCAGACTGTGGGGCCCATCCACACACTGGAACAGTGCCTTAACAGGATGCAGACCGTGGGGCCCATCCACACACTGGAACAGTGTCTTAACAGGATGCAGACCGTGGGGCCCATCCACACACTGGAACAGTGCCTTAACAGGATGCAGACCGTGGGGCCCATCCACACACTGGAACAGTGCCTTAACAGGATGCAGACTGTGGAGCCCATCCACACAGTGGAACAGTGCCTTAACAGGATGCAGACTGTGGGGCCCATCCACACACTGGAACAGTGCCTTAACAGGATGCAGACTGTGGGGCCCATCCACACACTGGAACAGTGCCTTAACAGGATGCAGACTGTGGGGCCCATCCTCACACTGGAACAGTGCCTTAACAGGATGCAGACCGTGGGGCCCATCCACACACTGGAACAGTGCCTTAACAGGATGCAGACTGTGGGGCCCATCCACACACTGGAACAGTGCCTTAACAGGATGCAGACTGTGGGGCCCATCCACACACTGGAACAGTGCCTTAACAGGATGCAGACTGTGGGGCCCATCCACACACTGGGACAGTGCCTTAACAGGATGCAGACTGTGGGGCCCATCCACACACTGGAACAGTGCCTTAACAGGATGCAGACTGTGGAGCCCATCCACACACTGGAACAGTGCCTTAACAGGATGCAGACTGTGGAGCCCACTATAACAACAATGTCATTTGTTTACATGTGAAATATTAAAATGTGGAAAACAGATTATTACTGGCCCATTGCTCATGTATTATAATACTTTTTTTCTCATTTTTTTTCATGAAAATGTTGTTGCCGGTTTGCATGTTAGCATGGCATAGCATCTTGATACATTTTTTATGTCCTCAAATCAATATATGTAATCAGCAGATATAATGCAGAGCTAATTGTGGTAAGACATAGTAATTCAACAACACATTTGTGCATAAATTCAAATGTTATGCTACATTTAGAGAATATGTGAAATATTCACAAAATGTTTTAATGTCAATAGCAATTAAGTGCAGGATTTCATCCATGAGATAAATGCATTCTTTTATCAAAATAACATTTTTTTATCTAATTTTTTTCATCTATACATTTTTTATCTTTATGAATGACAGAAAGACAAGGGCCGAGTTAAAAACAAAACAAAAAAAAAACATTCAAGTTATATAATAAATACCAGGGAGCAATAAAGTTAATCATATAATGGACCAGAGGGAGTTATTGACTTTGATTTGGCTCCTCTGCAATTCCTCAGCCCAGCCAAAAACAACAAGCTCAGATGTGGCTACTCTGGCAGTTAAGTTTGTCTGTTTTTCAGCACAAGTGTGTGACCTTAGTCTTAATTGGAAGACACTGCTGCAGTAATGGTTTATATTCCTGTTTCCTTATCCTCGTGGTAGTATTTTATTACTCAGAGTTCAAAGGAGCCAAAACCCCACTCTCCCCTCTTCATGAGAGCAACGATGCTGAGATTGCTGTCATGCAATCAGAAACTTCAGATACATCATTTTGCTGATATGTAAAAATAAATCCATGTAGATTTTAAGCAACAGAAGCTGTGAATTGTGAAGCACCGGATTAGAACACAACATGTTTTCATTCCTCTGTTATAACCTCTATTTGTAGTCCGATGTGGTGATTTGGAGGCTTTTGGTTCTGCTTGTGTGGGAGGACTTTAAGCAAACTCCAGGAATGCTCTTCCACGTCACACTTCTGTTAAGCTCTCAGAAGCCGACCGCACAGGACTATAACATTTCTATTTAGTCTGTGGTGTTTTATTATTCATTGGCCTCTATACAGCTGACATTTAAGGCTTTCTGGACAAGGTAAACGATCCGGTAATGAAAGCCCATAGCTGAGGAAAATGACAGCGGCTCCAGAGCTATATTTCAAGCACAAAGGCACAGACAAAGACATCCCACACAGAGGCAAGGGGACCAACGGGGAGCTGCAGTCAATGTGAGAAGCCTGTCGATCAGAAAGCTTCACCTACCCAGTCTGGTGCACACCTGCACCGATTCACTGAAGGGCAGGCCGCTGAGGACATGCCTACGAAACAAGCAAACAAACAAATAAATAAAATAACTACTTACTTTGGAGCTCCTATCAAAAATAATCATGCTCATATAACACGGGAGAATATTGCAACACAAATGGAAACACCAGACGGTGGAGGAGCCTCTATGTTGCATGTAAAACACTTCCCTTTGGCTTGAGTTCTGGGTGTGATATTGTGGCATTAATAATTGCACATGTGGTTCATATGGGCACTGGGGTAGATCCGTGAGTGATACAGGGTAATGGCATTCCACCCCCTGCCCCCGTCTCAATCCCCAGTCCACCCCTTCTCAAGTGAATGACAGGAAGGGCGAGTTGAGCTCAAGCATTAACCAGGCCCCCTCATGCAATTTTCACAACAAGATGGTGCGGGGGGGTACGGAGGGTTCCGAGCCTAATGGGGGGAGGCTGGGACAGGACCGAAGAGTGGTGCATTAAACCAGCGTAACATCGGCCACTGAGACCGACTTATCTACCACAGCGCTTTAAGAGAAGCGTATGTGTGCCATATCCCATGAGGCCTTGCATTAGGGCTCAGGACACCATGGGGACCAGCGTATGAGATCAGAATTCCCTCTCTCTGTTTTCTTCAGTGCAAGAGGTCAATCTCTTTCCTTCCATTAATTCTCTTATTTGCTCCCTCCCTTCCCCGGCTCTTCCGCCATTCACTCAGCCCTTTCATATCGCTGTCTGTCATCTCTATGCTCAAGAGTGATCCCGGAGATGTCAAAGAGGCTAACAGCGTCCCGCGTCCACCTTCATCCCGTATCCCCATTGGTCCGTGGAGCTCACTTAAGAGCCAAGGCTGTTCAATGAGCCAATCGGAAGCCTTCATTCGTAATGCTGTCTGATCGTTGACCCGCCAGGGATTCCAAGGCTACAGCTGCAAGAACATCAGAGGAAATATTAATGGGGTCCAAAGACTCTATGACTGGAAAGACGGTGGAAAACGGCCTGCGCTGCCTCACTGGAACTCGTCTTTCAATCCATTCAGTCAGTAGTGCACAGTTCACACAGATTGTGTGCAGGCTTCCTCTGTTCTTGCAATATGCTTAATTCATTTTCTTTTCTTTCTTTTTTTTATACGGGCATATAAAGAAAATGGCGGCCTTCATGTAGCCGTCCATAAAGGACCAAAAGCTGCCCTCGACAAAGACAAGAAGGAGAAGACAGAACTACCTTCGAGAGTGTACATCAGAGTTCAACTATGCCTCCCAGAAAAACATCATTGACTTCTTAAAACTCAATGTGACGACATACACAAAGCAGATTAATGCCTCGCTGACTACTACAAAGTTGAAGCCTGAAGGGCTTGCGTGGAAACGCGGGCAGATGGACAGCGCGTTTCTGCCTTTGAAGACACTGCTGGAGAACCTGCCTTTGTCTGTTATTGATGTCTTCATCTTTAGGGAGGTAGAAGAGACTATCTTTAGGAGAGACATGGTGGACGAGACAAAAGAAGAAGGGGTGCCTTTCCAGCAATCAATAGGACAGATTCTTCCATGCTTCTCTGCTTGGTTTTTTTTTTTTTTTTTTTGTGGCTGTATCAGTTGTGGAGATGCTTCACGCCACACACTGATCTTTTCTTTAAGCCTGAGACAGAATTTGCCTGGAGAAGGATGGATAGTGTGTGTATGTGGGGTAGGGCTTGGGTGGGCGGGGGGCGGGGGGCACGGGACTCATCATTGCCTGGAAAGCGTAGCCGTCGGAGGGATATGAAGAGAGAGTGAAGCCTTTTTTTTATGCTGCGTCATAGGTGAATACGGGCCGATACCACAGTACATCATCAGCAATATCCTTTGGGGTGGGGGTGGGGGTGGGGGTGGGGGGAGTGGGTGTGTAAGGGGGCTCATTGGGATAGGTGGGGTCGCTCGCGTGCATGGCAACACAGAGGCCAATCGCATTTGCCATGGCAGTAGAGGATGAGGCTGAAAAATGACTGTGGTGCCGTAATGACAGTGGCCTGTGTGCGGGAGCACAGACACCAGGCCACTGTAGCGCCGGGGACGCACGCAGCCACAGCGAAACCGCCACACAAACGGCCTCTGACAGACTCCACCATTAAATACATTAAAAAACAACTGTGTCTGGGACCCAGTCAAATGCAGTTAGCCTTTTTAAGGGCATACAACATTCTGTTTCAGAACAAAAAAAAAAGAAAAAACATATTCCTTCGGGCATGTTTGCTCTTATCTGATCAGATTTAAAATACTCAAAGATGCTTATGTTGCAGTGTTAAGTCTGTTTGATTAAAGTGCATTTGATTAAAATGCCATTAAAGAGAATAAGTGTGTTTGATTGGGGCCCTCTTTTTCCCTGCAAAAACTATTAACGACACTTCTGTGAAATTAAAAAGTAATGATATAACAGCATTCTACCCGATGATGCTAATGTCTCATGAATTTCTTATTTAGCTTTACCCTTAGCTTTAGGTCTTCTGGAGGAATTCAACAGTAACTGTAAATGGTCCCCAGAAAAAAAAGAGATGCGTTGAGTTTGATGTGCGAATCGGCACATTCACAGCAAATAAACATTGCATTCCCACACAGAGACAACACTTCCCGGACATGTCCCACCTTCAGCTCGCTCGGGCTAAAAATTTTCTCATACACAACACACATACAATCTTATCAGAATTTGTTTTAAATATTATATATTTAATATTGGGGGCAGCCTATAGCCTAGTGGCTAAAAATTTTCAATTCAAGTCCCAGTCCACAAGCACACATACAATCTTATCAGAATTTGTTTTAAATAGTAATACATTCATAGAAAAATGAATAAGAAGAGTTTTAAATTCCCTTTTTAAAAAAAAAAAAAAATATTGTTATTCCACTTCACCAATTGCAAATGCATTTGTATACTTGCAGCTGTAGAATTTTTGCACTGTGTGGCTGTGAATTATTTTTTACAGTATATGCATTATATATCACATACCCCAGAGATATATTCACAAACAGAAACATTAATGGTATGTGCATGTGTGTTTGTGCTTCACCCCAACACTAAGAAAAGGCCAAACATTACCAGTGATTTAAGATGGAGGGAAAGGATTTTTCTCTTTGCTCTCGGCGTCCTGACAGCTGTTACCCAGCAAAGGGAGAGGTGTGAGGACGTGCTAAAAGGCTGCTGTAAAACCGTACTTTGTCAACGTTGGTTCGGCGCACACTTCTCCAAAGTGCTGAGGTGACATCATGTGTTTCCCATTCACTGTATGCTAACAAATGTTTGGGGCCAAACTGCCTCGGAAAGCAACAGTAATGGCACTCGCTAGTGATTGAATCAACAGAAGGCAACAATAGCTCAGAATGGTGATAAATCCTGAGCAGAAACGAACCCTGGAAAAGCACTTTTTCAAAAAGAAAAAAAACATTTTTCACGCTGAATGTGAATAAGCCTTTCTAAATTCCTACAGCCTAACAAATGCTCCAGTATAGGTATTATACTCTGTGTGTGTGTGTGTGTGTGTGTGTGTGTGTGTGTGTGTGTGTGTGTGTGTGTGTGTGAGCGTGTGTGTGAGCGTGTGTGTGAGAGTGAGTTTGTGTATGTGTGTGAATGTGTATGTATGAGTGTGAGTAAATGTATATGTGTGTATGTGAGAGCAAGTCAGTGAGTGTGTGTGCGTGTGCGTGTGTGTGCGTGTATGTGCATGTGTGTGAGTGTGTGTGTCCTTGTGTGTGTGAGTGTGTCCGTAGGGCATAGTAGGATGTTTTTTTAAATAAACAGAAATGACAGTGTTAATTATGACTGAGGCGCTCTTTATTCCCAGGGCTCTGTGCTTGTTACTGGGAGGAGGGAAGTCAGCTCATTTCTGCCTCTCTGTCGATCCATCACTGTCAGCGCCAGCGCTGGCCTGACTCGAGTCACGCCAAGACGCTGGGAGATGGCGCGTCGGGGGGGTTCAGAGTGAGGGCAGCCTGCGGCAGCATCGGCATGACAACGGGCACTAACCCCTTCACCACCCGCTCCTGCAGCCCCACAACCAACTGTAAACCAGAAATCATCATCATCATCATCATCATCATCATCATCATCATCATCAGTTTCTTTATGTTGGGAGGGGAGCTCACCCCTGCCACCGTCACTGTGACCCTCCTACCAGGGCGGCCATTCCGCTCATTTTGAGGCAGAACATTCTCAGCACTACAGCTTAAGTGCAGAAGGAGGCAACATGGTGGCCAGAGGAAGGAGAAATGTACAGCACGAGATATGCTTGCATGTGCACTCCCATGCTTTGTGTAAATGTACTGTGTTGACACAGTGTTATCGATATTGTGGTAAATTGCTTTATTGATAGACTTCTCTTTGGGGGTGGGCTGTTCAACAAAGGGCTGTTTTTGTGTTTTCATTGTGTTTCTGTACACGGTGTCAGGCTTTGCGGTATTATTCACAAAATCAACCAAATAAAAAATATTGTGAGATGGAATAAAATGTTAGAAAGACATAAAAAAGAATACATGGATACAGGTGTGTGTGTGTGTGTGTGTGTGTGTGTGTGTGTGTGTGTGTGACAGAGGGTAAGGGAGACAGAGAGAAAGAGGGAAACAACTTTTTAAATAATTAGTTAAAATCAGATCTTATCCACCAAAAAGAAAACAAACCAGAGACACAAGAAACCAAAACACACAATCTAAACCAAAAATGAGAGAAGAGGAAGCCCAGCAGAAAAAGAGAGAGAAGGAGAGCAGGGTCACTGGTGTTTGTCCATATGGCTGGAGGCAGAATGTGGGTAGGAATGCAGAGCCGTGACTGACTCTGGAGGACGGACAGTTGGAGGATTTTGTGTTTTCACAGCTCACCTTAACAACAGCAGTGAGCCCCAGCCATATGGAGCATCGCATAGTATAACATCCCCATACCATTTAGCTCCATGTGTCCGCTGTCTCCCATTTATGAGCCCTGCTAACCAAAGGGTCTGCAGTCTGCAGTGTGTGTGAGAGTGTGTAAAGAGTGTGTGTGTGTGTGTGTGGGTGGGTGTTTGTGTGTGTGTGAGAGTGTGTGTGTTTGTGTGAGTGTGTGAGTGTGAGTGTATGTGTGTTTGTGTGAGTGTGTGAGTGTATGAGAGTGTGTGTGTGTGAGTGTATGTGTGAGAGTGTGTGTGTGTGTATGTGTCTGTCTGTGAGAGACTGTGTGTGTGTTTGAGTGTATGTGTAAGAGAGTTAGTGTGTGCATGTACACGTTTGTCTGTCTGTGATAGTTTATGTGTGTGTGTGTTTGTGTGAGTGCTGGTGCATGTGTGTGCAGGTGGTGTGTATGTATGTGTGTGTGAGGCACCCACTCAAAGGTTATTTGGGGGGGGGTGTGCTTCCAAGTGAAAAAATAAGAGTGTAATGGGCTTTTCACACATTAAGTGTGTAAGTGCCAAAAGCTGTTGGACTTTCCACAGAGGACCACCTGTCACTCACACGAGGGGGCGGGGCTTAACTGTCACACAGAACCCAGGTTCTGCAGTTATATATTTCAGCTATTGGATATTTTATTATTCTTAAGATTTATGAATAACTGGCTTTGCTAGATAATCGCAAAATAAATCAAAGATCAATACATTCTTTTAATAAACCTAAAAGTAAGTATTATGGGAACAGGCATTTAACTTTCATTATTTTACCAGGAGAAAGTCTGCCATGTTGTGAGGATATTTTTATAGTTTAAATTAAAATGAATTCCAGTACAATATGTGTGGGCTTATAGAAGTTTAATATCAGTTGATACCCAAAGCAAAAATGCTCAAAAAAGAGTTTAAATGTCAAGTAGTATTAAATAATTATAAGATCATGGAAGGTATTTTGTGCTCTCTTCTGGCAAGTTTTGCTTGACAGTCACATTGGCATAAAAACAGACTTCGTTTACTTGAACTTTTAAGACTAGAGGTTAGTCTTAAAAAAGACATAAACAGTTGGCTTGAGTAGTTAAGTGGCTATCACACTGATATCTCTGGGACCAGTATCAAAATACACAAAATCTAATACACCACGTAATCATAGAAATCCCGGTGTGTCTTCTGCTGGTTTTGTGTCTTTTCTGCAAGGTTTCTGTTCCAGGCAGTTTGTGTCCACGTCTCCTGGAAGTTTTAGGAGTGACTGAGATTGATCTACCGCTCCCACACGTATGCGGATGATAAAAGTCTCATAGATATCATTCACCAAACTCCACAACTTTGTGTCCTAGCTATCCCCTCAAACACACTCTTGTGTCCCTCCCAAAACATTTTTGCATGTCAAGAAGTCAGGAAGTCAACTTAACAGTCCAAAAATCCCCAATACATCTTAGGCTAATGCTACATCAGATATCTGTGTCTAATGATCCATGCTTTATCTTTGTCTAAAGCTAATTGCTGTGTCTGTGCGCAATGCTAAATATCAGTCTCTAATGCTATAGCTGTGTCTAGCTATTTGCTACATCTGTGTGTAATGACATATCCTATATCTCTATATAGTACTGTATGCCTGTGGCTAATGCTATATCTGTGTTTAATGTGGCATCCCATGTCTTTATTTGACCAGATGGTCATTCGTGGAGTGCCATGTACTCATTCACAGCAGATACCTGTTGAATACCTACTGGCCAGGTAATAGCAGGGAAAACTGTGGTTAGTTGGAGGTATCAGGTGGTTTCGGTGGCCAGATTTACGTGGGCAGCTTTTCAGGAAGCCTAACGGAGACACCGGGGTGAACACCCAAACAGTTATGAAGAGACAAGCTGTAGATTATAGGCTATAATTAGCGATATTATTTAGCTCTCCACTATGAATCACTGGAGATCGCTGCAGTGGTGTGGATTTTACTGTAGCCCCCCGTAAGAAGCTAAGAGGATTACGGGGTGGCAAAGCCGGAATAATCATCCACTTCAGCGGGATGCGGCCTGTCACTTACCCAGCCGGACAAAGGTATCAGCCCCCCGCCTTCAGCAGAGAATGCACAGCAGGACCACAGACACATCACATATGAGGTGTGGCCATTAAATAATGAGACAGGGCTCATGTAAGCTGAATCACAGTGCGAATGCACTGTGCCGTATGACCACATGGTGCCGTATATACCAGACCTGCATCACAGGAACTTTTCGCTCATAATCTATTTCTGGTGCTTTCCTTTTCACATCAGTTACAACAAAGAATATGATTAATATAATATTGACAAATGTTCATGCATAAATATTGTAGTGCTATTGCTAAATATGTACGCTGCCTCCATTTTCACACGTAGGTTCAGTTGACTGGTCAGTCCATGACCGTGGAGTTCGTATCTGTGAGGTTGTACATTGCCTGGGTTACTACATCCCTTTATGTGTGTGAGGTACTGAAACAGTGAGTCAATAGAGATGAAATTATAGACATTAGATCCATTAGGAAGTTGACACCTCTTTAATCTTATTCACACACGATGCAAAGTAATTCATTAGTAGCTGGATATGCAGCGCAAGCAGATTTGTGGTCAAACATAATTCAATAATTAGGCCTTGGAACCCCCCAACACCCCAAACATGACCCCCCCACCGCCCCCCCCAACACTCCATATGACTCCCCCATCGCCCCCCTATATGTGGTCAGAATCATGGCCGCAGAGGGCTCGTCCAATGGGAAGTTTGTCAAAGACAGAAATGTAGGAAGGCAGAAACACCTTTTACATATACCGTATATATTTTTGTCATGAAACAGATGGTGCAAGGAAACTGCAGACCTCCTGGAAGTATAATAGCTTCAAAACCATGATGCTAAAATAACACATGTAAATAACACTGACATCAACCAAGGCAACATAACACATGCAGCGCTGCAACAAGCGTGTAATAACAGCTGTAGTAAGCGGTGCAGTAAGAAGCAAGTGTACTACTAAATATTTACAAAGTACTTTTTATTTAGCTGAAAGGTGGTTAGGGAATAAGGTCCAAAGTGAACTCTGAAAAGGTAAGTGAAAGGAAGAAAATGTCATTAGTACTTATTACTTTCAAGCTAATTTTACGTGATAAAACTGTCCTGCTACTGGGCAAATGAGAAGTTGTTAATTTTTCAACTTAGTCACTACCATGCCTCAGATTTGCGTGAGTATTTCTAGGAATAAAATCAAGAGTAAGGCCTTCAATGCTTAAGCCTAAAGCCTTTCTGAAAAGTTCGTTAGAGAGCCTGACCAAGACAGTGCCGGGCAGACGGGTGTCCTGTGCTGTAACACAACACTGGAGGCTTTCATTATCAGCCATGCAGTTTAGAGGCAATGAGGACAGAAGGAGCATGGGAGCTGAGTGTCTGCTGGGTATGTGTGGCGTTATCTTCTGATCGCGCATTCGCCCATCGGTCCCTGCCGTCATCGCTGCTCTGGCAGCCTTCCAGAGAAAGAGCGCAGTGAGGACAATAAAAAACTTCAAAGGCTTTGGGTTAAAAACGAGTAAAATGGGGACTGGCACCCTTGTAACACATGCCATTAGCATTAAAACTGCAGCGTGATGTCTGCCCCCGCTTCACTCTTTCAATAAAAAAAAAAAAAATGGAGAAAACTGTTCTCTCTGAATTATTGCTGGTAGTTACAATTAGTCACACTTCAAAGGGCCAATTTGGGTTTGAAATTGGATTTTTTTGAACACTGAATTTTGATAAAAATGAGATCAAGACCCTCAAAAACCAAACGAAAAAAAAAACATAGGAATGAAAAAAGACGATGACGCACTGGCGAGGTCCCTCTCCCGTGGGAGGGGGGTTGGTGGGTGGGTGGGTTTGGGTTAGGGGCGTCATAGGGCTTAGGGTGGAGGGTACAGAAGGTTTGCAGGATGGTTGCTCATGTGTCATGCCATCCACTAGCATTATCTTTCCCAGTGTCTGCAAGAGCCATCAGCCCCACGACCAGGGCTCAAAACTTGGGATCTGAAGGGGTCCAGAGCTCTCCATAAACCGCAAGAGAACCCTTTTGACGCGGGTCCCCCATTTTGCCATTTTGCCATTTTGCCGAGTCACCATGCCTTCTGTATACTGCAACAGCATGTCAGTTCATCACATCAGCAACCAAAATATGTCAAATGTATTATAAATATAGAATAAATATGGAGTGTGATGACTCTTCTAAAGTTCTGGCCCACTTTCAAAGTCATTTTCCATGTAAGTGGACAGTAATGATATAGTGCCACCATATGATAAATCCATGGCACTCAAATTATTGGAGAGAGAAACATTCTCCCCTGCCTCTTCCCAGTAGATCCTCATTGAAAGTATACACACGAGCCTAAAAACCATGACAGATATAGAAGGTATTTAAATATGCCTAAATTACATATACGCAAAAAAAGCAAAGTTACTGTGCTGTTTTATGTCAGATACTGCCATACATTCTGAAATAAAAAATATTATGGTGAAATATATTTGTTATTTTATACGTTTCTATGTGTTTACAGTGTAGTGCGGTAAGTTCCATTTTCGGCATGGTGCGCCAGCTGCGTTTGCTAAATGCATACCGTCACGGTCCGCACGGGACCCCTCTTTCTCATGTGGCCTACGTTTCATCCTCCAGCCTCTTCGCCTGTCAGACCCTTTCATTCCCCATCTGATGGTTTTTTTATGTTGCTGCCGTAGATCTCATTTGCATAAATTAGCTGCTTCGTACACGTTACTTTCTAATTTATATTCCATTGTGCCGGCAGAATGCATGTGCTTAGCAGTTGATTTCCATAAGTACTCTTGAATGTCATTAAATATGTATTTTAGGTCCACTTTTAAGACCAAATAAACAAATTGTAATGAAAATTATTCACGCCAAAGAGGACTCATTAGTAGACGTCTTCAGTGTTTTGACATGCGTAGTGGCAGACTGACAGTTTTGGTAATGAAAAGAGAAATTCACATAAAAAAAAAAATTAGGGAATGGTGTTTTTAAATGTCACAATATGCCATCTTCTATGCAAATGGGGAAACACACATTTGGTTACCAGAAATGTAAAATACATAAAATATAAAGTCATTTACAAATAATCATTTATACTAATGATATTTTTCAGAAACAGCAAATGCTTTCCTGAAAGACTGATGCAAATGCATAATATTCACAAATACCAAATATATCTGTCATTACTTTCATATATCTTCTGATGTCAGAAAAGGGAACATTTCCTTAATGCTTCAAGTCTGAATTCCAAAAAAAACATCCTGCGGTACGTTCTGTATTACAGAGACATCTGGACACTTTACTGAAAATGATCATATATAATATCCTGTGGAAACCAAATATAATATATGACTGGCAGTTAAAACTGAGGTTAAAACTGCAATGAGTATTGACATAATTACAAAAAATGCCTCATAAATGGTCCATAATTTTAGGGAGAAGCGAGTAGCTTAATCACTGGATGCAAAATGATCATAATACCTATAGATATTGATGTTTTTTATGCGGTGATTAAACATTTTAAATGCTCCGCAGGATGTCTGGAAAACAAACTGCTAAAAAACTGCTAAAATGTGTGAACCAATGGTTATCTCAGCCCCCCCCTTATCTTCCCCCAGTGTGGGAAAGACTGAGTCAACGTACTGGATGCAGGCTATATGAGCTCAGGGCACTGGGTGCAGGCTATATGGGCTCAGGGCACTGGGTGCAGGCTATATGGGCTCAGGGCACTGGATGCAGGCTATATGGGCTCAGGGCACTGGGTGCAGGCTATATGGGCTCAGGGCACTGGGTGCAGGCTATATGGGCTCAGGGCACTGGGTGCAGGCTATATGGGCTCAGGGCACTGGGTGCAGGCTATATGGGCTCAGGGCACTGGGTGCAGGCTATATGGGCTCAGGGCACTGGGTGCAGGCTATATGGGCTCAGGGCACTGGGTGCAGGCTATATGGGCTCAGGGCACTGGGTGCAGGCTATATGGGCTCAGGGCACTGGGTGCAGGCTATATGGGCTCAGGGCACTGGATGCAGGCTATATGGGCTCAGGGCACTGGGTGCAGGCTATATGGGCTCAGGGCACTGGGTGCAGGCTATATGGGCTCAGGGCACTGGGTGCAGGCTATATGGGCTCAGGGCACTGGATGCAGGCTATATGGGCTCAGGGCACTGGATGCAGGCTATATGGGCTCAGGGCACTGGATGCAGGCTATATGGGCTCAGGGCACTGGGTGCAGGCTATATGGGCTCAGGGCACTGGGTGCAGGCTATATGGGCTCAGGGCACTGGATGCAGGCTATATGGGCTCAGGGCACTGGGTGCAGGCTATATGGGCTCAGGGCACTGGATGCAGGCTATATGGGCTCAGGGCACTGGATGCAGGCTATATGGGCTCAGGGCACTGGATGCAGGCTATATGGGCTCAGGGCACTGGGTGCAGGCTATATGGGCTCAGGGCACTGGGTGCAGGCTATATGGGCTCAGGGCACTGGGTGCAGGCTATATGGGCTCAGGGCACTGGATGCAGGCTATATGGGCTCAGGGCACTGGATGCAGGCTATATGGGCTCAGGGCACTGGATGCAGGCTATATGGGCTCAAGGCATTGGGTGCAGTTCACCCCTGGCACTCGATGGCCATGCCCTCCAGTGCATGCAGGGAGGTCTCGCCCTGCAGCCCTCAGCGAAATTTCACACTCGTGAAGCTTGTAGCTGGCCTCAAGGCTGTGACAGTGAAGTTCAATGGGCTGGGAGCCAGTCTTGAAACTCCTGTTCTGTTCCCAGCTAAGGCACTACACCCTTAAATGAGTTGTCTTACCCGAATTACTCTAATGAATTCCCAGGTGAATAAGTGGACAGTAAGTAAAAAATGTGAGCTGACAGAATTTGCCAGTGTAGTGTTACAGGCAGGGAGCTGGTGTCATAAATGAGAGGTTGCAGGTTCAAATCTCAATTACGACACTGTCATTATACCCTTCAGCAATTTAGCTAATCTAAATTGCTTTAATGAATATCCAGGTGGATAAGGTGTAAAAATTTAAGCCATGCAAGACATTCTGGACAAGAATGTCTGCAGAAGAGATACAAATGCTGAGCAGCCAAAAAAAAAAATTAACATTGGATTTAAAAAAAATCTCTTCATCAAATTAAAACACTTGACAAAAGCTGAATTCATAAAAAAAAAAAAAAAAACTATGTCCATCCTTGAAGGGTTTTTTTTTATTTTTTTTATTGGGGCTTAATTATGTCTAATCTTTTCTTGAATAGAATTACCTGTAAAAATGACTTATGTGACAGCCTGTAACTGCTCATTTTGGTCACATAAACTACCTGCTCCAAACACTTCAAATGCACATTTCCTGACTGCTAGCCGCATTCATTTCAGAATTATCCAGTGCCAAAGGTGATTTTATCACAGCTATAGAACAGTGTGCGGTGCAGTAATTGCTCTTTAAAAATCCTGGCAGGATAATATTTATCCTGGTCTGTGTGCTCAGCTATCAACATGCTCTAACGTTACTCCAGCAAAAAAAAATCCACATCTAAATTATAATTATTTTTAAATTATTGCAGAATCAAATCTTCACAGTAAGGGTTCCAAACCTCATCATTTGACTGAATAATAGAGGTATTCGTGACTGTTGACATAATTTTTGAAGAAAATTGAACACCTTTTTTTTTGCACATGGAAGGAATACATATCCTTGAGATACAAAATTGAACTTACTGGAAGAATGGGACAGAGAGCAGTAAAGTAAGTCCAAAAGGAGGAGTATTCAGGCTGAATGCTGTGTCAGACCTGTTGCAACATTCCAAAAGCTGCATGGAGGCTTTTTGCTATGGCGTTTTTGGAAAACCCAAATTAAATGCGTTTAGAGAAAACCTAAAAACTGAAAACATAAACAGGTTTACCTGCCGGATAAAATTTGGAAATGTGGGGGGATTTCGTTTAAAAAGGCTCTGTGACTCACTTAATCCTCAGTGTAAATTGGATGAAAGACAGTGGCACACAGCTGATGCGCAGCACTATTTTGCTAAAGCATGTATATTTGCTTTGACATTGTTGAGGTACAGAGATAAAACTACAAAACAGCCATATAAAATATGAAATATGAAAACATGCTGTTTTAGAAAAGCCGTATAGTCCTGGCCTAGGAGTTGTTTCTCTTTAAATGTCTCAGTGAAACTCATAAATTAAGAAAGGGTGACCCACTTTGTGGAAGAACCCCTCCAGCGGCCTCATAAGAATGTGTGTGTTAGAATGTACTAATTCACTGAAGATTAGCTTTAAAAGAAAAGTAAAAAAAAAAAAAAAAAAAAAAGGTTCTTAGGAACCCTATAAAGACACATCCCAGCTTTAAAGTGCTGAAATATTTTAATATCTATGTAGCGTCTGGCTACCTGTGCTATCCATATCCACAGATATAGTCTGGGAGTCTGGCATTGGTGACTGTGCAAACCTGGCTAAGACTGTTCGGTTAAACAGAGCGATAGGGAACATGGGTGAACATGTACATTGTGCACGTGTTTGGTCTCTGGATATGCCTCGGACGTTATCTTTAAGGTACAGACAACATGGCAGCAATGGCCTCCGAGCATCACTGTGTTGTTATTCCATTTCAGGAGAGAATAACTGAATTGCAGCTCTTGTGATCGTTCACCATCGGGAATGCTGAATACTTTCATTTTTAAAATATAACTGACATGTGACATGTCTCCTCCATAATGTGTTTTTCCCTGACTAAGTGATGGCATTTTTTTTTCCTGTGGCTTCCCCTGACAGAGGTTGTGTTTGCATGTGGACTAATAAAACGCCCAGGGAACATTTGGAGGACGATTCTCGTCATAACGATGTAATCTCCCAGCCGAGTGGGAACCCTGATGGAAATCTTCCCCAGTATACAGCAGGGGCTTTTCTGATAGCTGGGAAGGGGAATGACAGGGTCTCTGGAGCTATCCTTAAAGATAGGGGAAATGGGGGGAGGGGGAGGGGGAGGGGGTGAGCAGGGGAAGGGGAAGGGGGAGGGCTGGCAGGGGTAGTATCTGAAATCTGAGCACTGCCTCAGAGTGTATGTGTGTGTGTGTGTGTGAGTGTATATGTGAGTGTGTGTGTAAGTGTGTGTGTGTGTGTGTGCGTGTGTCAGCGTGTGTGAGTGTGTGTGTGTGTGTGTGTGTGTGTGTGTGTGTGTGTGTGTGTGTGTGTGTGTGTGTGTGTGTGTGTGTGTGTGTGTGTGCGAGCTTCCTCTTACTCCAGATGCATCTCTGCTTTTCTGTAGCCTCAGGAATATTATTTTGTACAGCTCATGGAATCAATAATCACTGTGTGCAAATTATGATTTGGGACTGGCAAGTGGATTTATTGATTCTGAGGAGATAAACAAGTGCTTAAACAAAATGCTTCCTTAATATGGAAAGCCTGGCGTTGTTATTAAAATATTTGTGTGCAGTGTGTGGGTATGTGTCAGTGAGAGTGTGCTTGCATATGTGTGTGTATAAGAACGTGTGTTCATGCAAGGTTTGTGTTTGCATGTCTGTGTGTGTGTGTGTGTGTGTGTGTGTGTGTGTGTGTGTGTGTCAGTGAATCTGTCAGTATGTGTATATAGGTCATATACCTGCAAAAATATCTGTGTGAATTCATGATTATTTGCATGCATGTGCCTGTGTATGAATGTACGTGTGTGTGTCTGTGTGTATGTATATGTGCATGTGTGTGCACATGCATTTATCTGTACAAATGTGTGTGCATGCATGTGTATGTGTGCATGAGTATGAATGTGTTCAAGCATAAGTGTGTGTGTGTGTGTGTGTGTGTGTGTGTGTGTGTGTGTATGTGTGTATTCCTGTGAGTGTGTGCATGTGTACACACGTGTGTGTGGTTGAGCATGTGTATATACCTGTATGTGTGTATGTGTGTGGGACAGTGTGAGAGAGTAGACAGGAATGGCTTACAGTGCCGTGATATAACACGCCACCCCCCATCATAAGCAGCGGCCCCCCAGCTCCAAAACATGGATCTCCAGACAGCCCACCACGTGTCATAGAGTCACACCTTGTCTCTCTCTCTCCCCCGTTCATCACTTCTCCCAAAAACAGCCATGCTTAAATAATCAATTACGATCAATTAGCCAGCTATCCAATTAGCTTTTCCGGGCTGTGAGGTGGGGGTGTGGGGGCAGGCAGACGGTTGATGTGGGGGAGAGTGTTAAGGGAATGGGGGGGTGTGGGGGTCCTTGGGAGAAATCAATTAGCCACTTTATTTTGTGACTAATTCGGAGCAGCTGTTTGAGTGTCTCTGGGTGACAGGTATTCCCCTCTCGGACCGGCACGCTGTCGGCCTCCCCTCCTCAGCGTAATATTCTCACAAATTTGCTCAGCTCACTGACGCGGAACCCTTCTGCTGATCCGCCAAAGTCACCCGCGGCCCCGCTGCCGCCGCCGCCAGCGCTCCGCTCCCCGGCCTCTGCGGCTGACCTTGCTCCCGCTAAAAACTTGGGGTAAAGTCAAGTCAGAATAAACAACAGGGAGCCCCGAATTCTCCACTGAAGCAGAACTCTTTTGATTATGAGATTTTCGGTTCAAGAGGGCAAACGGGCTGTGACAGCAGGAGTTTATTTTTTTCTTTTTAATAATAATAAAAAAAAAATGTTTGTCTCAATATTGCAGTATTGAGAAAACAACAAAAAGGGAGCACAGCTGCCAGTGTGAGCGAGACTAGAGCGTCCTCCATCTGATTGCCTGCTGACTGATGACCTTTTATGGACTTAATAGTCTTATAATGGCAGCTTTTTTGAGACTGGCTGCTTTTACTCGCAGTGTCAAAAGGCCAGCGCGAAATACCCAGTTAACTCAGGACCACTGTAGCCCTTGGTTTCAGGAGCTTAAGCGCTGATTGCTATGGTATTGGCAGTGTCAGCTGTGTAATTGTATGCACTTGTGATCATGTCTTGGCCGTGAGCTGGTGAAGCTGACCTGAGATGGGGCTTTAAGGGTGGTGCGTGTGCACTCTCTCCGCTCTCGGAGTGTTATTATGGTCTGTGTCGAGGCGGACGTGACCCTTCCCCTTTGATCCCCAGACGTGTGCGCTCTAATGGTCTAACAGCCGAGAGTACGTGCATGGAGCATACATTACAGATACAGAAGCAGGGCCGCGGCATCTTCCAGAACACAGGCTGGGAATGAGGAGGACTCGCCCCTGCTGCAGGCGGCCTTGATCGTGCCTACGCCAGCCCAGCCTTCAGGCCTCTTCCTTGCTGTAGCACTACTGCTTTCAGTTCCATTTTTCATTGTCTGTTTTATAATGATGGATGGAACATTAACAGATGTGCATCACGCTGTTTGTTAGCTGTAAAACTGGGTTATTTAGAGATGAACAAGGAGGTGATTTCTGTACCAAATGCTCTCCTCCTGAGCTCCCTGCTCTCCATAAATACCCCTGTGCTCTCTGCTCTCCATAACTACCCCTGTGCTCTCTGCTCTCCATAACTACCCCTGTGCTCTCTGCTCTCCATAACTACCCCTGTGCTCTCTGCTCTCCATAACTACCCCTGTGCTCTCTGCTCTCCATAACTACCCCTGTGCTCTCTGCTCTCCATAACTACCCCTGTGCTCTCTGCTCTCCATAAATACCCCTGTGCTCTCTGCTCTCCATAACTACCCCTGTGCTCTCTGCTCTCCATAACTACCCCTGTGCTCTCTGCTCTCCATAACTACCCCTGAGCTCTCTGCTCTCCATAACTACCCCTGAGCTCTCTGCTCTCCATAACTACCCATGTGCTCTCTGCTCTCCATAACTACCCCTGTGCTCTCTGCTCTCCATAAATACCCCTGTGCTCTCTGCTCTCCATAACATCTCTTCCTCTGTCAGGTTAGATCACACCTCTTGGATGGGATGTGCACGTGACAAAAAAAAAAACCAAAAAAAGTGTGCGTGTGCATGTATGTGTATGTGTGTGCATGCGCGTGTTTGTATGACTTTTTGTGTGTGTGAGTGTGTGTGTGTGTGTGCATGTGTGTGTATGTCTTAATGTATGTGTGTGCGTGCAAGTGTATGTTTGTGTGTGTGTGCATGTGTGTGTATGTTTGTGTGTGTGTATGTCTTCATGTGTGTTTGAGTGTGTGTGTGTGTGTGTGTGTGTGTGTGTGTGTGTGTGTGTGTGTGTGTGTGTGTGTGTGTGTGCATGTGTGTGTGTGTTTGTGTGTGTGCAAGCATTGTTGAAGTAGTTACACTCCAGATAAATGTGTATACCCCTGACTACACTGCTACATATAGCCCTTGAGTGTGCTTGTGCTCTCCTCCTCTGGCAGCTGCAGCAGGTGTGAGTGAATGCGGCCGTAACTCAGTGCGGAGCGCCTGTGTGTGACCCGACTGGGCCTGGTGAGCCCGCAGAGCCTGAGCGCAGAGAAAACGGATGGCGTGGTCTGCCTTCCAGGTCACCCGTTATCAGCTGCAGGGCGCAGGTGCTCTGAACAGCAATATTCTGCTCTGCATCGACTGCAAGTTACTTTTTACCTCTTCATCAAGTCCGCTATCTGGCAGGCGTGGGGTTGTCCCGCAGCGGAATATTGGCTTTGCGCTGAGTTGGGGACACACGAAACCAATGAACCAACGTTTGCTGTCAGCTTTTTAGCGCTAGCTAGATCCTGGCACTTTGTTTGAATTAGCAGTGGAGTAAAAAAAAAAAAAAGGGAGCAGCCCACCTTCCTTACACAATTTTTATTAGTTTTTCCAGAGAGGACGGAGAAAATTGGCAGGAGGCAGTGCAGGGAGGGAGAAAGAGAGGTGGTATGACAAACACAGGCTGTGTATGTTTATGGTATTACCAGGATGCTGGGTTAGACCACTACACCACCAGTTAAGGCATATTTGTCACCAAATGGCCTTCGTCCACAACATAGACCTCATTAAACGCCCTGCCAGCTGGTTTGGTCTCAGCTCCTTCATCTGACACGTATTGTAACAGCTTATCCATTCATTTTACATCGGCCCGTTTTACCGTCGTGTTTTTCCACAGCCAAGCTCTGGCCCTCCCGTCGGTGCGTGCCCCCGTGCCAGAGCGTGCCCCCCAGCAGCGCCCTGGCGGGAGTAATTTGGGGAGCGGGGGTCCCTGTGGTCGGCGTGCGCTCCGTGCTCTCCATGTCTCTTCACATCAGCTCTTGCAAAGAGTTTGCATCATTTGGCTTGGAGCGTGTCAAGTGACCAGCCTTCCCCTCTGACGCGCTTTAATTATTTACGCAATTGTCTTCATTGCTCTCCTTGATTGAAGTGTGTTTTTTAGTCATACGTGCGCTCTTCTGCTCGCTGCGGGGTATTTCCATGGGAAGACTCAGAAGTACTGTACCTTGAAGCAATCATGACTTCTCTGCATATATTTAGGAAGCTTCTTCTTCCAAAATGGCTCACAATATGCCCAAGTCTGGACTCTGGACTGCACTGTTGCATTGTGGGTAAACTTTGTGGGTGAATCTTTTGCCAAGATCCAGTTTTATGTGATTGTCTTTTATTGTGGCAGGTTGTCCTTACAATCATCTGCTAATGAAACTTATTAAAGGTGTTTAGCAGGTGCTCTTATCTAAGGTGACTTATGCTTACCATTCTCACACTGTCCGTTTATACACCTGGATATTTACCCAAGCGGGTCAGATTAAGTACCTTGCTCAGAAAAATAACAGCAGTGCCCAAATTAGGATTTGACCCTGTAACCTCTCAGTTCAGAAGCCCAGCTCGTAGATGCAATGTTACAAGACATTTCTCTAGTTTTGTTTAGGCATTGTTCAAATCTCAAATATCTCAAATCAATCTCTAAGTCCATTAAGTAGAAAACTCATAAAAAATTGTGCATTTTTTCATAGTGAAAGATATTTATAGGTTCAGCCAGATGTCATATGTGAATCCTTCGTATAAGTGAATGGATATTTGTTTTTTTTCCATGGTACAGTTTGTGAATTCCCTCTTTATTTTTTTGTTGGCAACCTTTTTAATTACAGACTGCAGAAACTACTGCATACAGACCACATTCTTATAATATGTTTTGCCTTGGGACAGAGACTAACGTTATGAGACATTAATGATTCCATGTTTGTCGCCTTCAAGATGAACTATTCTAAAATAAGCAGGCAGAAGCAGCTAAAAGGGGAAGCAGTATTAAGGCCTGGTTTGGCCTGGCTTCTGTCTCTGTAGGACCCCCTTATCTCAGAAACAGCTGCTGTGTGAAAGCTCCAGGTTATTTCATGAAGATGGGAACAGCAGGTTTAGAGAAGCTTAGAGAACAATCACCTGTGGGGGACCAGGCTATATCCCCCTCTTCTGTTTCCAAAATGGAGCATTAACACGATGACCTTTGAACTTTCACCACTGTCAGCAGCAGGAAATGACATATGTGGAGTCACATGTCCCTCTAATTAAATGGATACTTTTGTTTAGCCCTGTTCCTTCTGAGCTGCTAAAACAGAAAGGCAGATCAGTGTGTGTTTGTGTGCGGCTCTCGTAATACCTATTCCATCAGACAAACTGTCGGCTTCTGCTCTGTAGTTAGTAGGCAAAGTAGTTATACTTACCGTGTTCAAAATCAGCTGGATATAGTAAATAATAAAGGAATGAATCATGATGGGAATCAATTGAATTTGCCAGTCTATTGCAGTTATCCCTTACACATTTAAATTTACAATTAACAAAACACTATTCCGAAATGTATTCCAATACCTAATAATACTTTAATATTATAACATATACTGTATATGGTGCGGGGGAAGTTTGGCTTCGCACCATTTTTGGCAAAACAGAAAAAAAAAGTTTCCACTGGGACGTTGATTACTGCTCTCTTTATCGCTGAGCGCCCTGTCAGCAAGCATTCTGCGACCGCCACTGAATGGGAGCCGGCAGCCGTGAGCAGATAGCAGGCTAGCCTGTTCTTTGACGCCGGCAGCCCTTTTGGTAAGAGGAAACAGGGAGAATGAGCACAGGGGGAAAACAGATGTAAAGGAGAAAGAAACAGATGTAGTAAATGACCCCCCTCTTCCCCTCCTCCCCCTCTCAGTAAAGGAAAGTACTAAAGCTTTAGATGCTCGCAAACAAAGCCATACCAAAGGAGAACAGGCAAGGGACAGCCTTGTTCCTTATCTCTCTCTCTCTCTTTCTTTCTTTCATTCTCTCCCTCACAGAGGAAACATGCCAAAGAGAATACAGTGCTCCACCCCCCCCCCCCCACTCGCCCTAGAGCTCTTTTATTACGTTCTGTCAGAGGTGTTCAGCGGAGAGTTGATTGTTGTTTCCTCCTCATTTAAAGCTGACATTAGCATGCGTGGGTGTCCCAGAATTCCATGGGAGGGAATTCTCTTTAGCTTGTGTACCAGTGGCCCCAAGACAGAGAGCCTGTCTCCCGGTTTTTTTGTAATGCCGTGGGGGGCTCTCAGAGAAAATGAGCAGTGGCACATGGCACGTAGCGCATAGCTTGTGAGAAAAAAAAACGTGAGAGAAAAGACAAGTGAGTGATGTCTTTCCAATCACAGAGCCTAATAGCTGGCTGAGAAGGGCCTGAGCAGAAACAGCTCGTTAGTCCTCAGACCAGGCCGCGCTAAAGCTTCAAGGTCCTGACGTGATGTCCTGATACTAATATTTCAAGAGCGTTTCAAAAAAAAAAAAAAAGAATAAATAAATAAATATAAACGGTAATGAGAAGTAACTACTTTTCAGGGGGTTATGCGGTCAACGTTGTTCTCAATTACCACTCAACCTCCTGCCCGGACGTTGTCTCCGCTGCCGCTAATAGGAGGGAGAGTGGACAAAAGGACAAGCAGAGTCCTGCATTACCACCCTGCTAGTGTCAACAGGGCCCTGGAATGTGCAGACAGACATGCAGGGGTCACCGATAATGTGTCGTCCTTATCATGCAGGGGGCAGGGGAAAATAAGGCTGAAACCTCCTGTAGTTCATTCCCCTTCTGACTGCTCTTTAATACTTCTGAAGGTCAAGCAGGAGTTGACCTTGTAAGGGTGGCCAGAGAGCGGTGTCTGTCTCTCTGTGCCAGTGCGCTTTCTCGGTGAGTAGAGCTGGAACATACAAGGCCATGAGTTCTACCAACAGTGCAGCAGTGTAAACTCATGAGTCAGAGAGAACACGTGCAACTGAGAGGTTGCAGGTTTGATTCCTACAGTAAGCAAGTGAGCAAGGTGCATAACGTGAGCTGTGTCGGTGAATATCAAGCCTCACTAATGATTTGAATGTAAACACACAAATAAATAAATAAAGTAATCCATGTAAGTTCCTGTGGACAAGAGGGAATGCCAAACGCTTCGGTGTTAAAAACGCAGACGATGAGCAGATGTTTCGGTGCTGCTCCAGGTTTGTTCATCCTCCCCCCCCTCCACCTCAGCACAGCTATTCCACAATTCAGTCAAAGAGTCAATGAAGGGACTCTGCCTGAGTAAATAATCTCAACCTGCCGTCGATAGAGTTGTAAAGGCCCAGTCGGATTGATTTGTCATTAGTCTCCCCCGTCCCATGAGAATCTCACGCAGTAATTTGGTTCCTAAGGGGGCGTTCACTGGTGGCCTTACCTCTCCCAAGCCTCATTAGCGTACGCATAAAGAGGGGCTTGAGAGAAACCAAACACGGTGAAAACGAAAACAACTACGCTCTCGCTACAGGATGGATGTGTTTAGGGTTTTCTAATAGAGTATTGGATTCCTATAAATTCCCTGAATCTCATTTATACCCCTGTTTCTCCCCCTGGAAGAGCCTGTGAAAGCTTCCTCTACGAAAGCGGAGCATTGACATTCATACCATGCATGGAAATGGTAAACCCATCACATGGCATGGCCACGAGAGGCAGACACACCATAAAGACCCCCCTCCAGTCAAATCTCCTGATTTTACCCGACACTGAAACACTCATAAAATGGAGGTGGGTAAAACTGACACATGGCCCAGGTCAAGTAACACTTCTTCATTACCTCAGTGAATTCACCACCAGGATAGCTGTGTCTGTAGTTATGCACAAACATATCGCATGACAGAGATTAATGGATGTGCAATTTATGATATCAAAACCAAGTGTTTTGGGTGGTCGGGGGATGGGGTGCATTATGAAGTTCACATCTTTTAGGGAATTTTTCACTGCTTTTCTACCTTTATTTGACCATGTGGATCCACTGAGGATCCAGTTATCATTAGCAGTGCAGACCTGAGGAATGGGGGGAATGCATGTAACTTTTCAGCCAATCAGATGTGAGGGTGTTGATGATGAGGGGGCCAGCAGCCGAGGGCCAGCCTTTAGTGTGGGAATAGCAGCAGGACACTTGAGTTAACACCCATAATCTTCCCAAAGCTCCGTGAGGTCTGTAACGATAACAGCCGTTCAGAACCTCAGTTGACTGTCTCATCCCGAGGAGACGGAAATGCCACCCAAATACCTGTACAAATTAGCTCCAGATTTCGCAGCTTTGTGACCGAAAGCAGATAGCCCAGGTGTGAGTGATCCGGATTAGGTAAATCTGTGAATGCGCTGTCTCTCCGCGTGTGTGTTCTGGCCATGCCTGTGCTTTCAGCCCCATCCCTATGAAGCTGAGATCAGCGGCCGCATGTCTGGACAGATCGAGAGGCCCCGCCTGTCATTGTGAACAGGGCTATTCTCTCGCTAACGGGAGATGATGACGCAAGCTCAAACGATGAACCAGTTACTCAGTTACTCAACCCTTTATTCTACACCCTGCCTCCACCCTACCTCCACCCATCTTTAGACACTACGGTCTGGCCAGGACTCTCTGTTCTGCAGCCTCAGGGCAACGAACGGCTAACCTCAGCAGAGCACATCTTGGTGCCAATGCTGAGTACTGAAAATAAGAGCTTTTCAAAAAAAAATGGGAAAGGGAAAAAGAAAACTTACAAGTGGAGAGAAATGTAGAGGAATATCTTGCTTTCTTGCCACCATCACCTGTTTCATTGTCACAGACTCCTGCTGGCTAGTTCTGGGGTGCCAGCAGTATGTGTGGAACCTGGACTGCAGGGGAGGCAAGTGAGAAATGAAGTTACTTTCCAGCCAGTCTGGGTTGTGCGGACCATATTGTGTATGGTGTGCAGAGTATGAAGGAGATTATTCAGTCCAATTTGGCAACACTGGGTCTAACACAGATGGCCAAATTTCATCAATTATTGTTCAACAAATTTTTTTTTTTTTTTTTTTTTACGAGATAGTTTTTTTTAAATATGAGTGTTTAACTTTAGAAATAAATGAATGTGAGCGAGCCAGGAAAAGGTATTAAAATAAGGAAGAAACCTGTGAGGAGCAGATGTGTTGGCAGATTTGAAATACTAAGTTATCTGAAAAAAAAACCCTTTCGTTGAGGAGCAGAGAGGAGGTGAGTATCTGGTGAGTCTGTGCAATCTTTGACAGCGATCAACAGCTACAGAATGTTGAGCGCCATTCAGACCCAAACAATGGAGTGCGGTGCACAGTAACATTCTACCGCTAGCCTCTGTAGGGAGGAAAAAAAGGAGAAAAGAGAAGACACACTAGATAAATACTGGAACCACATTAGAGGAGGAGAGTTGGGGAGGATTGTACGGGGGGGGGACAAAAAGGCATTAAGCAAGGGGTGACAAATCATAAAACCCAACCGTTTGTAATGGCAAGTTGTTTCAGTGAATGTGTCTCGCTGCCTTCCCCCCTGTAAAGGCCAATAGCATAGAGCGATTACAGGTGGCTTTATAAGGCTGCGGTCTGCCATCACTAAGCAGCCAAACCCTCCAACCCCCCCCACCCTACCCCACCCCCCCAATAACAGAAAAGGCACTCCGAGCCCAGCGAGTGTGAAAATGCCCATGCAGATCCCCGCCATCATAAAGCAAAGGCGGGCTAAATGTGTGGCCGCATAAATAAGAAGCGACTGACTGGTCGCGCGCGGGAAGGTAATAGGTTTTAAATGGCCTGCTGATGTCTGGAGTCCTGGGAGGGAATGCTCTTAATGAATAGAGCCCCGGTATCCTCAGGAGGGATCTCTGGTCACCAGGATAATGAGTATCAGCAATATATTAAGTGGAGTGAAAACCAATGGGGACAGCTTAGATAGGTTTAAGAGCAATGGCAGGCGGTAGGCCTGGGCAACCTCAAACATATTGTTCACCAAGCTAATTACCATCCCTGTCCCGCGGGAGATACACTTTTCCCCGCTAAGCTGATGCCATCGGAAAAATAAAACTAAATAATGATGATGATGATGATGATGATGATGGTGATGATGATATTGCCATTGGAGATCATGACCGTAAAGTTAATATGTGCATTTGTGCTGACTTATCGCCGGTGGTGTTTTCCAAGCCACAGCATACCCACAATGCAACTCTCCCTTTTTTTTTGGGCCACTGACCGGGCTTTGGTTCTGTTTCTGTTGGAACCTCAAAGAACATAAGAATGCATAATGATGAGAGCGGGCCCCTCGGCCTGCCCTCGTTTACCTGCAGGGGTGGTCAGTCTTATCTGTGGAGATCCACAGTGGGTACGGGCTTTTTGTTCTAACCCAGCCCTAAAACACCTGATTCAACTAATCTAGGTGCTGATTGAAAACGGAGATAAGCTGATTATTTCAGTCAGGTGTTTTAGTTCTGCATTAGAACAAAAGCCTTTTCCCACTGTGAGCCTTCTCAGATAAGACTGGATACCACTAGGCTAGGGAGTGTCCCATAGTGGGTCAAGCCTGGACTTGAAGCCATGGGTCCACCTAGCGATAGAGAATAATGCTTCATGAAGCCAGTTAGGGGAGGAGCTACACTCAGCTGTCAATCACATGCTAGTTTGAACCAATCAAAATGTTCTTTTTTTTTCTCCACAGCCAAGCAAAATCTCAACACAAGGCCTGTCCCCAAACCATTCCACTATTCACCTGGTGCCAGTCAGGCAGTCTGAAAAATCACAGCTACCATAAAATGAATTGATCCAGGAAGTCTCCGGTTCGTGGGGTGCCGCCTGAAGCAGCGCTAACCTGTCTCCGTCTCTATCTCTTGTGGAAAAAAAAAAAAAAAATGGAAAGCAACGCTTCTTTTCCTTTCATGTCCCAAAGCCTGAACCGACTGCTGTGAACAAACAGGCTGAGGGAACAGCGTTCATTACCAGGATTTACAGTTTGTTTGTTTGAATATGCGATGAACATAAATTGGCTCGGGGGGTGGCGGTTTGTTTTGTTAGGGGAGGGGGAGGAACGACGCGGTTGCGGGTAAATTGGGGGTTGAGAGGGAAGCTCATGGGATGGGGGCGCGGTGGAGGGAGTTGGGGGCCCGGTTAACAGGAGCAAAAATATCAGATCCTGGCAGGGAAAGGGGGAAGAGGGGGAAGGAAAAAGAGAGAGAGAGAGAGAGAGAGGGACCTGTCAGCAGATCTAAATAACAACAGGTTGAGAGCGGAGGGCTCCATGACAGCTGGCCACGACGCGGACCCGATCCTTCCTCACTCCGCAATCTCACAGAGCCCAGGGCCTTGGCTGATTACCATCGATCCATCAGCCGGGCCGCTGCCATTGATCCGCCGCGGGGGAGGGGCCAGCGCCGGGGCGGAGGGCCGGGGATGACGAGAAGGATGGGGGAGGGAGCTCAGACAGAGACTGGACCCGGACCCGTTCATTCATTAGGCTCCATGGCAGCCTTGCATTCATTGTCTCTGTTTCATTCACTCACTCTCTCTCTCTCTTCTTTTGTGATCAGGCGTTTTTATTTGCATTGCATTATACTGCCGTGCAGAGATGACATATATAAAACAACAGCTTATATGACCCAACAAACCTGCCCCTCCGTCCCTTTCTCCTGTCCGTCTTCTCCCTACCTGAGTACATTTACAATATTACAATTCACGCCATTCAAAAAGAGTTGACAGAGTTCATGCAATATTCTGACCATTAGGAATAAAATTAGCTACATCCAAGCCCTTCATTTATTTCCTCTCTTCATTGCTTTTTCTGCCTTTTTCTCCATCTCTGGACTATTTTGTTTTGTTAAAGTTATTATTTAAAAAAAAAAAAAAACGCTCTCTCCACAGGCACTTAGCACAGCTATCAATGTTTGCTGCAGCCCTGTTCAGGTGGCTTCACAGCTCACGGATCTGCCGCTGTGCTTCTGCTGCTGAAAAAATGCGCTTCCTATAAGCGGAGTCCAGAGAGGACGTGGCCGCTAAGTGGCTGAGATGTAAATGTGAGGCGCACTGTAAATGCATGTGAAACACTTCTGCGGTTTCTCGCACACGCGACCGCTCTGGCCCGGTGTCGGGTGATGGGCGAGCACGGGGGAACGTGCCTCTGGGAGATAACGGCGGGGTGCGGCCTTGCACCTTCTTACACCACGGCCCCACAGGAATTCTGGGGTCACGGACGTGGGACAGAAATAAAGGGTGGTGCGGGAGACCTTGTATGTGTGTGCGTGTGTATGCATATTTTTGTGCATGTATGTCTGTGTGTACATGAGTATGTATGCCTGTGTGTGTGTGTAGGCATGTGCACATGTGTTTGTGCCTGTATGCATATGAATGCGACTGTGTGCATATTTGAGTGTGTGTGTATGCATGTGTGTGTGCGTGTTTGTTCGTTTGTGCGTGTGTGTGTATGTGCATTTGTATACATGTGTGTATGTGTGTGTGTGAGTGTGTGTGTACATGCATGTATGTGTGTGTGTGTACATGCATGTGTGTGTGTGTGTACGTATGTGTGTGTGTAGAGCATTCCAGAGAGGGACCTCTTGCCAGCAGCCGACAGCACCTCTGACACCCTAAGAACACTTTCAGACGCATCCAGCATCCAGCAGCCATTATGCATGCAGTTCTCACCGCGCACAAAGCAAGCTGCTCTCAAGACCCTCTTAGGCCTCCATTTTTTCTGATTGAGGCGCGTAGAGAAAAAAAGAGGTCCTCTCTGCCGGTGTTCATACATGAACTGACTGAAGTAATGCAGTCAAATAAATGCAGAATTTAGACCCACCAACCCGACCCCAGCAAACCCTCCGGGGTACTGTACGTCCGCGGAGGACGAGGGATCGGCTATAATGAGTGAAGAGGTGGATTACAGGTTGTCTCTCCCGAGAGCTCACGGGCATTTCGGAGCGGGCGGAACATTTTCGGATCAGCCGGCGTATAACGGCCGCGCGGATGAACGAGCGTGGAGCTAATGGCATCCAAACAGGCCGTTATTGTGTCTCCTCATGCACAGGACCTTATTTTGGGGCGCACATTTGAGCACACCTCATTTATTTCACCCCCCTCCCCCCACCCCGTCTTTATATTTCAAACTATATAATGACGGTGCACCACAATTCCAAACAAATTGCCATTTTAAAGTCATTTTATGCTTTTTAAAAATTCATGGCGGACTGTTAAAAAGTGGGGTCGTTTATGAGAGCCATATAAAGTCACTCCATTAGTTTCTCAAGCACCATATTTTATTTGCACCACACTTTTTTCATATCCAGACACACACACACACACACAAATATATATAATAAAAGTTGTAAAAATAGATGCTATTGTTGCTTCCCTTTGCCCACCTTTTGCCCCAGCCTGCTGGTTTAAGAAGAAAACAAACAATCAACATAAAAGGTACGGTGTCCATTGCAATGTAAACACTGTTTTACAGGCAGTGATGAGGGACCCCTAATAAAAACACTGACACAGCTGAATATATACATATTTTTTATGTTTCCATGGCTGCTGACTGTGCTGATTGGGTCTGTAACCAAACCAGTCATTCATGCACTCAGCCCTGACTTCTGCACGGAATATTAGTCTGGATTGTTCTATGGTGGCTTTGGATGTGCCAGTTTAAAACTCAATGCCAGTTTAAAGCCCAGTGCTTTGCCATCTGCATGCTCACATTTAGTTCCTGAGTTCCTCATTGCACACAAGGTGTGCGTTCCTGCACTCGGACGTCTGACAGTGGAGGGACGAAATCTGCTAATTAAACAAGTGGTCAGTGCGAATGCGGATGCTGTAAACCAGTGCGTAATGAGGCTTACAGATGAGCTACTTCTCACCCCATCCTTCAAAAGTCATTTAAGAACCCCCCCCACAATCAACGCACAGTGCAGATTGTCCTTTTTTCATTTTAAATCACCAGTCAGTTAAGTAACTCTACTTCTCTCTTTTTTTTTGATAATTTAGCCAGTATTAATTAATATGTCAGATAAAAACGAGTGTTGTTGTGCAGTGAATTTTTCAAAATCCACCATTTCGAACCGATCTCGCTGCACTGAAAGCCTAGCAGGCAGCGCTGCTTTGGTGGAGAGGGATGTGCGTAAGATGCATTAACTTTAATCAGCGAAGATGGAGGCAGAATTGAGTCCACTTTAGGCAATTATGTGTGCAGGTAAATGAGTGCCTGAAGGAGAGACCCAGCAGGCCCTGTTCAGCCCTCGCACAGGTCTGCGGAACACCATGATTACAGGCTACTCAGGCTGGGTACAGAGCCTCGTCAAACCCTGCCTCTCACCTCCGTACTCTCTTCCCCCATGCGAAGGCCATTTACACACCGATAGATGGCTTTAAACAAAAACAAACGAGGCACTTAAAAACCCGATAAAGAGTGGGCCCGAGCTGTGCTGTGTGAAATGGCCGGCCCTCGTTTAGGCTAACTCAAAAGTATGAATTATACTCCTGATGGTCTGTAGGTTGGCTTTAAAAGGTTGATTTTTTTTATCTGAAGAAACGAAAATAAAACATTTCCCAGCAGCTTCAGTGTCCTGATGAAACATGTTCCATAAAGTCCTGCGTGGACGAAGGTGACAGAGGCTGACTGCATGAGATGACTGAACTGAAAGACTATTATTTTAAGAGGCCGTTCATAAAGACGCACATTAGGTGGAAGTAGGTGCTCTCTCTTAGGGAGGACAGCAGCATGGGGCAAGATCACCAGGGAATGAGCTCTACTGATACTGCAGTACTGCAGCATTCTGCTTTCACTGTGCCACACTGCACAACATGGAGAACAGCACTGCAGTGCTAGCACAGTCACCTTTCACTGTGCCACACTGCACAACATGGAGAACAGCACTGCAGTACTGGAACAGTCACTTTTCACTGTGCCACACTGCACAACATGGAGAACAGCACTGTAGTGCTAGCACAGTCACCTTTCACTGTGCCACACTGCACAACATGGAGAACTGCACTGCAGTACTAGCACAGTCACCTTTCACTGTGCCACACTGCACAACATGGAGAACTGCACTGCAGTACTAGCACAGTCACCTTTCACTGTGCCACACTGCACAACATGGAGAACAGCACTGCAATACTAGAACAGTCACTTTTCACTGTGTCACACTGCACAACATGGTGGACAACACCGCAGCAAAGAAATGAAAGGAAAATTAAAATGACTGTACGAATACAGCAGTTACAGATCTTGAGCTGTAAATCTTAGATTACAGGCTGCCAGTGAGTGTGCAGTATAATGGCTGAGCTGAGCTTTGTAACACAGAGGTTATGGGTTCAGTTCCCATGGTACTGCTCTTGTACCTGTGAGTAAAGTACTTCACCTCATATGGCTACTGCTAGTATCATCTAACAGGGGCAGCAGAACAGCACAGTGGACAGACAGCTGGGCCTGTAACTCACAGGTTCAGATCCCAGGTAAGGAACTGCCGTCATTCCCTAAAGAACGGTATTTAGATGAAAGTTGCTGAAAAGGTAACACTGCTCAAGGTGCTTTTGGTTATGCTAAATACCCACAATGCACATGATAATGTTTCCAAGAAGAAATGTTATTTTTTTTTTTTTTTTGGGGCACAAAACTGACAAATCAATGGAAAACTATAAACATTTTACAAGTATTTCAGAAGGACAGCTTATTTGCTGTTAGTGCTTAATGAAAGATCTATCCAATCATATTTTCTGAGGCAGTTTTGGGTAGGCCCAGGAGGGGTTCTTTACGCGGGTGGCTAAAAACAGTCTCTGGCTCAGAGGCGCTGGAGCAGTAGGTAAGACTCCACAGGCAGACATGCAGGGTACAGTATCGGGTCATGTGAGAATAGCACACATTCTGCTGGGGACGATGGGTGTTAACTGGGCCTGGGAGGCACCAGGGTCTGCATGGCCTTCAGCACCAGTGCCCTCTCTGTGTCCCTTTGCCCCCAGGTTTTGGAACCAGCACCTGGCTTATGTGCAGGAGCCCTGGCAGGAATTCTGGGCCCCCTGAAAAGGTATGAAACCAGACCCCCAGTGTATTGATGACATTGATGAGCATTTTTTGGGGGCCCCTGTCCTGTCCAGCCCTCTGAGTCATTACCACCTTTTACTGCGTTTTACTGTGGAGCCACTTCAGCCATTCAGCTGCTGCTCTCATCCAGAGAAACTCTACCAGAGTACATTTTTACGCACACTATCCATTAACACAGGTACATATTTACAAAAGCAATCCTGATTAAGTGGCTTGCTAGGGGCACGACGGCAGTCACCCTACCTGGGAATCAAACCTGCAATCTCTGAGCCAGAAGCTCGGCTGTAAAACCTGGCACAGCGCTTCCATGTAAAGTCACATTCCCCCTTATCCATCTCTTAATGTCTGGGTTTGTATCTTCGGCTGCTTTTCCCATGCTGCATTCAGAATGCTCTGGGCTGCATCCAGTCAAACACGTACAGTCGATTTACAGTTACATGAAATTCGATCAAAATGGACTTTCGTCTCTTGGTGGGCACATGCTACTCTCAGATGAAAAGAGAACATTCCAGACAACAAACAATATTACATTTACAGTCACAGAATCACAGCGTAAAGTCTGTGCTGATTGACTTGCATGTGCCCTTGACTGTTTCTTAGATCTCCGTCTTTATGAATGTGACATGTTTTCTTTAGCCTGACTGCATTCATGCTCTGCTGAAAGCCGAACACCACGTGTCCCCTCCACCTCCACAGGTGGCCTGCCGGGTTCCATCACAGTGACATCACACCGCCTCTCTGGCATGTCTGCACCTGTCTGAAAAACACAACATCACTGTCATCAGATCAAAAGGAGATCGCACCAGTTCTACATGAGGTCTTCGCTTCGGCAATGAAGGACTTGGTCTTGCCACTATAATCTCCTCTCTCTGCCTTAAGTATTATAAAGGATGAACATAAAATAACAAAAAAAAAAATTAATGGTTGAATTCCCTGTGTGAGCTGAACCAGAAATGTTATCCATTGTTATCCATGTAGTCCATTTCCTGTTTAGATAAATCACAAACCAGTAAAAATCACAACATGGAATATCCAATTTGTCACTTGTGTGAAACTGACACTGTTTACAATCTGTGCCATACTTTGGCAATCTAACCTTTCACACAAATAATAAAATCCATCATATTGAATGCTAGGAGCCATCATTTATTTGAAAATACAGACCCAGATTTGTGTGGCATCTGTGTTTGGACAAAGTTCATTTTATGACAGATTGGAATTTAACCGTGACGGACACGTAGCTGTTGTATTCATCCAAGGCAATATTGATGCCAAGTTGTTTTGAAACACACATGGCAGGTAACTCAGGGTTCCAGCTGATGTATCAGTTATCAACGGCCAGTTCTACGGATCAATGGGATTTGAGAATCTGGCAAAGGGCGCAGGATGTTTTGGAGATATCCATGGCCACCCCTTTCGCCTGCGTTTCCCCCTGCATTTTCTGTTGCCATTGCTTTTGGCTGCACTGTGCGCTGTGCATGTGGAGCTCGGAGTGGAGTGGCGTCGCTGAGATTTGGGGAGCGGGGACTGATCAGACAGCTGATAAACGCAAACAGCTCCTGGCCTGCTGGAAATGTCACTGAGAGATATCAGCCAGCCAGAGAGGACTGCTGGAAAAACTCGACTTATTCCACAGCAGCGCCACGTTTTCAAAGCCACGTCTCACAGGCATGGCATTTAAAAAAGGCTGTGTGTATGTGTGTGTGTGTGTGTGTGTGTGTGTGTGTGTGTGTGTGTGTGTGTGTGTGTGTGTGAGAGTGAGTGTGTGTGAGAGTGTGCGTGTGTGTCTGTGTGTGTATGTGGGTGTGTGTGTGTATTTGTGAGTGTGTGTATGTGAGTGTGTGGGTAGGGGGTGTGGGTGTGTGAGAGTGAGTGTGTGTGTGAGTGTGTGAGAGTGAGTGTGTGTGAGAGTGTACGTGTGTGTCTGTGTGTGTATGTGGGTGTGTGTGTGTATTTGTGAGTGTGTGTATGTGAGTGTGTGGGTAGGGGGTGTGGGTGTGTGAGAGTGAGTGTGTGTGAGTGTGTGTGTGTGTGTGAGTGTGTGTGGATGAGTGAGTGAGTGAGTGAGTGAGTGAGTGAGTGAGTGAGTGAGTGAGTGTGTGGGTGGTGGGAAAATAAATGCATTTTAAACTGAATTATTTTCTGTCCCAAAAGTGCTTTTGGCTAATCAATCGACCAGGCATTGAGGAGTTTTCCACACCATGAGATTTGCAGATGTGACTTTCCTTTTATTAAAAAAAGATTTCCTGTTTAAGACTTTGCGTTTGATGATAAGACAATCAACACAGTAATGTGACATTTCCAGACAGCATAAAGTTTATGAGTAATAAAGAAACTTGTAGCAAACTTTTTTCTCTAATGGCATGCATAAAAGACTGTTCTACCTCTGCTCAAGCTACAATCTGATTTAAGATTAAACATAAATTAATTTTTAGGTACAGGGGTAAAATATATATATACATGAAATTCTGGAAAAAATCAATTTGTTTATTTCTGTAGATGGTTTTGGAGTCTGTATTAGCGATTTAAAATTTGTTTTTCTTTTTGCACATGGTATCATAAAATATGGCCCATGAGAAAATGAACTATTGTGTTTTTAATTCTAATTTAAAAATGACATTTCTCAGGCTGTGTGCAGGATTGTATCCAGATATTGTAATTGCATCTTTCTGGGCCGGGACCTGTCTGAGGTACCCTTCCCTCCGTCCCAGGCTAAATCTTCACAGCGTGTTGTTTTTATTGCCACAAAATCCAATAAAGGATTAGCTGGAGCCAATGTACTCACAGTTTACCGCATGCCTCATTTAACTCGCAGCCAAACATCCCTGGTGGAGGCCATCTTTTTTTAATCTTTTTTTAAAAAAAGAGGGAAGGCTGTGATGTCATAAGGAGATACAGAGTGAGAGCTGAGGAGGGAGAGGAGAGGAGGTGGGGAGGGGGGTGTGGCGGCCATTTTGACAAGATGGAATGCTGGGTGACACTAATTTGGTGAATGACTGATGAGAATTCCCACAAAGCGACCCAGGGTCCCCCTTCCCGACAGCCCCCCCGGAATGGGGACAGCATGTTTCTGCGCCCGTCTCTACCTGCAATTACGCTGGAATGCCACCGTAACAAGAGGCCTGGGGCTTCCGTGGACAAAAAAGCTCTATTTTTTTTTTTTGTTTTTGTTTGTTTTGTTTACTACGCTGCCATCTGTTTGACTCCTGGCTCTCCAAAGGCATTCTCTGCATCTGTGACCGGGCCCTCTCACCCCGCCCTTTTCACTCCTGCTTCTGACGGAGGGCCTGTTTTTTGTGTTTAGGTATAAACAGACCTCTTAGGGAAGTAATGATGAAAGCATTCTCGGTTTCACGTCATGTGACGTCCCAGTTCCCTATCCATGCCTTGGAGCCAGGGAAAGAGACCTCTGGGTAAGGGGTTATCCAAATCATTGAGCTTGTGCCCCGCTTAGAGATCCAAACCATCCTCTACCAGCAACCCCTTATGAAAGTGTAGTCCAGCATATATAATATTATATATATATTATATGATGGACAGGGTGTTAGGCTTGCAGGATGGATTTGCAGATAGGCAACTGCTGTTGTAACTTTGAGCAAGGTACTTCACCTGCATTTCTTCAGGGAAATATTCAGCCGTATAAGTGGGTAGCATGTGAAAATGCAAGCAGTGGAAGCCGCTCAGGATACTAGCGTCTGGTGAACGCGTGAATGCGACGCAATGATATATCGTTAAGACGTTAGCCACGGGTGAAAGCAGCTGTGCGTATGCTGCTACCTTGCAGTAACCGGTGTCGTGCATGTAGCGGGCTCTTTGTGTTTAATGTAACATGACTGTGTAAATGTCAATGGAAAATGTCTTACACAGATCCATCAGTGGGCCATTTTTTTTTCCGAACACACACCCTGTGATCCTACTCAGTCCCTCCCCTGAGTTTCCGGGCCCCCCAGCTTGAAGAAGCCCTGTCCTGCATTCTGAGGCAGGTGGTGGCTTTTGGGGACTCCTTAGAATGAAAAGGACAAAAAAAAAACAACCCCCCCTTCCCCTCCCTCCCCTCCCCATCTCCCCCAAGGCAGTGACTGAAAAGGAAGATGCTTTTGTAATTCAACAAAGACAAAAGATCAACGGCATCTCCTTACAGAGAGCGGATCTAGTGACCCTCATGGACGGCTGCAGGCAATGGGAATGGCAGGAGATGAAAGTTGGACGGTTTGTTATCTCCCAGCCGGAGGCGGGGGGGGAGGGGGGGCAGGGCTCATTCCAGCATTGTGGGGTCCCTGGGGGGTCAGATCCTCATACCGCCGGGGGGGGCTGATGGAGGAGCCTGTATCAGACCCCATCTCGGACAGGTGCCGTTTCATTCATTTGGGGGTTTGGAGGGACGCCTCACAGGTGGGGTGTCACAGACCAGCGATCAGTGGACGCCCCCCCCACCCCGTTACATAGCTCCGGTCCTCAAGCCATTCATTTGCAAACGGATCGACGCCTGCTGTCACCTCCTGCACAGATTCTTATCTCTTTTTACACAGCTGAAGTGATCTGTTGATGGGGGCGTGGGGATTGGGTTACAAGAGGGTTTTGGGTCGATTCCATTTCAATTATGTCAATGCAGAAAATGAAGCGAAATCCAATGATTGATTTTTTTTCCTTTTAAATGTCCATAACTCTTCTATGAGGATTTCTGTTCTCGATCAATTAATTTAATTTCACTTCACTTCCTGAATTGTCATACTTGAACTGTGACCCTCATGCCAGTGACATGTATGCATACGAAATGTGAAAGATAACGCTGAAGTGTAGAGACACGTTCCAGCCGGGATGGTCGGACTCACATGGTCAAGACACAGGACAGACCTAACGATTTCACCAGATGTGACAGGGCAGAGTGAGGATGCTACAAAGTGGTTAGCAGAGGTTAACTGTGCAGAAGGAGAGGGAACGGGGGGAGAGGACGGCTTGTGTATGTGTGTGTTATGTGTATTATGATTTTAATGATTTTGAGTGGCCACCTGTCATAGTGAGACTACTGGTGGAAGTGCAGCAGGGCACCTGGTTGCCATAATTCAGTCCTAAGGCCGGGACCCCTGTGGAGCGGTGGGGACGCATTGTGATTGGCTGAAGAGAGTGTTTCCTTGGCTGTGATTGGCTTGAAGGCAGAGCTGGTGCCTAGGTGGGTGGGTTTTGAGTGTGCGTGTGTGCGTGTGTGGGGGGGGGGGGTGTCCTGATCGCACGTTGTTATATCCATTGTGTCCCTCTGTGTTTGCTCAGCTGTTCCCTATCCAGGAGGTGTGTGGTGGGAGGGGGTATTTTGGAGCTCTGTTACACTTGGACAATTTCAGATTCCTTTTTTCCTGTTCTTTAACTTGTATTCTTTTCTTTATTTATTTTAGATGTCTCTTTGGGAGTTAAGGGACAGATAACAGATACCTTTTTGAGAGAGGTCAGCAAAATGATGAGCTAGATGGAGGCAAGAAAATATGTGATTTGTAACGTGTGGTCTTTTCAATCTCAAACTTAACAAAATACAAACTACACATAGCAAATTATGTTTTAATGTAAAGTCTGTTTTGATTGAGTTCCATATTCCCTGATTGACTGTAGCCCCCTTTGCCTCATTTAGAGGAATTCATTGAGTTCTTATCATAAAAATGTAAATTCCTTTTTTTGGAGGGGGGTGGGGTGGTTTGTGGTGATATCTCTCTTTAAACTGCGGTGCAGTTTTATTCTTTTTTAACAGAGAAAGAAAAACAGAAGTGGAGAAAGCGGAGGAGACGTGTGCTTTGATGGAGCAATAAGCCGGCCGGCCGGCCTGCGTGTGGCTCGCCTGCTGCCGCGCGCAGGGGTGAGGACAGAGCTAATGGCAGGCTTTGGGTCCACTCAAGTGTAACAAGCTTTTTACCACTTGACCACTGGACTAATGGCTCCTAATGGGGTGAGATGGACTCATGCATTTACCAGCTTGTATCTCGTTTCTTTTGTCCCTTCCTTTGCTTCCTGAATCCGTGATGTTTGAGGCTGCAGTTAAAACGGCTAATAAAGACAGGGGAAAATGGCGTGGAGATGCATGCTGTTGGCTGTATGGAATATCATCTATATATACTTTTTTTTAAACGGACTTACTGACCATGTTGGTCATCATAAACTCATACCCTGGGCCAGTCAGAGGAGGATGGGCTCCCCCTCTCAGGCCTGGTCCCTCCCAAGGTTTATTCCTATCTGCTGCACATAGGGAGTTTTTCCTTGCCACTGTCGCCACAGGCTCGCTTTTGTGGGGGTTCAGGCCAGGGCTTACTGTAAAGCGTATTGTGGCGAATATTTGTGAAATTCGCTTTACGAATAAAAGCTGATTGATTGATTGATTGATGTATCAGGATACATGAAATCTTTGACAGAGATAAGCGTATAGAGTTTCCTAATATGCTCCCTTCCAGAAGGCAGTGTGCTATGAGAACCCCCTGCACAGTTGGGAGTCATTGATCGCAAAGAATTATGGGATGGCTGAATGATTACAGGTTTGTCACATTTTGTTATGATATCTCTTAGGTAGTGTAATGTAGAGAAAGCAGAGGGAATCACAGTCGGAGCTGGCGCGATAATGATCATAGTATCTGTCAAATTTCACGAGGGGCCGCTTCACTTTTCCACAAGGCTGCTAAAACGAATCCCACGTGTGCCATTTCGCTCCACTTAAATGTTTTCAATTATCACTTGCCTCCCGTACTTGATTGACAGCTCCTCAGTTGCATCAGGCTATGGGAATACAATATTACTCCAAAACGGCCCCTGTTCAAGGAACTTTGTGTGTGGGTAAAAGAAATAAATTGATAAAGATTACAAGGAATTTTGGTGAATACTTTATTCATCAATTTGACACAGGGAACTAAGATAGGAACAAGTATAACTGAGTTTTCATGCTTGATACCATGTAACAGAGTGTCTTACAAGTTGTATTTTTTGTTACTGGTCGTTGATGGGAATGTGGTGTTTATTTTGGGAATAGATTATTCTGAATGACTAGTACCATTCGAATATAATTACAAGACCAGGGAAGTAATTTCACATTGGCTGGGAATGAGACCGTGTGTGAGTGAATGAGTGTGCAGACAGGTCCATCAGTGCTGTGTATTACACTGGCCTGCCTACGTTAATCTTCCATGACTCTTAGAAATGTTTTTTTTTTCTCCTCTTGCTATTTTAATGAGAACAGAAACTCGAATTGAATTGAAACACCCTCTCCCACAAGACTGACCTTGAAAAAAAAATCCATAATGTGATTTATGCACTTCAGTCAATATCTATGAAATCAAAAATGAAGACACAAATCGATCTCCCAAAAAAAAAATGTAAAAAATAATAATAATAATAATACAAGAAAAAAAGGAAGATGAAACCTGCCTGAAAACTCACAGGAGGAAGTTGTCAGCTTTGGTGAGACAGAGTGTTCTGTAGACTGCACAGCTCTTAGAGGCCACACTCACAGAGCACCCTCCCTTTGTCAAATAGTTTCTTTGTAGAACCAGAGGTGGATTAGAGTTGTTTAATTCTTTCACAAGTGGAGCTTTCTGGCTTTTGACCGCTCTCTGACACGCTTAAACAGCGACAGGGAAGTCTCAGAGTACAGTCTGTTTCTGCCTTTCTCCCCCAGCCTCTTTCCACACCGCCCAAAGATTTCAACAGGGCCGCAAAACAAACCTAGGCGACCCAGCGACTCATTCATTACCTCAAACAACGCGAAAGAATTCAAAACAAACTCACGGGCGCTGCGCAGTGATCATGAGGATGGTCAGGGTTTTTTTAATTGCTTGGAGAGCACTTCACAGAGCGATTAAACAGCACTACATTCATTTTAATATTCCCAAATTTAATCAGAGGGAAATTTGCAGTCTAGTAACTGGTGTAGGTTAGAGTAATTGTGGAGTGGATTCAAAAGGAAAAGATGGGCCGTATCTGTGCCCTGATGCAGGGTTTGCTATGACTGCTGCAAAATGTAATTTCATGCGATTTCTTCAACCGCCTATGTCGGGTAGGTACTAATTTCATTAACTGGAGGGACACTCGATCCGTTGAAAAACTCTGATATTCTCTTTAGAGCTGTGATCATTTTATTTATGTAGCTAGCTAGCTTCTTTTTCAGAAATATCCTCTTACTCTAGGGCTAATTCTCAGCTTCCTTGATTTTGTTTAAGTTTGATTAAATAATTAAAACCTCCTTAATATGGATAGTCGAGTTAAAGAGATCACGTAGAGCCTAGGGACATATATTTTATAATTATTCCAATAGCCTCAATCAGTGGTTTTCCTCCCATCGTCCTGCAGTACCCCTGTGTCTGCTGGTTTTCAGTCCAACCAAATTCCTCATTAATTAAGGCTGTTGGAAACGTGTTTAAGTTTATTAATTTGTGCTAAAACTCAGTTTAACACAGCGCAGGCTTTGTTTCTTCAGTGTTTGAGACTTTCAGCTGTGGGTCTATCAATGAATCAATACAGAATGTGACCTTTTTCAGAAGGAGTCATTCAGGGTAAGTCACCCTTCATTGGAAATGAAAAGCAGGTATTGAAACACACTTAGCAGCTCTTAATATCTCAGGAACTGAAGTATAGAGTCCAATGAATACCAGCATGGAGGCAAGCCTTGCTTTACTATACAAATAAATATGAATGTAAAGTTCCCCCTTTGGAAAAATAAAGTTATGTTCTATTCTCAGAGATATGCACACATTTCAGAATCTCTGAAGAAGACACAGCCTTGTGGGAATGGAAGGTGAGATAGTATTTTACCTTGATGCTCACCTTGTTGAAATTGAGAAGGAATGATAAAATTCAGCATCCAGATTTCTAAAATATTCAGCTGGCCAGTGTTTTTGGTAACTCTGAGTTTAGTATCTCTGAAATACTGCTGTTCTGTTAATTACAGCAATGAGCTAGGGATACAAATAAAAGTTACACTTTTAATGGTGACTCAGGCATGCAATCTGAGGAACACATTTATTTTGTTTTCCCACACCCCGAGGCTGCAGAAATGCATATTTTACATTCACCTAATTACAAAAATACAATGGTGTTTGGACGTGCTGCTGCTGCAATGAGGACACAACAAATAAATCCTCAGATCTGCTGGTCAACCCACACGAGCCGAGGGAATCACCTGACAGAGCAATAAAGCCAAACAGCGTTTGTGTGGAAATGTTCTATCTGATTGTTCTGTGAATCACATTAAAACAATGCGGTTTCAATCCATTCCAAGATGAAATGGATGAACAAAGATCAATTTTTACATGCTCAATGATGTTATGATATTGGTTTGTTCATTTTGTGTTCTTGTAAAAAAAATGCACACCTCTTTTTGATGCTTGAATAAAATCCCCCTGCTTGCCTGAATTGTGTCGACTTACTCTGCCAGTGTTGGTTTAACAAAGCTTAAATGGTAATAATCTTATAAGCCCAATTATATTTTAAAATGGCTTCCACTCGAAGGAAAGATAATGCCTACATCCTCCCACAGGCTGTATTTGAATTTAACGTCTCCGCTCTATGTACCTAAATATTCACAGAAAGTAGCCATTGAAGATGTATGTTAAAGCTGAACATCCTCCAAATTTACAGAGGTTGTTTGTTTATTTTTTTTGCTGGAATAAAAACTTCTGTTCATATTTCATGTATTTTCCTACAAATGAACAGTTATGTCCTCCTGTCACTTATTTTCAGGGATTATTTGCGGCTCCTGGGCCGTGGCCAGGCCGAGCCGGGCCGGGCTGTGTGTTTGTGGAGCTGGGTTTCATGGGGAATGAGTTGGAGCTGTGATTTTTTTTCCTTTTTCTCAGAGGCCTTTTTACCGATAGTCTTACATTCCTCCCCCTTATCAGCCACCGCAATCTGTCAGTTTTCATTGACATTTTCAGCATCCGTGGCAACTGTGACCGTGCAGCCCATAATAAAAAAATGCCTGTGACTGCCTGCAGATTGGCAAAGTGCATCCTGCTTTTATTGTAGCACAAATCAGAGCTATCAAAGCCATGCACATACCAGGCTTTCCTGACATATAATTAATGTATTCTACCCTCCATTCATTTGAGAAGAGATGGAAGGAGCAGTGACAGAAAATGTGTTACACCATAAAAAAAATGCTACTTCGTTAAAGAACTTTCTTTCATATGGATTGAGGAGTGAACTCAAAAAACACCATATAGAATATTCACTACTTTTTTTACCCCTGTAGAATCAGAAAGAATAAAATGGAGGTGTTTCAGTTCTAAGTTAATTAGACTGAAGCACTACTCTTCAGACTGAAAATCATACAGTAAAAGCTCATACAAGACAACGGCAGCCAGCATGCTCCCTATCTGTCTCTTTTAAATTGCTAATCCCCTTCCTCTCTCTTGTCTTCTCACCATGGGCAGCTCAATGTATGTCAATAGCCGATGTTTGTTCCCTGGAAATAATACACTGAGACTTAGTCTCGCATGCTTCCCATTTCATTTCACATGCAAAAACAACCCAGTGCCCCAAAAGTCGAGGTACTTTTGAATGCACATTCGAAAACACATTTAGTCTTATGTCAACTGCGGCCATTCGTGCCTGGCAACTTTTCTCTGTTAGCGCAGACGCCCAGACCAATGTCAAGGCCAGGAGGCGGTGATGTCCTGTTCTCATATGAATCTGCTCACCCAAAAATAATTAGCCCGGGACAAATCCGTTAACAAGTCCCTTTGTCAGTTTAATTACGAGCCTCAGGGTAACGTTGCTCATTGGTTTTTGAATAAAACAGAATCGCTCCACACTGCATGTCATTCATTCTGGCCAATTACTGTGGATTTCCAAAATGCATGGGCCCAGCACCCTGCCCTGCACTACACATTGCTAGCAGTATTTATTACTTAAGTAGCTTAACATCATCGCCCAGATAAAGAGATTACTGTATTCATATTAGAATAACGACAGACTTTGATCAGGCTCAGGATACGAACCATACCTGTTTACTATTGCTGACCAACTGCATGGTGAGCTAAAAATATTGTTATTGCTCGGAATATTGATCTGGGCTGTATTGTGTTGATTTTATGATGCCCTTTATTAGAAAGGGTTTATGTAAAGCAGAACACATGAAATGCTTCAGACTTCGCTCACAGACCCCCAGCCCCCTCCAGGGCACAAATCAATGCAAAATTCAAGAAACACAAGCTGAAGATGTCTGATGTTACAATTACTTTATTCACTGAGGTGAAAGCCGCCACGTGTTACGTCGCAGGAATGCAAGCGATGTTCTTTCTGCCTGCACGCTGACAGCCGAAAAGCTTATGAATGCTTGACGCGCGTATTAGAGATCAAGGTAGATCCAAATCATCAGCGTGTCTTTCAGTGCGCGGTCGGTTTCACATCTCAGCCCAGCACCAACACTTTTTTTTTTTTTCACTTTCTCCCTAGAGAACTGTCAATACAAACAAATAAATGGAGGACCTTATGAGAAACAAATTCCCTAAGACAAAATGGATTTCATGAACTCCACAGCCGCCGTTGTTTTTTGCTGTATTTTCTCGAACCCAAGGTGCAAAAAAAAAAAAAAAAAAAAAAAAAGATGCACAAAGCTGAAAGGATGCGGACGTCACTGTTGCCAGTAAGTTTGTGTTGTCGCTTTGAATTAGACACACTCAGATGGATTTATTCTGACTTCCTTGGCACCATGCTGAGCTGAACTATATATCGCACACTTCTATATGCTATGGCCACTTCCTCCCCGTGCAGCTTAAATATGAAATATAGTATTCCTTTAATGGATCTGGGATGCATGTGACTTGGGGCTGAGGCTCCACATGTGGGGCCTACGTGTTGGAGAAAGAGAGAGGGTCATGCTTCACTCAGTCTGCCCTCAATCTGAATCCCTGTTCAGATGTGACACACCCTAATCCCGCCGCTATGAGCGAATGTATAAACAACCTTTGTCCGCCAGTTGATTGACAGTCCATAACAATTTAACGAAGCATGCTGAGCTCGGGAAAGTGCACAGGGAGACCAGGGAACAGTGTGTCTCCTCCTTTACGTCATGTGCAGCTTTTGATCCCACAGTATGACACTTTGCAAAATAAAAATTGAAAAATACATTGCCTCATTATTTATTTTTTTAGTAGTAATGCCACATTGCTTTATTTAAGTGTAATAAAAGAAATACACCGTTGGAAAAAATACATGACCCACACAGTAGTGAGTCCGCCCGTTCTAAACTTAATCGTGGTGGCTTAGTTATTACATGTACGCAAATGATTTGTGTTTCACTGATATTTATTTTTCGTGTTAAAATCCCATCCCTCTGTGACAATACGATGGATGAGGTATTCTGCGTGGAAAAGCAATCTTACAGTCATCAATCTTTTATCTCTCAGATTTAGGATTATTTCCTATAAAATAACAGAACAGACACTGCCAGGGATGCTGACCTAATTAAAGTTGGCCCTTATTGATCCAAAATGGCCACCCCAGGCTCTCTCATAGAAAGCCCAGTTTATATCCAGAAATTGTTGGTTATTGATTACTCCAAGGTAGACTATTAAAGGGCAGATACAGCAAAGACCTATATAGTTTTGCTCTCTTGTGAAAATGGCTATCACACAAAGAAATGGCCGATACAAGTGCATTTTAGGCTGGAAAGTTCAAGACTTGGCAAAAAAAAAAATAATGGGGCTATCCAATTAATGATCTTCATTAGCATGTAGAGTGGCCACTGTTATCCCTTTCTGGTGTAATTGCTTTGCGGTTTGCTGTCAAAATGAAACTCTAATGGAGGACGGGCGTGGAGAGAACAGCCATGACTGTGCATGTAAGTGACCCTCAGGCCCCCTCTGTTTAATGTACCCATAATAATTCGTATTTATATATTTATTTATTTATTCCCCGTATAAATGGACAGGGTCGTATCCTTGCAATCTGAGAGCTGCTCTTGACCTGGACCTTTAGAGGGAAATGTGATTAGTGTATCAGATAACTGTTGCTTTGGGAGATAAATTCAGGGCTGACATTGAACAGCAGCAGAATACAGTACACAAAGTATGCTGTTAAACTTCTTGTTTCCTTGTTTGTGTCCCTGTTGCTGTCCCTGTGCACGCTAGTGAATAAGTGTGCTGAAATGAATGTGGGTAATTGCTTCATGGTGAGCGGCACTGGCACATGTGCATAAGAGAGGCCCATGTCAGCTTGTCCTTGCATGTGAAGGACAATGTCAGCCATCCTCGTGGATTCATGAGGCCATGTCAGCCACTGTACCTCAACACGGCTTTACGCTTTCCACTCCAGTGGGAAAAAATAGAACAATAAAAATAAACAAATAATAATAAAATTGTAATAGGACTGAAAAAAACAACGCTTTGCCCAACAAAAAAGGTAAAAGGAGGAAGAGAAAACTCCAGATCTTTACCACTAAACCCGACTGGGAAATAATTAAATAAACACTGCAATCATCAAAATGATTTGTGACTCGGTGGCTTTCAAACAGCATCTGAAGCTTCTTTGTGTTTATCAAATTCATATCATAATTACCCTCATATCTTATACATGGCAATATTTTGCAAGCACAAGGGCTTATGCCAGAAGCAAATCTCACCACCACTACAGGTCTAGCTCCTGCACTGCATTACTGACTACCGCCATGTGACCCCACCTCACACGTGCCCATTCAGAGGGTAAATATACCATCTGTGAGTGACGTTTATGACTCATTCATAGCTGGCCACAGAACATCATTCCCTGGTCCTGTAATGTCAGGAGGCAATGAAGGATTAGGAAACAGTAAGTAACCTTTAACTGTAAATCACAAACCCCAAGAGCTAGTTCCCTTTTGAGATTATGGCCACCTAATTAGTGCAAGACAAAAGATGATAACAGGCCAATTTTATGATTTACACTTCTAGTAATGTATACTTAATTAAGTCTAAGCTCCTCCAGCGACATCGATGCTTTATTTGCAAGGGTTTATGAAGGAAATATGTTAATTTTTGTCGGTGAGAATGACCAGAGGGAGAAGTTAACCGCAATTGTTAAGCATTTTATCAAGTCAGGTTATTATTCTGACTATAATAAGATATGTGATTAGTTTCTCTCTCTATTTTATATATATTTTAAGTGTGTGTGGCTGTTTCCAAATCTATTCCACCAGACAGACCGTCTGCCTCTGCACTGCAGTTGTAAGGCACTGTAGGCACAGCTATTGTGTTCAGATTGAGTTTTCTCTAAGTGTAAGTATGAGGTTATCTCCACTGCACCCCCATTAATCAACCACAATGGGCATCTTGTATATTAAAACTTTTAGAGAGCAATATTAATAGTTCACCTTAAGACAAGTCGGCAACGAGCATTCTGTGATCGATTCGTGGCAGCATCGGTTCTGAGACAAGCCAACATCACTTTTAAACGAACGCGTCCCAATCTGTTTAGGTTGCGCTGCGCTCTCCCACACAGCGCAGGCGAGGAGCGCAGAACTCAATACCTCAATGTTCCGAGGAATTCGGCCGCAATGAAAAAATGCTTTTGTTTGATCGCCATGGCAACACAGCGTGGTTAGAGAAACCGCACTCGCCCTGGCAGGGGAAGGGGGAGGTGGCTTTGTGCCACACTCTTTGTTAAAAATACTGATGACGGCGGGAACAGAATTGGAAAAAGAAAGGGAAAAAGACGGCTTCCAATTCCCCACTGGACATACTTATTGTAGTCGGCTAGCGAGGTTCCACATGGAGGCGAGGCTTAGCAGAATATCTAGTCACAGCTAAAACAGAGGAAAGTTTTAACCAACCTAGTCAGGTCCTCTTTTTCATCGTCCCTGGCATCTCCTGGTACTGCGTACAAACTAAGTTGTGATTTGTTTTTCATCAATACCTTGGAGTAAAATAACCCACAAAAGGCGGACTGATGGAGGAAGGTGGAGGGAAGCAGAAAGGGGTGGAGTAATGACAAGAAGAAAGATAACTGCTTTTCCCCTTCTTCCGAGGAGAACCGAGGAGGTTATTTTGGAGGGAGGAGTCCTGGATGAACGACACGCGGTTCTGTAGTACCAGCTAGCAGTATCACATCATGACACAGGACGGGAGCTGTGAAGTGTAGGTAGTTGCACTGCCTTATGCTACCTAGCTAATTAATTACAGATAAGTCAAAGCGACTTGGTTTTTTTGTTGTTTGGTTAATCCCGTCAGGTGATTGCCCTTGGCTCTCTTGCTTTCCTTTTTTTTTTCCTTTGATTTTTTTTTTTCGCTCCCCCAATTATAGCAGCCAAAGAAGGGGTAGTAATCAACCACCGTGTCTTTTTCTGTAGCGGTGTTTCCATTGGCGTATCCTTCACTCGGAGGCAGTGTTGCGAGATTGTCTCATATTATAATTAGCTGGCTCGCTAGCAGAGCTGCCACACCAGTAGCAATACCCGGAAGGTGCGACCGAGGGCCGCCGTCACGCGTTAGCCAGCTAACCAGCGAAGAAAGCGTTTCACCGCTTTGGTCTGTGGAACTTTTTTTTTCTTCTTCTCTTCCTTCGCCTGCATGACAATGAAATCGAAGAGGAACTGAAGGAATACAATCCTTTAACGGCAACGGTTAGTGCTTTGTTTCTATGTAACGCTTGAGACCTTTGGTGTGCCTCTCTCTTGTCTATGTGGCGATACTGTCTCGAAGATCGACTTGTCGAGCCTGTCGCCTCTCCCTCCGCTGAAGTGTGCTATTTGTAGATAGGAGAGAATTCAAGGAGAGTGGGAGAAATCTTCGCCTCCTCTCTGTGGATACAAACAGGGAGACAGCTGGAAACACACTCAAAATATAATGCGCTATTCAGTGTGAACGATGTGATATTGACGTGCTACGAGGTAAGCATTTTTGCAAATCAAGTTATGTAGCCCTGGTTGTGTATGTAGTTAATTTCGTTCCCAGCGTTTGCGGGCTGTAGAGTAACGTTAAGGTTGGCATCTATTCTCAGCCAGCTAAAGCCGCTAGCTCGCTAATTAGCCAGATAGCTAGCCAGCAAACGGCTGTCTTATTTTTGACGATCGAAACAGGTGCATAGGGAGAGCTGGGTCTGACTAACTAGTTAACACTTGTCTGGATTGAAGCGCGCTGACAGGAAAACTTGGTGAGGGATCGTACCCCACTCGCCGGTTAGCCAGCTAACGTTAGGTGATTATTTTTGGTAGACCAGTGGTATGCTTGATTTTATATTAAAACGCCTTTGGTCTCCAGCTTTGTCTAATAAGATTATAATTTTCCTCGCATATATAACCAGCCTTGGTAGGTTTATGGCTTTCATTACATTTAACATGGACGCAAAAGGGGCCTTGGTTGGTCCCTGGCAAGTTCTCTGGCATTGGTGGTCGGTAACGTTAGCTATTTGACTGGCAAGTTGAGCATTTACATTCAGGGATATTAACGTCGCCAGCCAGCTAGGATGTCGTAACTGATCTAAGAATAAACAGCTAGTTTGGCTAGCACAGCTGGCCGGAGACCGGGCTTGTTTTGGGAAACAAATCAGTTGAGCTCGCTGGGAAGTTTCGCCTGCCACCTAACGCTACCCGTGCGGTGTGATTTTAACCGGCTTAGTGAGCTGTCTCGCTAGCTGTCTTAGCAGGGTTTGACAGGCTATGGACGCACCGAGACTTTTAAATATTCTGCTCCCCCTATGGTAATTAATGCTCGTTCTCTAACGCTCCTGCTAGTGTACTGGAATTGGTGTAAATGCTGATGGTGTGTTTTGGTTAATGATAAAGCTGTGTTTTTGTGTCGGTATACACTTTGTCCCATGGCTGCCCAGCTAGCGCTGGATAGGGTTACCCAAAGTAAATGCTCCGTTTCTCTGCCTGCTCGACCCGAGCCCCACAACCTGCATCAAGCCAACTGCTCTGAAACTTGCGTGCGCTCGGGGTGACTAACTTAGCTTGCTCGGCAGGCAGCATGTTAACTCACTGGTTGGAACTTATTTATTTTAATATGCAGCATGCAATGTATGCCAATCAACATGGGTAATTATAGTTAGTTATCTGGTTAATTATTTTCTAAGACTTAGGCGCAAGTCGCTGGTGTCTGTGTGTGCTTGCAGGGCGGTATTGGAAGCTAGCGTTGGCTAGCGGTAGAAAATGGGAAAGGACAGGTAACTATACAGTAACGCTTGTAGCTAGCAAGCTGGCCACATTATTCACTATGTGGGTGCAGAAGGGTTCAGAAGCACACACCGCTTGAGTGCAATGCGTAATAATAATATTAAAAAATAAACACAGCATGCGAACGCATAGCAAATAATATGGACGTGTTGGTGTGTAGATGATTTTGTTATTTTACCCACGTACTATTCTCCATGGAAACGTTTTTAATCTTTCAATTGGCGGAGACGTCATGCTGTCGCCCAAATGATATGTACAGCCGAGTAAAATGAAGCAAACGTTTGACAGATAGCCAGCGACTGTTCCATGCGTCCGTCTGTCCCACGCCCGGCCGCCCGGCCGTCCACTGTGGATTTTAATCACGTTTCTGTCACACATTCACACTTTTTATTTAGGGGCATATTTAATGTACTGACCCGTTTCAGTTGATGTGCAATTGAGGGGGGGTCGGTTAGGGCTGACTTGTACAAAGTATTTCACGTTAACATGTTTTTTTTTAGGGTTTTTAGATATCCGAATCCCGGTTTAGATGAAAACGAAATTTGGAGCCCAAAGGAATTTTATGAAAATGGGTCACAGGAAGACAATACGCAAATTAACGGACAGAAAACTATGGAACAGCAATTTCGGGAGCAATGTTACAAAGCGATTGATCTTTTGTCAGTGCTGACGTGCTATTTGTAGAGCTGAGCATTTTCTTCGGTCCAGTCTTACATAAGCATATTTGTCTCCAGATTTTCCTCTTCTGTAGTACATCACTGAAATAACTTTGTACTGAATTTATGACGACGAAAAAATCCCTTTTTAAGACATTTGGTAGAGCAACAGCGGTGGTATTCTCCAGTCTCCAGTGCAGCAAGTGATTGCTTTTTTTATTATTATTTATTAACTAATTCTCTGTGAATGAAACTTAAGCAATGGAACTCAGACACTCGGCCTTTTATTTCACAAAGACCTGATCAATTTAGTAGATTTAAAGAAGCCGAACCGAGAGTACTCATGTCTTACAAATGTAGTCCTCATTTTCCTGTCGCACCGTTGTTTTATTTTGTCTCGTAGGTTCAATGAAAACGTTATATGTTGCCTAATAGCGCACTTAACATATTTAGAGTATTCATGATTTCTTATGGGAAATATCAAAGAGCACAGGACCGCCACTGGGAGAAATAAGATACCGTTCTCCAAGTGTCTTTAACATTAGAATTTATGGGTCTGTAGCTGGGTGAAATCTATTTGCTTTGACAACGGCAGTATGACTCTGAGAGACAAAAAATACAACTCTGTTGGACCATTATAAATAATAATAATAATAGGACGAATAATGGCATAGACCTAATCTATCGACTAGAACGCCTTGATTGTAAAATGAAGTGTTCTTTGTACCCTGTATTGTGCGCCCTGTTTTTGACCATGCCTCGGTTTGCTTTGCATAGTAACACAGCGGGCAGGTTGTGGAGGGCATTTAAAATGCGCACGGCTCCGCACGGCTCCCGCACGGCGCTCCCGCACGGCTCCCCAGCACGGCACGCCAGCTCAGGTGAAAACATTTGGTTCAGAGTCTCTGCTGTAATTTTGGGCCGCATCAGGGGGTTGGAATGCAGTTGAAAGATCCAGCTCTCTCTCTTAGGAACAAGGAGCCGGGGCACGCTTTGATCTTTCATTCAAACAAAAATCATGTTCTTTATGGGGGTGGGTTTCGAGCTGTCGGTTATCTGCCGGTTTTTTTTAACTTATTTTTTTAAAAAGCGCGTCCTATGTCTGCGTGCTTTTGGAACAACATGTCTTCAGTGTTTTTGTGACTTTGGTCCCATTGTAGCAGTTGTCAGGTGTTGCTGATTTGTTTCTCTTCTGAGAAAGGCACTCTTGGGCTGGTAATGGCATGTTTTTGGATATGTTAGCATGCTTCCCTCTGTTGATGCACTTTGGAAAGGGCAAGCGGGGGAGTAAACCAAAGAGCAACACACACTCACATACACACACACACACACACACACACACACACACACACACACACACACACACACACACACACACACACACACACACACACACACACACACACACACACACACACACACAAAAAAAAAAAAATGATTTTTAGGGAATGAAAACATTTGACTTTTACCTGTTAGCTTTGCATCCAGAAAGCAAGGATTATGGATTATGGGAGAGTGTTGTTGGTCTGTTCCTGGCATGGTCCTGCAATGTTTGCCTACTGTAGCTGTGTATCCACTCTTATGGGTATTCACACTGGAACTCAAACACACAGGGACTTTGCATTTTTTTCCACAGTCCTCCAGAGCTCTTATTGGCTCTTGAACTTTGACCCCTGGGGGGCAGCAGCCCTAATCGGTCCCAAGGTTGTGCGCAGGGTCTCACATTTCAGCACATGCATTCCTGTCTGGTGACGTCACACCAGCTCGCCCGCTTGATTCGACCTGATACAGCCGTTACGTACCTGTCCCACCAACTTCATGAGTCAATGGAAACTGTGCATCACCTGCCATACCTGACAGGAAAGCAGAGAGGCCCAATCACTGGCAAGGTGTGCTGGCTTTATTAAGCTATTTGCTGAGGCATGCATGTCGAATGTTTTTACATGCAGTACAGCCATCTGCCTTCTTTAAACTGTATACCTGCATTGGACCTGTGATTAGACTTGCTGACTGTATATTATTTGTTGGGAAATGGTAGCTGAACAGTGGAGAATTCTCAGTCACTGTAGCTGATCCTCTTGGAACTGGGCGTTGTGTGAAAACATCTACTGCAGCGGTATGCCTCCTGTGCAACGACCAGGACTCCTCTAGTGATGCAGTCCCCTCATAGTAACACAGACATGATTATTATTACCATGATTCCCTTCATGAGAGAGTGAGTGAGGAGACGCCTCTGTTTCACTGTCACATGTAAGAGATTAGACCTTAGCTCAGATGACAGAACCATTGGCTGAGTGAATACATGCAGGTAGAACTCCCTTACTCAAACGCTGGGATTTTGTCCATAGTTTCTGTAAGCTGTCAGTATTTTAGGTACTGTCTGTCTGTCTGTCTGTCTGCAACACAGCATTGTGCTTCACTGCATTCCAGTAGCAGTTTAAACATAGTTTGTTGCCAGATTGGTTGTAAATAACCAGAGGTTCTGTCTGGAATCGATAGCAACTACATTCATGTTTTTCCCCCCTCATAGCTGATAAAATGAAATGATCTGTGGTTTACTGGTGAAAATATAGCTGTAATAAAGAGCTGTAAATGGTTTTGACTTAATTTCATTGATCATGTGTGGAAAAAGGGGGGAAAAACCACAGAAGATCTTTCCAATGGCACACAGATCTCATGGAAACAGGGAGGCAGTATGCAGCAGATCTTTACGCAGCCAGCTTTATATTGTAGTGTTTCCCCCCCCTTATCTGTTTATGTATCTGTGATCTACACTCAGAGAAACACTGTTGAGTGTGTTTGGTGTCAGGTGTAATCAAAGGCACTCAGGTTGCTGGTGATATATCCCTAATGGATCGCCTTCCCCTGACTTGGTTTCCCCTACACATTCTTTGGATTGCAGCAAACTTAACATGTTGAGGCAGTGAGCGGTGGTCTTGCTTTTCTTTTTTTTTTGTTGTTGTTTTGGAATGCAGCTTTGAGACAGTGCTGGTCACGTAGTGTTTTTTTTTTTTAATGTATCCTAGACTGTGAACCTGCAGTATCATGACCGCACAGCTGTTTTTGAAACCCAAAGCCTTAATCTGCCTTAAAACAGCCCTGGAACTGAAAATGGAACATTTCTGCTGGGCTCGTTGCACTGAGTGATGGACATGCCGGTGATAGTTTCACCCTTCCTTGCCTCCATTACCGTTGTCTAAATTAGCAGAGATGGTTTTCGGTCTGTTACACTTTAGCAATTGTGCTTTAAACCAGTGCCCACTAGTTTGCAAAAGTGATATTTTCTCTGGTGCTCAACAATACAAAATCGCCATGTGCTTTTTTTTTTTTTTTTTTTGCGGCGGGGAGAGGGGGGCCGTCAGGCTACATTCTGGCACTGTTTAATGCATTTTCAGCAGAGAACATCCACAGGGATGGTGTTTGTTAATCTCAAAAAAGCACTTTGGTATTATCTTTTTAACGCCCCTGCATCTTCCAAAATGAGTTCAGGTGGGGTGCCTTGATTATAGATGCAAAGGTGGAACCGAGACTGGCAGAAACAGCTGTAATTTTGAGAATGGACAACTTGTACTGCAAAAACACCGCCTGTGGTTTGGGCACAAGTGCTCGATCACAGCTTAGATTAGATGCACTGCTGTTTCACAGATTGTCTTGCCCACACTGGAAAGAAGAAGAAGAAGAGGGAGGAGGAAGAAAGAGGTGCAAACAGACCTAAAATGACCTGTTTCAGGAAGACGAGTGTGAGGAGAGGCTGTTTGAGAGCTCCAGACTCCTGGAACTCATTAATATCAACAGTTGGTGAAGCATAAACGCAGGTGTTAGCAGAGAAGAGCAGTTTAGCTTACATGCGTACGAGCTACATTACCTCAGTGGAGTACAGCTTAACAAGGCTTTGGGTGCTGGTGCAATGGCTTGGAGAGTAACCGTGGCATGGGTTGCAGTTTTAAATCACTGGTGTCACAGTCCAGTCCTGCAGGGGCAGAGCATCTTCTGCATTCTGGTGAGGTTTTGCACTGAAGGGGAGAAATCGATAGATCAGCTTGTTTCCTGGGCCTAAGTTAGCTGTTGGTGAGCAGGAAACCTTCAAGACATGAGTTTAACACCTCCTTTTTTAAAATTATGCCTCTAATGTGATATTACTTTTGTCTGGAAATATTCAAAATCTAGTGTTGCGAATAATGCAGATGTATTTCTCCTTTCATCCGATTCAGTGAAGGCCAGTTTATCGTCAGCCATTTTGTTCCAGACTTAAGAGGTGGTGACTGTCCTTCTCCCTCAGTAACGTTTGGTGGGGAAGCTCCGCTGTCGTCCGAGCTGTTCTCCAAACATTGGCTTTGTGTTGAATGGAGGTGTGACAGTCTGTGCTGTCAGTCACCAGTGGTGCCCTGCAAAGTTTTTCTGTCGCTTTAACGAGTCACCACGGCGACGTGTGGTAGCGGCAGTGAGGCCATGGGAGGCAAATTGTGTGGTGAAGAAGGCCGCGAGGATGGCCGCACACAGAGAGACAGGAAGGCGCTGCCTGCTTAGCGCGGCGCACATTCATTAACAAACATTAGTTACCGCTGCAAGGTGAGTGGGGATGCTCCGGTGGGCAGTAACGCGTGTAACGCTCAAAGAATTCCATCTCGTTTTACTGGTGGAATTTTAACCACAGAGCCACTGGTTTAGCAGATGCTGGCTAAAAACAACAACAATCTCATTGCACAAGCCATTGATTATCCAAGCCAAAGGTTGTGAGCACAGTGAATTTTGGTTGATGAGTTAATGTCTGTGCATGTGTAGTTTATCTTGTGTGATCAATAGTTATAGGTCATAATCTTCAAAGTGTTTCAGCTGCAGTGTTTATGTGACCTTGTATTGACTTGTACATTTTGGCCTTGGCATTTTACACATTTTTCATATACAGCAACTTAGGAAATTGCAGGCAATAGGTTTGGAGGCAGTGAGGAGAAACCATACTAAGCCATTAGCATCGCAACAACCTGTGTCAATTGAGTAGCTTGCTGTGTTGTGAGTAGGTGTTTAAAAATGTGAACTCCCCTATGTAGAGGCTGTGGAGGCAAGCCTGCGCCTCTATAAAACAGTGTGTTGCTATGCCAAGTCTTGTGCTGTCTGCTGGGTTTGTCCCACTTGCACAGAGGACACTGAAGAAAAAAAAAAAAAAAAACGGCAGCGTGGATTTGAGAAATTAGCTCGTCGTCCGACCACGCTTAGTATTCCGAGCACACGTGGCTCAGAGTCCGGTCTGGGCGAATCTGGAATGTGTCATTTTGATTTTGCTGAAATGCCAGTGTGGCGTGGGGGGGGTTGGAGGGGCGGGGGGCTGGGAAAACCACACAGCTGCAGTCTGCTATGCGTGGAGTATCAGCGGAGGAATTACAGCATGTGCTGACAGTAGCTTTTAGCGTTATTGTGATGCGATTCAAATTTTCCCCCTGATCTGTTAACCATGAAATTATTTGCTGTTTGGAAGTATACATGACAGACAGGCGATGGAAAATTGGAAGCGTCCGTTGGGGCTTCTTTTTTCTTTTTTTTGTAGGGACGAGCTTTTGAGGAAGCACTAGGCTTGGCGCTTGGCTGGCCCTTGTCTCTGACCATCTGTACAACGTCAGTCTTCTTTCTGCGTGTCAGCAGCTGAATGTCCCTCTGCAGCTCCCGTAGGCCTGTTTCATTTTTAGCAACGCGCCATATCTTCCAGTCCTTCTGCCAGTAGCTCAGTCCAACATTCACAGCACCCCATTGACAAAATCTCTTCCAAGTTGTGTAGCATGATGGTTGGGGAGATGGTTGTATAACTCAGAGGTTGCAGGTTCGATTCCCAGCTAAGGGCCAGTCATTATACCCTTAAGCATAAGGTAATTCACCTGGATCACTTCAGTGTAATATCCAGCTATGTAAACACACGGTGCCTCACAGGTAAACTGCAAGTCACTCTGAATGAGTGTCTGCTAAATGGTAATGTTTTAAAAAAACTAAACAAACATAAACAAAAACGTGCGCTGAGTCTGACTGCCCCTCCTTTTCCCCTTTCTCCCCCTCCTTCTCCTCCTATTCCCTAACTTGTTCGCTCCTTTATTTCCCATTTGTTTACCTGTTATTTTGCTCTTTTGCCGCGGGCTGAAGAGAAGCAGGCTGCATATGTTTAGCGTAACCCTGTAACCGCGTGAAACCGTGGCGGGGTTTTGGCTGTCTCCTCGGCCCTGTGACTCACCGGCGAGAGAGAGAGAGAGAGAGAGTGTGAAGTTGTCCGCTTTGGGTAAATGATAAACTAGGTCCTTGACTGCGCCCCCTCTCTTATGACGCTTTGGAAAGAATAGCACACAGCCAGATGACAAATATGGCTTCCAGACTGGTGGGGCAGGCTTGCCCTTGTGGTAGAGGGCAGGAAAGCACTCAGAGCTGACCATTTTTTTAAGGCCGGCTCCTCTCTGCCACTTTTCCCCAAATTTTTGTAGTGACCCTGTTTTTTTTTTTTTTTTTTTTTTCTTTCTTTTTTTCCACTCTCAAACAGTTGCAAATTTATTTGTTGCGGAGTGTTTTCAGAATTGAATTTTCTCCCAAGCGCTGGCCAGGCTTTCACCTCCTCAAGTGTCGTCTTTGGTTCCTCCCTGGTTTAAGGGGTAGATTTCTCTGCGGCTGGGGTTTGACGTCGCTCCTACAGTAAGCCTCTCCAGCTGTGTGGAGACCCTTGCTCTTGCTTTATGGTTTTATAACATCGTCTTTAATCAGTCTCAGGGTCATGGTGAGCGGTGAATCGCTGAATCCTTCTGATGTCATTTTTTTTCCATGACTTCTTGAGTACACCACTGATTCAAAGCACTTCACTGTTTCTACATGACAGTGTGTTACATTGTTGGAAATGGCATAAATAAAGCTTGCTTTTGAACGTGTGGTATGATAGGGGTGTGGGGAATAGCCTGTAGTTTCTGAGATGCTTGGTCCTTGCACTAGCTATGTGCAACAGCTTTTACTTTTAGCGCTCAGCAGAGATTTGTACTCCGTGGCACACAGATATTCTATTGGTAATGGAGTTGAATTAGGCTATAACTAACAGACTTATGAATTTGTTTTTAAAGTCAGTCAGTTATACCTTTCTTGATTCTGTGTGCTCTTCATAACCTCCATCACTGAGCAGAAGCTTATTTGTGACCTGCATCGGTTCATTTGAATGGGAATGAACCTGCATGTTTTATCTATGTTTGCTTCATCAGCCGTGCAGTGAAAATGATACGCCTGTGTGAGTCAAACGAATAAGCGAGTCTTTGAGATTCAGGCGAAGAAGGCAGGAATGTACATGTCAACACTTGACCGTGGATCAAAAAAAAAAAAAAAACACCTCCATCATGATGAATCCAGATGAAAGTAGCCTGGTAGTTTTGGATCCCGTAGTGTTAGGGCCTGGTAAAATGGCAGTCCTGATTTTATTGGAAATATTTCCTATTTTGAAACAAGCTGCATTTGGCAGACTGACACACAGAAGTGGAGGGGTTGAAGGTGAGAAGTTTATGACCCCCCCCCCCCCACTCCAACCCTCCGTGTTGTCAGGTTGTTAGTGCTCAGTTGAGTGACTGCTGAGAAATGGGGGCGTTAGGTGGCTGGGTGAAGGGGCCCCTGTTTGGTAGGGGTAAACAGTGAAACAGGCTGTCCCGGGGGGGCTGTGAAGGGGCCGGGGGCATGGGAGCAGGCAAACACAGCTCGGCGGAGGTGAACAGGGCGCCTTAGGGGTGCTCCGCCATGCGCTAACGCTACTTCTCGCACTCAAACACCAGTGCCTGATATTCACACCACGCCAGGCCTTTACATTTGAATGGGCGCCATTGTTTCTGGTATGCGAAACCTTTAAACCACCCATTCACCCTCCCCCCTCTCTCTCCTCCCTCCATTCCCCATGGTACACACAGACTGTAAAGGGCCTTATCTTTCACACACTTTTAACAAGGCCAGACATTGTAGGCACAGCGGCCACCATTTTGTCTGGCTGTTGTGAGTGGTGGCGATGGCGGCAGTGTCGTTAGCGGAAGTGTTTGTGTGGGGCACCCTCACCTGTGCCCGTGTGTGCGGGGCACCCTCACCTGTGCCCGTGTGTGCGGGGCACCCTCACCTGTGCCCGTGTGTGCGGGGCACTCTCACCTGTGCGGGGGTGTGCGGCGCTACGTGAAGGACAGGCGCAGTGAGTCACCTCCCAGGAGCGGGGTTGACTCTGTTTAATGTAGGAATGCTGGGGTTTAGAGGCGCTTATTGTAATTACCGGGTTCTGGAAATGAGCTTCTTGATTGATTATGAATGCGCTGTGGAGGAGGCCTACCATTGTGAATGAGACGGGTGGGTGTGCGGCTGACGGAGCCCTGTGCAGCTTGGTACTGCGTGTGTGTGTGTGTGTGTGTGTGTGTGTGTGTGTGTGTGTGTGTGTGTCTGTGTGTGTGTGTCTCCGTGTCTGTCTGTCTGTGTGTGTCTGTCTGCGTGTGTGTCACTGTGTCCCTGTGTGTGTATTTGTCTGTGTGTGTGGGTGCATGCATGTCACTGTGTCTCTGTGCATGTGCACACACTTGTACGTGTGTGTGTTCATGTCTTGGTGTGTGAATGTCTGTGTGTGTGTGTGTGTGTGTGTGTCTCGATTTCTCATATGTAGGCGTCTGTAGCGCCATAACGATAATGTGTAGCTCTGGCAGAGGCGATGTGAAATTAAACAGATTAGACACGGTTACGTGTCAGCGGGGTCACATGTGACTCGGCCATTCTCAGATCCATCTTATTTGTTGCTGTTTTCACGGCCGTTAGCCACCAATGGACTCTGACGTCTGTGCGTGTGTGTGTGTGTGTGTGTGTGTGTGTGTGTGTGTGTGTGTGTGTCTCTGTCTCTGCGTTCCAGGCTGGCGGCTCGGCCTCTTCCCACACACACTCGCGTCAGAGTCCTCCCAGGGTCCCCTGCGTGGGGGGTAGCATATGTCTGCTTTCTCCTGGTCACTTCCTCTCTCCATTAGTCCTTTAACCGTCCATCAGCCTGTTTCTAAATATGCACAAGTGATAGTCCTCAGCCTCATCCCTCGCCGGTTTCTAAATGTGTCCGTGCGTAGTAAGCCGACAAGCATCTTCCCACCAACAATGGAGTGTTGTGTGTGTTTTTTTTTTTTTTTTTCTCTGTGTTGGTCCTAGCGTAAGGTAACATAGTATCTCTGCTATAGGGTTCAGGAAGGCATGTAGGCATGACTTCAGTGAGATGGGGCGTCGCTGTCATCGTGGTAACATCTGTGAGTCGTGTGTAGTGTGCTCCTCGTCTCCTATGGGGTGCCTGTATGTTTACTCGGTATGTTTTCCTCTGGCAGGTTTCGTGTCGAATCGGGGGGGTCATGTTGAGCAGCAGTGGTAAAGTGTTGTTGACAACAAGTTGTACGCTTCCCAAACCGCCCCCCCCCCCCGTAAGAGGCTCAGCAGATGTCCGTTTCTTAACAAGGAAGCGCTAGTTTGCTTTTCGCTTCTTAAGGTGTTTGAAGCCATCTGGTGTTCTTTCCGGAACCGTCAGGTTGGGCCGCGACGTACGCTCACTGCATACGCGGTGAGTTCCCAACTCCACTGTGACCAGAAGCCGGAGTTACGTAACTGCATGGAAACGCTTGGCATACGGCGGAGCGACAGAGACAGACAGCGGCTCAGCGGCACGGTGTCTTTGGATCGGACGCCACCGCTCTTTTGTTTATTGGGGTGCGGAGGTTCGGTCCAGGGCTTCCTCGCCTCCTCCAGGCACAGTGCCCGATGCTAACACACCCCCTGCCCACTCGCTCCAGCCTGCCTCCCGGCCTGCGACGCACGGCCCCTCCATTGTCCGCAGCCCGTCGAGGCGCGGAGGGAGACGCTGAGCTGTAGGCCTCGCTCGTCACACATGCACAGCGCGGTGATGATCAGCTCTGTCCTCCCCTTGCCTGAAGGAGATGGAGCACGCCTCTCTCTGCCTCTCCTGCTGGCAGATTAGTGCCGTCTCCTTTCCTTCCCTCCTCTCCTGGCGTGGGAGCCAGCGTGCTTCTCTCCCTCATCCCCCCCCACCTCCCCATCTCACTCTCTGCTCCACACAGCAGCATTTTCAGCAGTTAATAGATACACATATAGATGAATGGATACGTGTATGAATGGATGGATAGACAAGTGGATAGAGAGCTAGGGAGCTCGGTATATAGTTAGATCCACAGTGGTAGATAAGTTGTTAGACTGGTTAGATAGGTATATAGTTAGATTGTTATAGCATATTGGTTAGTATGTAGGTAGCTGCATAGATGTATAAATGGGAAGGTAGTTAAGATAATATGCAGATACGTGGGTACATAGATAGATTTATAGATAGGTATATAGGTAGATAGGCATGCTAATGGGTAGGTAGATAGATGGGTGAATAGTTAGGTAGGTTAATAGATAGGTGTGTAGATGGATAAATATATAGATACATCAATAGACTGATAGGTTAGAAATAGGCAGGTGAATGTGGAGGCAGGTATATGCAGCAGCAGGACTCCTGACAGTCTCTCTGGATGTAGCGGGCCTGTGAGTCACTCGATCCGTCCGCAGCCTCCGAGCTGCTCCAGAACACGGCAGGAGATCACCAGCCCCATTGTACCAGGCTAGCTGCTTTGCACAGAGTGGGGTAAATTAAATTGCGGCATATTCTTTTAATAATTGCAGTAATTTTCAAGCATCTCTCAGGAATCAGAAATTAGATTTAATGGTGTTGCATGAAGAGATTGCTCGTAGCCTGCCTGATAAAGCAGTTGGCAGAGCCATTGAAACAGTATCCTGTGTTAACAGTAATAGCCGTGAATACTAATCATTATGGAAAAAAAAAATTCTAATTATAATCCAGATGCGCTCGTATATCAGTCATGAAGTAATCTTTTGTGTCAGTTGCCTAGAAACACAAACCTTAAGTCATGCAGGTTCGAGACTTTGTGTTATATTTGTCCTGAGAAGTTTGTGGGAGCGTTGTGTAACGCGCGGAGCGTACAGACGGACACCGCGTCTCCGAGGACTCTTGCTGTTTCAGATGAACACAAACTGACGTCTTATGAAAACACATTTACAGCCGGAGGCACCGTCGTAGCAAATTTCACCCCCTTCATAAAAATACATGAACCTAATTTAACTTCCCCCCCATCTCCTCCAGCCCTAAGTGTTTAATTAGATTTGTATCAGTTCAAAGCAAACTTGTCATAATTTGGGGGTGGAAAAAAAAAAAGTGATGTATTGTAGCAGCATCATAAGTAGGCACTCAGTGAGGACTTAGCTGGGTGCAGTTTATGGTATAACTCAACGTGAGTGAAGGCCAGTCTGATGCATGTGGAAACCAAGGCTTATAAACTACGCTGGGTGCAATTTTCTGCCCCCCACCCCACTCCCCTGGCACGCACCGCCCAGTCCACTCCCAGCAGGAAGCTGACCTTGGCTGGTGTGTGGAACACAAAGTGTGAACGATGTCTCGAGAGTAAAACCCAAAAAAACAAACAACGAAGCCCTCCTGATGGAGAGTAGAGGTTCAGCTTGTCCACCCTGGGACGGTGGGGCGTGTTGGCTGAGTGTGTGAGGGGGGAGGGCCACACAGCATTAGTAAAACGGTGGTTAATGAAGTTACTGTTGTTTTCTCTAATGCTTTTTTTTTTGCTCTCTCAAATCCTGGTCTAGACAGAGGGAATGGACGGGTATGCTAATGTAGAAGAAAAACCTGTGGTTTATTGGTTAATGCCAGTTAGACTTTACAGAAGTGCTGGTGTGGAGGGAAAGAATGCTGCCATTGTTTCCTGAAGTCTGTGGGACTGTGTGTGTGTGTGTGTGTCAGTGCGTGTGTTTGTGCGTGTTTTTGTGTGTGTGTGTGTGTTTCTATTCAAATACCTTTGTGCAACTTAAGCTCCTTCTCCCACCAGCATTCTGCCATGTCAGACGTTTTCCATTGTTGATGAAAAGCAGGGTGTATTAAATAAAGTAAATTGTGAGAATGAAATGCAGAAGTTGTAAGACTCAATGGTGTATGTTCAACTGCACACTTAATTTGTGTCAAGCTGTGCTTCCTTTTAACAATAGTGTTTGAATATGTGTGCAGTGCATATGACGGTATTTTATAAAGCTCCTATACGATGGTATAGACATTAGTTAGAGTGTGCAGTTAGCAGTAAGAGTGTGCTTGTCAGTAATTCTGCCACTCTGCCGCCATGCTGATGAGTGTAGGTTGTGGAACTAGAGTCACATGAATAAAAAAACAAAAGACAGAAACCATGCCTGCCATCCCTAGCCACCTGTGACCAGACCCACACTGTGCCCAATGCAGATGCAGCTATCTGATTTACTCCTGCCATGAGCTGGACTGCAGTAAATGCCATTTGGCTTGGGTGGGGTGGGTATGTTGTTCAAGCTGATGATGTTTACTTAAGTTTTATTATTGTACTTGGTAAAGGGTTACTCCCCGTGTCTGTAAACACATCAGGCCTGAGCAGAGTGGGGGACGTGCAAATAGCGGGGTGGCAAATGGCACTCACACACACACACACACACACACACACACACACACACACACACACACACACACACACACACACACACACACACACACACACACACACACACACACTCACATATGCACAGACACACACAAATACACACACAATTGTAGCTTGCAAGCTATAAAGAACTTAAGGGATGAGACAAACTCCATGTGAATAGTAGCTAGCCTCTGAATAGTTAGCATTCCGAGTTTTAGAGGCTACCAAGATTACATACCATGTTTCTTACCCATGCCACTGTGTCCAGCTTGGCGCGATAGTGTTGTAATCTTCCGTCTGTGGGCTGGGTAGCAGAGCAAGGTCACACATTGTCTGAGTTTGTTTCCCAGACGCCCGGCTCCAACCGCACCCAAGGTTGAGCGAACACGGCAAATCCATTTCAGAGTCTGGGAAAACGTGGAGATAACACACTGCGAGGCGCGCGTACCTGCACTCTGTGCCTGGCGCTCCCTCGGCACGTGAGAAGCCTCCGATAACTTGGACACTTTTTCTGATCCTTTGCACAACAAGGAACATTGTGAGGTCATCAGAACACTATACCCATATATAACACCTGCACTGACTCCAGCTTACAGTATCTATTTATATTTTCAGTGGAATGTAAGACATGTGATTGTCGGAGTAAAATGAAAATAAAAGATAGTTATTAAAATGATTTAAGGTGTTGAGGCTTTGTTGGACCCTGTAGGTTATGTACACTGATACCGGATAGCGCTGTTGTTTGCTGACTTCAGCCTTGTTAAGGTCTTGCTTTTTTGTACCCAGAGGTGAATCTTGGAAATCTAGACTCGCGCCGCGGATCCTGTTACCCAGGTGTAGCCGACAAATGAACACATGAAAGATTTAAAGGGATGTCCTTTGTGAATGAGTGCCGGGAGCTAGTCTTAGCTTTTAGACCTGCTGTCCGGGGCGGGGATGGGGTGGGGTGGGGTATTTTGAGGTAGTGTAACAGTAAAGCGAGACTGCAAAGCCCTCCTGTGGATCCACACACACACACACACACACACACACTTTGGGGCGGTAGTTTCTGTAACACTTGCTTTTAGCCCCTCCTGCGGCTAGGCTAATCCCATCAGGCCAAGCAGCCTTGACTAAAACCTGTATCTTGTGCATGGCACTGCCAAATCGCACCTTACCAAGTGTAACATTCATTGAGTTTTCACACAAGTCTGACTCCTGTAAACCTGTTTTTATTTTAGGTGATCTGTGATGTTGCATCATGGGATTGATTGAAGCGCTCTTGGTGGTGTTGGCTCAGTGTACTTGGAAGTGTGTGGGCCATATCCTTCATATTTTGGTAAAAATAAACATGGAAATAACATAAAATAAGGTGTATCAAGAAAATGGAATCCTCTCTGTACTTTATCTTTTCCTTGAGATCGGAAATAAGGGGCAGGTTTTTAGAAGATAGCCCTGCACATTTTTTTTTAAATATTTATTTTTTGAAAAATATTTTTCTTGTTACCCGTGTGATTTTTTTATTTTTTTTTTTTTCTTCTTAATGGTTATCTTTTTTGTTGTTATCAGGGAAGATAAGCCCAGGACTGAAGTCTGGTCAGGGTTAGAGTCAGAGACGGTGTGTGCTTTTTTGGTTTGACCTTGCCGGAACTATTCCTGTCCAGATATGCAGAGAGAAGAGGGCCGCGGCTGTAGTCAGCTGTGAGCAGCGCGGAGCGGGCGGGGCGGGGCGGGGGGGGGGTATTTATAGACCGGCCCCTGATAAGACAGTGAGATGAGAATTTGCGACTGGAGTGAGGAGACACTGTGATATATATCACTGCGTGTTGATCTGTCATACTGCTTTGCTGTATGTGTGTGTGTGTGTGTGTGTGTGTGTGTATTGGTTTAGTCTCTCAAACTGGAGAGCAGGGTGAGGAGGAGGAGGCGAGGGGGGGCGGGGGCAGTTTCCAGAGGTGCAGCAGTGAGGGTGAAACTCCTGCTTTCTCCAGGGAAAAGCTGCCCATATGTGGAGATCGAGCGATAAAGGAATGTTGTGGAATGGGGTGTGCGTGGCCGCGCGGCGTGAAGGCCGGGGCGCCGGGGTCACAGAGGGCTGCCTGCAGCAGGGGTGTGTTTCTGGCCGCTGATTGGACTGGAGGGCCTGCTGTGACGTTCGTCCCTGGTTGCTGATTGGACAGGGCAGCCTGTGACATATGAGGGGGTTTCCAGGGCTACCAGCTGTCACCCCCGGCTGTCAGTCTGTCTTCACTCCCCGGCCTGTCCAGATATGGCCCTGGCCCTGGAGTCAAAGGTTCACAGAGCTCCACTTTCACCCAGCGCCTGCGTCACTAAGGCTGATCCAGGGTCAGTTTTCATCTGTCCCTATCCCAGCTTTGTCTGGTATGAGTGAAGGAGCAACACTGATCCCAGATCAGGGTCAGGGTTCATATCAGAGTGCAGCTCTAATTGCCAAGGTTCGGTTGTACACAGGTAAAGCCTGATCCTCAATCGCCTCTCCGACTCTGAGACACGTTTCAAATACAGGCACTGATCTAGGATCAGCTTTTCTTTCCAGCTCGCAGTGCTAAAGGTTAGGGCATGGTCAGGCGAAACCTGATCCCAGATCAGTGGTCTTGAGCTGCATCACAAACGGAGGCCCTGCTCTTTAGGCTCATGTTGAGTGAGTCAGATCGTTGGCGCTAATCTCGTCAGTAGGGTAATAGAGTGGGAATCCGCGCAGAGGCGTTAGCAGTGTGGGCCGGGGCGGTCTCCATCCAGCGCTGGAAGCCGTTCCCGCCGCCCCGTCTCTGCCAGTTGGAATAAGTTTTGCGGCGAGAGGAGCCGAAGAGTTCCAGGCTCCGCAGATGTAATTAAAAACAGATCACGACGGGGTCGGCTTCTGGGATCCTCTGACAACCCCGCCGGTCTTTAAAAAGAAATAAAGCAACAGTTCTGGGGGGTGAGGTGGGGGGGTCGGGGCTTTCCGCTGGGGGCCGTCATGCTGTGGTGGGGAGTTCAATCAGGTACACGAGTCAACAGCTATTTATGGGTGTTGCCAAAGAAAGAGTTGGGAGCCGAATATGCAGTTACTATGTTACAAAAAAGAAAAAAATAAATAAAAAAGGAGTTATTTTTGGCACGTTTGGCAAAAGCCATCACAATAACAAAGGCAGTATTTAGAAATGTGTCCAAAACCCCAAATGTGCGTTTTCCCCCTCACACCGGAACTCCTGTCAGCGCGGGGAACAATGGCGTCTCAGCCAGCCCTGACACTGCCAGATTTGAGGGGAAGAAAAAAAAGCTGAAATGTTTCTAATTTTGGAAAAATGTAATTATCCCGGCTACCTACAGATTCCAAGGGGTTTAAAAAAATAATTACACCCCCACCACTCTTCCTCCCCCCTCGTTTTTCGTTTTTTTTTCCCTGTCTTTGCCGCGTTTCAGTGATGTAATTACAGAGATCTGAAGAGCTGAGCTGGATATTCGGCCCCATGTGAGCTTTTTGCCTCAGCGCGGAAAACGCTTACGGCCGCGAGCTCCGCCCCATTGGCCCGCTTCCGGGAAGATTATTTCCCACCATCCGATTTCCTGCGTTGAATGGAGAAAAAAAAACGTGTTTTGAGGGATAGCATCAGGTGTGCTGGGTGATTCAGGTATTCAGAGATTTTGGATTGTAAGCGCTCCCAGAACTATAGCGGGATAGACCACAATCACTGACATCATGAAACAGTCCTCCTTTTATGATGTCATAATGATCTGTTTTCAGGAGATGAGAGATGGTTGTGTTATTACATTAATGGAGCTGTAGTCACATGGTGAGTTCAGGCCGACAGTTTGTTACTGTTAGACTCCTGAATCTGTGGCGTTATCGATCATCAGTCATCGATTATGTGATTGATGATGAAACCTGTCTTCAAGCACTCGTGTATCCGGCTCAGAAATGCCAGAAGGCATTCACACATACAGATCCCAGCGTTAGATTAGTAACAGCAGTGGCAGTCCGTGCGTGGTGTAGGCCTTAAACAGGCTGCTCCCTCTAAAAGCCCCAGCTGAAAGCGTACGGTATACGCAGCAGAAAGGTGACGCATACAGTGTAGGTGTGGAGAGAGACGGAGGTTATCGCTGCCTAGCGGATGTGTATCTGGGGTGTTTGACTGTTCCATCACGCGTGGCGGTGGGGCAGAGAGGTGTGTGTTGACTGTTCTGTTCCCCTGAAAAGCCATGGGGTGCTCCTGGATTTCCATTATAATTTACTTTACCGCGTACCCATAAGACAGCCCTGCGAGACGCTGCCCCCTCAGCAAGGCCCGCCTTAGCACCAGCGCTTCTGCAGGCCGTCACTGACGAGCCCTGTAAACGTGTGTGTGTGTGTGTGTGTGTGTGTGTATATGTGCTAACAGCCATTTTTTGTGCTAACAGCCATTTCTTTGTCTCCTGTGTGGCATTGACTGAATAATTACTTAAATACCTGTGGAAAGCCACAGGTACATTAAGCATAAGTGAGTGTGTATGTGTGCATGTGTGTGGGCGTGCGGGTTAAACACGTAGCCTAAGCGCGTGGCTTACTGTGTGCGCAGGGGCCTGGGGCCTGAATGTGTCAGTGTTTCGGGCTGAGGCAGCGGAGAGATTTGAGTGATTATATGGCTGTAGCACAGCGCTAAGCTCCCGGGAGTAGCCTGTACATGCACTCGCACACAGGGGCCGGGGCCACAGGGGCCGGGTGTGGATATCGGTGTCTGTGCCCTCCCTCCATCCCTCCATCCCTCCATCCCCCTCCCTCCTTCCCGGGCAGGTGTGTGAGGCGCTCCACTAAGCTTCTGTTTTCACTGGGGCTCTTTGAGCCTGCGGTTTCAAGGCCCAGATTTAAAAAAGGGCTTTTCACCAGGTAGTGGGAATTTATTTATTTATTTATTTATATATTTAGGTTTTCTGTAGCTGATAGAGTGGCCTGTCGTAAACACCGATTTGCCGTCGCTTCCTGGAAGAAAAAAAACAAAAAAAAAAACATAAATGGTGAAGTGAAAAATCAGTTGCTTGACTGACAGCAGCGGTGTGTCCCCTCTGTCACTGACCCCTGGTTGCCGAGCAGCGCTAGCAGGAAAGGAGGAGCTTTGAAGTGGCGCGCAGCCTCGGAGGGGGAAGCGGCCGCTGCCTTTCTGCCTGCTCAAAGCTGCTCAAAGCTGCTCCAGCTCCAGTACTCCAGCAGGTCAGGAGGTCCAGCGCTCAAAAGATCAGCACCATTTAACAATGCAACGCAGCCCAAAAATAAATAAATACAAAAAGCAAGAGATTAATCTTCTTACATTCTACGCATCATTCCTGTAAGCCAGCAGTGCTTTGGTTTGCGGTGCAGGTATTTGCGTGCTTAATTTTCTTTCCTGTTCCAGGTATTGTTACAGAAACACGTTTTCTGTAAAAATGTGGTGGAGCGGTATGTGTGATCTGTCTGTCTGTGTATGTATGTATGTATGTGTGTGTGTCTGTCTGTCTGTCTGTGTATGTATGTATGTATGTATGTATGTGTGTGTGTGTCTGTCTGTGTGTGTCTGCGTCTGTCTGTGTATGTGTGTCTTTCTGTCTGTCTGTCTGCGCGTGTGTATGTGTGTGAGTGTGTGTGGCGCGTCAGTCTCGGCTCGGCTCAGCCCTGCCTTTCTCCTGGAGAACGTGACTGTTTTAGAAAGCTAGCGTCCTCCTCGCCTGCCTGCCTGCCTGCCTGCCCTGTGGTTGCCATTTATAGCCGGATCAACTGCATCTGGGGGAGGATGGGGGGGTGGCGGGGGTGGCGGGGGAGTCTCAGAAGGACGGCCTCGTGCTGCCGGAGTGAGAGAGGGGGAGAAAGACAGACGAGCCATGCCGCGCCCTGATTGGCCCGGCGGAGGAATTCCAACGCCGCGGACGTCCGGTGGCCAGGCCCTGTCAACAGCCGTGTCGCGGTGCAGTGAATCACACGCTGGCGCTGGTGCTCTTGTTCCCGCTCGCCAAATTAAGACCGTGGCAACGACCCCTGACCCAGCGCGGGCTCGGAGACCATCTGCCGCCCCCCGTGCCTGGCCCGGGACAGGGGCCTTGTTCTTCCTGCCAGTGACACTAGGTAGCTTCACCGCGCACCTCCATCCACATTAGTAATAATCAGGGCCGCTCTGTATGCGGAGAGCCACTTCCGTATGTGCGGATAAGGGCTTATACTGTCAGCCCGATGCTAAGATAGCCTACCCTGGTTGGGTCTGATGTGGTCACACTTTATGTCCTGGTGAAGCGAAATGTGCTTTGTTTTGGGCGTGCTGTCAAAGAACTGTGTTCGTGTGTGTTTGTGTGTGTGTAACTGTGCATAGCCCCCGTTACCTTCCCTGCCCAACTTGTTTCTCCCCGTCCCCCGTAACTTTGCAGAAACGATAAAGATTTGAAACGCGCATCATCAGTAACCACCTGCATGTGTCCGGTGATTAGCTCCCTGTTTAATAGCCTATATTTCTCTGCGGTGACACGATCGCTGTGCTGCAGCCGAAAGCGGGCCACAGAGGCGCTGAAATCACAGCCGAGGACATGCATCTTATTATACTCTGCCCATTGCTCCGCTAAACACAAGTGGCCCCTGAACAGGATAAAATTAATGTTAAAAGAAAATAAAATACTGGCCTTTTCGACTTCACTGGTGGGCGGAGAACTTTGCTGATGCCTTTTAATTAACATTTCTAACCGATTTCTACCTTTTTTGCTGTATAGTGGGTTCACACTCAGGTTCCATTTTTAACCAGTGTTGGCAGTATGTATTCTGTTACATTCTGGTTACTCGATTGGTTCCACAGCTATTTTGGCCAAATACTGTCCATGTTGTCATATTTGCAATACAATCAGGAAATAAAACAAAGACTTATAATAGCACGTATTTCTTCAGTAGGGTATAGTGCCATTACCCCGATTTAGACTGTAGCTTGAAATGAAGCAGACAATTTATTTTTTATTTTTTCTATTTCAGTACATTTTTTCATGTATTTTTACATCTGAAATGAGCCACCTGTTGTGTTTGCTGTCAGTGTTGTTAAACAAACGAGACGTATTGTGAAATCAGTTACGTAAGGTTCTTCCCCCTCATTTAAGCTGAAGTTTGTGCTCAGTGACTGTGTCAGTGGATGCAGAATTGTATCCTCAACAGAAAGAAGGGAAACGTAGCCGGTGTGCCTGGATACGGCCAGGGGCAGACCCGTTCAGCATCCACTCAGAGTTTCCGTACTGCCACATTTCTAGTAATAACGGCTGTTGCTCCATTTTCTTGTTAAAGAGGGACCAATTAAAAATTAGAGGTCACTTTTTGTATTTTATTTATTTATTTTTTTTTTTAAAAGAGTTAGCCATTTAGCTAATGTACAGCTGTTGGTACACATTAAAAACGCAAAACCCCACACTGGGGGTTCTCAAAGCAGTACTGCACACAGCCAACACGCATTAACGCTCAACGATGTGACCACCCTCAATAGTCTACGGGTCTTAGTGCAGGCTGCCTCATTAGTCCTTATTAATGTTTGCAGTGACGATCATCTGAGCAACGGACCTGATGGAAACAATTTTTTATTTAGTACCTTTATTAGTACCTTTTTTTTTTCTCAGGTCTTTCCAGTCCTGACTGTGCCAGGAAAATATATTTCATGATTTCACAAAGTTATTGCTGCGGGAAATCGACAATTCACAGAACAGTCAAGAGAGCCAAAAAAAGGGAGCAAGAAATGTAAACACTCATGTGGAAATCCTAAAAAAAAAAAAAAAAATGTACCCCCCTCCCCCTAACCACCCAAACTGAATTTATCTTCTGTACAGCAAACCTGCCCCAAACATTGAGAAGGTAGCAGCCTCAAACAGCTACCCTTTGCAATTTTTCACACTTCAGATTCTCACACTGTCAATCACTGCCTTTGTCACTGGAGGAGCATGAAGTCAACCTGTCTTTCAGTTCACAAACCTGCTGTCACTCGGCCATCCAGCAGAGGTCGCTGGAGAGCCAAGATGCAGACTTTCAGCAGGCTTGCCTTGTGTCTCACCTGAGCAAAGCTGAGCCATTGTGGACCTACATTCGAAGGTAGCAGTGGCACGGAAAAACACAAAGTCCCATGATGCTCAGCTGCTGTAAATCAGTGCCTTTACTCCGTTTACTGCCAAGATGCCCCTTAAATATGATGTATAAGATCATGGAAATACAGAGTATTTATACTGAGTGTTACAAACTGAGGTGTGCAGAGAGGCAGAGCAAAATATGTCAGCTCTGGAGTACACGTCTTCACCTTGGGTTGTTTATCTCTCTGCACTTCCTGCCGTAGTTAGACTGGCCTAATGTGGATCAAATGAGGCTGTGTGCCTGACAGAGAGAGAGGAGGAGAGGCTTTATGGAGTCTCTCCTAAAGAGCCAGGGAGAGAGAGAGAGAGAGAGAAGATTCACAGATTCCTCTGCTTTCTCATACCTCCGTAAGGGGAAAACAAACGGCAAACAGTTTCTGAAGTCAGTGCGTTCCACCTTAATTCTGTCAAACTCCGTCAAATCTCACAGCCGCACGCCTTGAAGCGTTTTGAACGTAGCTTTCGTCCCACTTTTGTGTGTGGCTGTAATCAGGAAAAGCGTGTATTTTTAGTGGATGAAGTGGGGTTATTTTCTCATTAGCTTATAGTAGATCGGAACTGCAGTCGTGCTCTTGAGTTCAGGGATTGTAATGGTAATTCGTTCCGAGCGTAGTGGCACATATTACCCTTTAAGTGGAGCATTTATTTCCATAGCCATTGTTTTGACCGGTTCACAGTTTCTAAGCCCTTGTGTCGCATTGTGATTCTATGGTCTCACACTCCTACCTTACCAAAAAAAAAAAAAAAACATAATAATAATAATAACAATAATTTTGCTGTGCTAAAAAAATCAGGCAAGATTCGTGGCAAATCAGTTGCATTCACCTGCAGTGCAGTGTTCCATATTTTAGCGCAGTGCGATGACTTTGCGATGAGAAGGACTGATTGAGCGTCATGTGATCCACGCCGACGTAGCCTGAATGTTGCGTCGCGCGTTGCCCCTTGCGCGATCCCGGCGACATTAGAAGGAGGAGGGTGACAGCGCACTCTGTGTGAACCGCGCGTCGGGTGGTTTTGTTCTGAGGTGGGTTTTTCTGTCTATTTATAAGAAGAAGGGCCCTCAGAACTTCATAGTTCAGATTGTGGGAGTTAGCGGCATATTTATACTGGAGCGCGGCGTGGGAGTGAGGCAGTGCAGGAATGCATCAGACTACGCAGCCCACTGAGAGCGGGAAAGTGGGACATTAGAGATGCTGTTTACTTCACAGCGTTCGCATTTTTAAACCCGCTCACTGCCCAAATAATATCAATCAAACCAAAGTAATTAGACCATGTGGACATAAGCGGGCGCTTCGCTTGTTTATTAATACACGCGTGCTGTTATTGAGGCTTGCATAATTTAAGGAAGAGGAAAATAAATGAATAAAACAGTAGTGGTTGTTTTTGTTTTTTTTTTTTCTTCTTGGAGGGAGTGTCCCTCTTGCGTTATAAAAATTGCATTGAAATGAGGCCGGCAGGTCAGAGTTTTGATGATGGCTTTTTGCCTTGCTGTTTTGTCAGAAGATGTCAGAGCTAATACTGTGTGCTTTCTGTCGTTTTAAGCACAAAATAAAGTGCAAGCTTGCTGGGAGTTCTGATGTGAAATTCCCCCTAAGCAAGATGGATGAGTATTGATGTCAGAAATCTTTAGAGTGCTACTTTCAGACTCTCCTCGTATTTTTTTTTCTTCTTCTTCCCTTTCTCTATGTGGTGATATTAATTATAGCCTTGGATCATACTGCTGTAATTCCATTACGGTCTTAAAGAACATTTCCATACTGGGATGCCCTGGAACTGATCAAGCGCCCTGAAATGCGCTCCATGGGAAGGCAGTAGCATATGGAATGGAGTGGGAATGTAGTGTGGTCTTCTCCCGTTCATTCTGCTGTATGTTTATGTGATATTTCAAACCTGGAAAGTCAAACAGGGCTGCTGGCACGGCCCACTTGGCTGACTCCCTTGGGCCTCAAAGTTCATTAGAAATGTTTTCAAAGCAGCCGTCTTGCTCTGATAAGATTTTCCTGATGCAAGTTTGATTGTCATTTAGTTTAGTGTGGCTGTCTGTGCTGAATTTAATTTCTGTGCGAGGATTGTCACGTCACGTTTGGCTAGTGCCAGGTGTTTGTCCCTAGGGATTCAGTAGTAAAGTGGTGATTGTGACATCACGTTTGGCTAGTGTCTGCTATTGGCCCTCAGGAATCTGGTTGTTAAGTTTTATTGTTCCATAAAGTTTGGCTTTTCCCTGCTGTTGGCCCTCAGGATTCTTGTAGTCAAGTAGTGATTGTGACATCACTTTTGGGTGGAGCATGCTGTTGGACCTCAGAATTCTGGTAGTCAAGTTGTGATTGTGACATCACTAGAGGCTGGTTCCTGGTGTTGGACCTAAGGACTGTGGGAGGAAGGGTCTGCTGTCCTAATCAGTACACTGAGTGCAGAGCGACAGGAGCCCTGCTGGTCTCCCTGAATGGAAGGTGCCAGCATGGGCTGCCTGTTAACCACCGCCATGACAACCTGCTTCTGTGGCTTTGGCCCCAGTGCATGCTGGACAAAGGTTGTTGCCATGGCGCCGCGAGAAACTGCCCACTCCTACGCCAGCAACCTGTTACAAACAACTTATTTCAGGCTTTCTCAGACCCCAAGGTTCATGTAATCTGAAACTCAGATCCTCCCCCTCCGCTCTCCCCCTCCCTCCCGTTAAGTCCTAATCTCTCAGAGAGCTGTTGACTGTGTAGGACCCTTGCTCACAGTGGTTCACTGTGGGAATGTTTATGCACTGACACGGACTGCCTGACCCGCCTCACTTCCCCCACACCACCCCCTCCCCCCACCCTCCCACTAGCCTACCGGTAAATCATTTGTTACCAACCCCCTAACCCCTCCAGAACGGGGGCTTTTGTAAGAACTGGTTAGGTTTTAGGTGAGGGACAGCAGCGTTTGCTCGTTTTTTGGTAGTTCCCTTTTTAAACAGTGGCCAGGTCAGGTGTCGGACACAAGGTGTGTCGAGCCTTGAGCCAATCAACAGCTTAAATGAAGCCCTTTTGCTAAGTGCTGAAAGACGCTACTGGCTGATTCCTAGCATGACGCCAGCAGTAGCGGGGGGGGGGGTGGGGTGCGGGGGGAGAATCTTGATTCTTGGTTCTGTTTGTGACGAGCGTCTGTGGGCCCCACCGGCCGGCCGGTTCGGACCAGGCCCTCCGCGTTCCGTCTGATCAGGGGGAAAGGAATGTCATGACGGCTTTTCGCCTCCGTGAATAGCCTTTCTGCTTTTCTCTCTTTCTCCCCCCCCCACCCTTCTCTCTCTCCTCCTCCTGCATGCTGAAAAGAGCTCTTTATCTGTCACCGGAGACGGGGGGGGGGGGTTTGAAGTCCTTTCATGCCAGCACTCCCAATTCCATCAGGTCTATTGTCGAGTCTGAATGGTGCTCCTTTTTTAAAAGTGGAGAGGAGAGCCTCTCTCATAGTACTATACCTCCAGCCATACCTGTCAACCCCAATGAAGAGCGATAAGGTTCAAGGGATTCTGCCCAAACTGGGCCTCTAAGCACCCAGACCAATGAAGGGTATCAAAGTTGCCACAGCAGGTTTGGTCCGGCCTGTTCATCTCCCAACTTTTCTCTTTTCATCGGTGCCGTTTGTAGCCTGACAAGCTGCTTTTCTCTGCCTCGCACAGAAGGAAATAATTGAACAGTCAAAGTGTGAAGTTCTTTCTTCTTTTTTTTTTTTTTTTTTGTGCAGAAGTCTCTCAGTGGTGGGTGGGTTGGGAGGGCGGCTGAGAGAACTTTTTCAGCTGTTTTTGTAAAGAGAGGTTTTCCCTAAGTGTTCATTGCTGAAGATAAGCTTTGCCTTGCCTTGCCTTGCCTTGGCTGTGTGGTTTTTTTTTTTTTTTTTTTTTGTTTCTAGGCTTGGGATGTTTTGAAATGAAGGTAATAAATCTAGTCCACTTCGCCTTGCCAGTTTCCTTAGCAACGTCAACGCCCAGGGAGTTCTGGGCCGGGCCTGGGTCAATACAGGAAGTCCCTAAAACGCCAATCTCATCGCACCTTATTAGATCTTACAGCATACCCGCGCGACCTTTGACCCCCGTCTGCAGTCGAATGGCCCTCTCTTTCAGAACGCGTTTCCGCTGAGTACACTCGCCTAACGCCGAAGATGATTCGGAAATGTTTAAAAAGTGCTCTGCGGCTTTCATTGAGGTTTAATTTATTAGAGTGGAGCTGTCAGCCATTCTCTTTACTGTTCAATGCAGCCGACATCTGATGAAAAGACCGGCTATTTTTCGCCGGCCGTTTCAAAAGGCGATTCTTATTGTGCTTTTTGCAGGGGGTTTATCATTTCAGGACTCAGGTTTATTAAAAATGATGTTGGAAAGGTTTCATGTTGAGTAGTTTTGTAAGTGGACCTACAGTATTCAGGCCTGGGTTTATGAAACTATGCGGACCAAGTGTGAGGCTCCGGTCTGGTTGTGGTCGGTTTTGTCTCCTATCCTGGGTGGGCCTGAAGACCTCAGGGAGCTGGGAGCCCAGGCATGTTGCCCCCGGCAACCACAGTCATAGCTACCCATGATTTAAGTCTGTTGTTATTGTTGATGATGATGATGATGTGGTTGTTGTTGTTGACGTCTAACCCCTTGCTTTGGGAAAACACAGTGTAAAGTCATGCCAACAAAGCCACCTTGAAAGTGAGAATTGAAATGGAGAGGGAGGAAAAGAGAAGCGTGGAAAAAAGGAGAGGGAGAGAGAGAGAGAAAGAGCAAAAGAAAAGAGAGGAGGAGAGGAGGCAGGGCCTCTGGGGAAATCAGCTGTATTGTATGTAGTAGATGAAAGGCGAGTTTAAATAACGGCTTTCTCCCCACACAAAGGGACAGGCAGGCAGTCACCCTGGGCCTCCGAGAGAGGCTTCTGCCGGGCGGCCATCCAGGCCTGACCCCTGTCCCGACACGTCTGGCCCACCTCCCCCCCCTCTGGGGAAAGGCTCTTTTGGAGTCGTTCTGACCTCACCCTATAGTGGGCGTGACCTGTAGTCCTGGTGACCTCTTGCTCTGTGGGCGTATAGCGGCGAAAGGGGCGGTGAACCGTGAAGATGGAGGGTGCGCTTTAACGGGGGCGGGAGAGGAAGTTCTTAATACAGGAACATATTAGAAAACAAAACAAAGAAAGAAAGAGAGAGAGGGAAAAAAAGACACGGGGCCGCCTTCCTTCAGCGCCGGTGGCAGGATGCAGCGCCGTTTGATGTTTGACGTGATGTGCGGGGTTTGTTGATGGCGTTTGAGATTTTTGTAGAAATGAAAATGCAGCTTGCGAGTTCTGTAGACCCGCACGGATCCTGCCGAACGGCTTCACTGGGCGCTCCGCAGGTAGCTGCTCGTCTGCCTGATGCGTTGTGTTCTGATTTATTCCGTACGCAGTTCCTTCCGCACGCTCCTACAGCTCTGTGTTTACAGTTCACACTCCTGGTGCAAATATGGGGAAAAAAAAAAAAACAAAAACTTTTATATTTGACTAAAAAATCATTTGTTTGAAAGACCTGAATTTGTGTCAAGTCTTTGTCAGGGTAAAGTCCAATTCACTGCAAGCGAATTGGTTGTACTTGTGTGAAACTGATGCCTTGTAGCTTTGAATTAAACACGGCAATTACTTAAGTTAATGTGTTCTTTTTGACTGTTCCACCATTAGTTTGGACAGTTAAAATAAGACCTGTGAGAGTTTCTGTCTGAAAGTGTCTAATGTCTCTCTTTCCCTTTTTTCTTTTTTTCTTTTTTGACAGGACCCCCAAAAGTGAGATATAGCGCCTTTAACGATGGGATTTCAAAACTGTTGAGGAGCTGAAAGAAAAGAAGTGCAGCAGGGAGACGGGAGAAGAAACAAAAAGAGAGGGGAAAGAATAAAGGAGGAGAAGATTTCTGAGCGTGTGAGACGGAAAGAGAGAGAGAGAGAGGGATCGTTGAGAGGAGGAGAGGAGAGGCTAAGCGGGCCGGCCGGAGTGCATGCTGCCCTCTCCACTGGCGGCCCCCCGTAGGAGCGAGCGCCAGAAGCCAAGGCGGGAACTAGCGCTAGCGCTAACATGAGCATGCTCAGTAGACGGAGAGCAGGCGCGGAGGCGGGGCCAGGCCCTGCGTTGCCGGGCAGGACTACCCTCCTGGCGCTGTGGTTGGCTGTCCTGGTGGCCCAGGCCAGAGCCGGTTGGCCGGACGGGCAGGTAGAGGTGCTGGGGGACCTGGAGGCCTCCATGAGCTCGGCCGTGCTGGCTGACTGGCAGGAGGCGGTCGCTAACGCTGCTAGCGCGACCGCTGCCCCGCCCGCCTCTGGATTCCCAGACTCCTCGGCGGTGGTGGGGAGAGTGTTCCAGATGAAGGTGCCCACCAAGGCCACGAGCGTAGGCAGCACAGTGAAGGTGAGCCCGCACTACGGCGTGTGTGTGTGTGTGTGTGTGTGTGTGTGTGTGTGTGTGTGTGTGTGTGTGTGTGTGTGTGTGTGTGTGCGCGTGTGCGCGTGTGCGCGTGTGCGTGTGTGCGTGTGTGTGTACGCACATATCTTATCCATGGAACATACAGCAATGAGGACCGTAGCCATTTGGGCCAGCTCTTGTGATAGCAGATGTTCATATTTGGTAGGTCTCTGGGTGTGTGTCTGTACTGGGCAATTCTATGGGAAGCCCGGGTAGGTGCCATACTCTCAGTCCGCTGTAAGTATGCGGTACACTCTGCCAACCTGACACTTGGAATTGTGTAAATTGTTTACGTGATCTGACATTTTGTTTAAATGTTGACGAGCTCACGACTGAGAACGGAGGACCGCTCTCACGCTCCCACATCAGCCGTTCACCTGCAGCCCGATCTCCAGGTGATTCCATGTCTGTGTCCACCTGCTCAATAAGCAACGCGGGGGCAATAAAAACGGACCAAGAAAAAAAACCCTCGATCCACTCCATCCTTCCAGGAACAGCAGTTTTGTGGAGGAAGGAGGAGAGTTTCAGACTATCGCTGATGCCAGCGCATCACTTCCTGTGGCCCCCCCGGCTCCCCGTGTCCCTGCCTGTGATGTGGGCTGTCATGCAGCGGGACGGAGCAGAGGAAAGACGGCGGAGGCTGTTTTACCATAAGTTGCATCACTCGTGCTGCGTGTGCGTTTCCTTTCGCGGCGTGGGAGGAATCGCGTGTCCTGAACCTAAACGGATCCGTGGGGCCCGGCGGTCCTCGCAGGGAGGGGTACGGCTGCTAATCAGCCTTCCGAGAGCGAGCAAGGGAGGGAGAGAGAGAGGGAGAGAGAGGCCCTGAGTGCTTTTGTGCTAATCGCAGTCTGCGGCCTCCCTCGGATCAGCGTGGTGGAAAACGCAGCACGCTGTTTAATATCTGCATGTATGACTCTGCAGTAAACTCCCAGCATGCTTTGCTGCTTTGATATTTAGAGGGATAGAAATAGTAGCAGAAATAACATTAAGATAGTAGCAGAAGACATGAAGATGACACACACGTATAATAATACACACACACACAAAAACATGTGCACGCACACAAATACAAGTACATGCACTTACATGCACTTACATGCGCACACGCGCGTGCATGCGCATACTTATTCGCTTAAGCACACACATGCACAAATGTGTGCGCACACACACACACATGCGCACACACACACACATACACACACACCCCCAGCAGAAACACACAGATACTCATCTGTGTGTGCCTCTTTCGCCCTCGTACTTATCAGCCCATGTAATCTCATATCCACTGGGTCATTTCTGCCCTGTCAAACGCATTTCTGAGTTTAAACCATGAGCCCTTTGTGCATGTTTGGTAAATCTCCTTTGACAGCTGTACCCAAAGAATGCTAATACCACAGCACTTTCTCCGACCCCCTGCCCCCCCCCCCCCCGTCCCCCACACACTGCACCCTCCATGTTTTTGCAGGCGTGCTACAGCTGTTCCTCAAACATATTTTCTATAAACTAATTACTTTCTCCACACTCTGCTCACCAACAGGAATTTGCCCAGACGGGGGGTTTTGCTAAGCAAACACTGACCGCTGTTTCACATGTCGTGTTTTGGAGTTTGCGCTAAACCCCCACCCCCACCTCCAGCCCCATCCCTGCACATCCACACCCCCACACTTTATCCATCCCCTTCTCTCTCCTCCACCATTTAGAGACATTGGTTTCCTGTATATTTCTGCTCGGGACAGCCTGTAAAATGGCAGAGTTGCAGCGCAGCTGTCTAAGAAGGCTTCGTTAGCGTCCCTGTCATAGGCACGGCCTGTGTCGATGCAGATGGAGAGATTAACCTCGCAGAAACGAAACGTGGCTGGCTGCTGCTGGAGAGCTTCATGAGCATGTGGTTTGGGCCTTGGCGATGTGAAAGTGTTAAAAAATGAGTTTTCAGGTTGAGCTTTGGCCCCAGAGCAAAGGGAGCACTGGTGTAAGTTAAGGGTAAATTCTGCACTGGTTAGAGAGTGCTGATTCCTTAACATTGCGGTTTGCCGCCGCTTGGAGCAGTTTTACGTGTTGTGTAGTGAAAGCAGTGGCCCTGTGGGATGCACAAGTCCAGGCTTGGTAGGGATGAGGTGATACGCCACACTGGCAATATGACACAGAACAACACAGATGAGATACACAAACATATGAAACACAATGAGAAAATGTTCATGAAATTCACAAATAATGATTATATAATTATTATCAGGATTATCATACATCATTTTTACTCCAATTTTTCAAACAAATTGTTTTTTGTTTCTACCAAAAGCACCAAATTAGGCTGAAGAATGACAAACTTTTAACAGGGAAACAGTCAGTGACTGCCTTCCACTGATTTTCATAGTTTCCCATTCTCGCCTTAGCAACATAACTTATTGAACATGTTATAAGAAAACACTGGCATCATGAAAATGAAAATGTCCCAAAAAAAAGACAAGTTTTGTAGGAAACATATAAAACAAAATCTTTAGAAAACATGTTTTTTTTTTTTGTTTTTTTTTTTAATGTGCAATTATTCGTATGGAGAGTGTGGAAAAGAATTAGCATCCGTCAGGCTTCCATGAACGACTCTGACAGACAGTGGATGATCGACAGCGGGTGTCTGACTGACCTCTGTGCGCAGGCGTGAGTTAATTACAGAACAAAAAGCATTTAAATGAGTTTTCAGTCACCTTTTGATGCCGATGGTCACATGAGAAATGGGCGAACATGCTATGCTTTGACTAGCAACACGGCTGCTAGCGAGATTTGTTTGTTGTGAACCGTCGGGCTTTGATCACTTGAAACCAGCGCTGACAGCGTTTAGCCAGATAGCTAGCTGCCTGACATCTCTTCCCCCGTTTGAATGCCATCATTTTCAAAAGAAGAGGAAAAAAAAATAATACTTGGGTTTTCACGCTAGCAGGGGCCTTGGATAGCTTTCCTGCTTGCACTATCCTGCGAGGACCCAGAGTGATGCTCCGCGCTGTAATTGGTATGAAAACCCTATTCTGAGAACTTATCTGGTGTCATCCCTGCGGTATTATCTGTACATTATCAGTGCTGAACCCAGAGCGAACGCACTGCGCCTTTTTCCACTCTTTCGCTGCAGTCCGAGAGCGACTCGCCAAGGCAGTCAGTCGCTCCGCCTCTCTCAGTGTGAAGCTGTCAGGTCTCCGACCCCCATTCCATTTAGCTCTCTTAACGTGAACATCTTCAGCCCTTTTTTTTTTTTTTTTCTTTTAAAGCTTCCTCTGTGTGTGTTTTATTTTCTTCGGTTGTCAGTACCGGAGGTTTCCGTTTAGCACTGCTTGCAGGCGTTGTTGTATATTTAATGACCATTTTTCAGTGTGAATTAATGGAAATCGTGTGCACATGTGTGGAAAGGTTGATCTGTATATGGTTCAATCTGCCATCAGATAATCAAGTTTCTTGCTTTTCATTAGTCACGGTTTGCGGCGGCACGATAGCGGCTAATGGATAGCGGCAATTCAGCGCTAATGGTAATCTCTCTTACAGCTACTAGCTCTGTATAACGATCTACCTTTGTCCTGACACCAGGATCAATCAGGGCAGTCTTTTGAAGTGTGCCATTTTAGCTGGTTTTACATGCCAAGGCCAGCCAGTAATGTAAATGAAATGTGCCGAGTCCAGGCGAGGAACATCGGTCTAGCACAGCATAGAAAGCCATGCAGAATGTATTCCAGCCGGAAGCCCGTAGCTACAGCTGCGCATTTTAATTCTTATGTACTTCCAGGCACAATTCAGTGTGTTAAAATGGTGAGGAATAATTGACCGTAAAAGTCTGTGTACCTACTTTTGATGTCAGTGACCTACTTCAGAACCGTGGAACCATCTGGCTGTTCGTCAGTTAATTCACTGCTTTTACGGCACAGTGACCGAGTAAAAAACAAAAAAAAAGTGTAAAAAGGGAATAAATTCTATTTTATTTGACACAACCAAACTGTATCCTTAAACAACGTATTGCAGCTAGATAATAGTGGGTAAATACAGACAAGCCTCCGGTTTTCTTTTTTTTTTTTTTTTTTGACACCTTTTAAAAATGCCATCAGTGCTTTCTCCTTCCTGGAAATGAATGTGTCATTATTGTGGTTTGAAATTTGCTTTGATATTGTGGTGAAGCAAGTCTGCAGGAAAACGCAGCTTTGCTTTTTCCTTTTCCCTTTTGCGGCCTTCTCTCTCTCTCTCTTTCCCGGCCTCTCCCTTTGTGTCCTCCCTCCCTGGCTGTATAGGCAGGGTTCTTCCTCATTCTCCTCTCTCCTTTTTATCACACAAAGCCTGGTCCTGAAACCTAATTAGCCTTGGCACCAATGGCAACCGAAAGCTTGCACTGGTACTGAACACACAGAAATGGGTTCTGACTTTGAGCCTCCCTCCCTCTCTCTCGGTTTTTTTTTCCCCTCGTCGTTTCTGGTCAGACATAGCCTAAATCAGCCCAGATTAGCAGCACTCATCTGAAAGGACTTGTATTCCTCTCTGTTTGTTTTGATTCCCCCAGCGTAGCAACCGGCTTCTGTGAGCGGCACAGTCATCTGGTCCCGGTCTGGCGTTATCTTCGGGTTGTGTCCTTTTTCTCTGGGCTGCTGACGAGCCTCGTCCTTCTGGGCGGCTGCCGCTGCGGAAAGCGGGCTTAGGGGAAGGTGGAAGGCCATCGCAGATGCTCCAGCTTGTTTTCATCTTTCTGCCTTTATCAGCCAAAAGTCGCTTTTCACTCTACGTCCACCAGAGGGCGCCACCTGTATCTTGGGCGTCAGAGCAGTTGCAGGAGTGTCCACCTGTGGTTGGTTGTTTTTTGGTCATTTTTGTTTCCTTCGAGAGAGCCCATAAACTTTGATTTGTCCATAAAACCTCTTGTTGGCCCAATAAACTGTTTCATCCCTCTAGGTTTTGAAAATTACTGTAACACTGTCAAGCCGTCAGTCTTTATTTTTTTCTTTGGACTGTTCTTTCGGCTTCGACATTGTGAGCCCACAAAATTAGAAGAAGTAGTCGGAGACATGGTGCTTACCTTTTGCAAGCCCTGCTACAGCGATCGAGACCGAAGGTCTGGAATCATGTGGCCTGCCTTGAAGTAGTGAGGAAGCTCTGCACAGGGTCTGTTCTTCTTCTGCAGCTGCTATGGGCCCATCATGGTAATTATATAATCGTATCTTCTTGCGTTGTTATTATTAGTGATTGTAGCACTGTCAGGAAGGTGAAAATAATTCTTCACAAGCCACATTTGCTTGAACGCCATAACTCAGTATGATGGGGAGATGGTGGATGTTTTTATTTGCCTGATGTTCTCCTGACATCAGCGCATAAGTGTGAATGTCACTGCAGGACAAAAAGCATCTAAATGAGTTTTTTTTTTTTTTTCTTGGGTCTTTTTTTAAGACATTTTGAAATGTAGATTAACTCCAGGGGCTTTTTTTTGGTGGCGATGGTGACGTGAGAGACGGGTAAAAATATTGCACTTTGACTTGCAGATTCCGCATTTTAGGCTATACTTCCCACATTCTTTAATTGATGTATTCGTATTTTAATCTTGTTTAAATTTCAGACAGTGGGCTTGCAGTGTTCTTAGAGGCACATTTTATACTCCAGGAACGGGATGCTGTTTATATCACAGGAAAGGCTCAGAGGTTGAATTTTTTCCTGGTTTGCCGTGAATGAATGCTGCATTATTAGATGGCAACATTAACCCGGGACGGGTTGCCAGATCTCCAGTAAACATCCGCTGGAATCCCCCCTCACATGCCTGACGCCTCTCAGTTTTTCCAGCTCCCCAAACCCCCCCTCGCTTTCCCAGCCTCCATTTCACCCTCATCATATCACAATGACAAGCCTGAGCCAACTCCCTTCAAAAAAAAAGAAAAACGTGAATCTTATCTCTTCAGCTGTCTTTGGAGGCCTCCACAATGGGCACTCTCTTCTCTCCCAGCTCCTCTCCTGTAGTCCGCTGTAACAATGAGACTCTTTCTTCTGTGCACGCTGCCAAGTCCTCCATTTTTTTTTTTTTTCCCACTACTTTATTTCTTCATTTCAAAAGGCCATTTTATTCCCCACCCTGTCTGTCTTCACTTGGCTATTATGTGTGGACGCTCCTCTGAGAGAAAGGGGAATCTCACCCTTTGATTTGCTTAAAAACCCCTCTTGAGTCCGTGACCCCACTAGAGAGTTCAGAATATGAGGTTAAGTTTGTGGTTGCCAGATTGCATAGGTGGTGTTACCAGAATCCACGTTATCTCTCAACCCCTCCTACCCCCTCCTGGCTGTTGAGCTTCATCATTCATAACTGAAGTTTATATTTGTACTTGTTTTTCATTTACTACCTAGCACCTGCTCAGGCGGCTGAAATAATAAAAGCTGTTTTTTTTTTTTTTTTTTTTTTTAAAGAAATGTTTGTGTTATTTTTGTATTATTAATTTCAGCACATTACATAAGGTGTCAGGTTTGCCTGATACTAGAATACCTTTTGCAGAGTATACTGTAGAGCCTGCTTAAAATAATTTCTGAACCGCTGTTCCCCTTTCTTTCCAATCTTTTTTGCGCTTTTAGGTAATTGAATCAAGAGCATAATGTTGATCTTCCCTGTGTGTATATTAGCAACATTTTATGTTTTACAAAGTTAAAGATTAAGCCATTTTAAACCAATTAAGCCACGCTATTGATCTAGTGTAAGTGGCAGGAGAGGAATCGATGCTCCATATATGCTGACGGTGTTTTTTGTAATCGGCGGGTGAAATGCTTTATGATGGAGTACTGTAGCCACACATCCTCGCATTCACAGGCCTGTGTGCAGATTTCTCTCTCTTCTCCCCACACAAACGGTGCGTGCAGACAGCATGCCTGCTGCTGGAGGGGAGGGTGGGAATGGGGGGGGTGGGGGGTGCAAGTCAAGGAGAAAGCAAGGGGAGGGAAGGATGAGGGGATGAGAGCGGGAGAGAGATGAAAGGAGAGAGACTGTAAAAGTGTGTGTATGAGACGGAGAGATTCTGCACCTGTGTGTGTGTGTGTGTGTGTGAGAGAGAGAGAGATTCTGAACCTGTGTGTGTGTGTGTGTGTGTGTGTGTGTGTGTGTGTGTGTGTGTGTGTGTGTGTGTGTGTGTGTGTGTGTGTGAGAGAGAGAGATTCTGAACCTGTGTGTGTGTGTGTGTGTGTGTGTGTGTGTGTGTGTGTGTGTGTGTGAGAGAGAGAGATTCTGAACCTGGGTGTGTATGTGTGTGTGCGCGTGTGTGGTAAAATGGGTAGTGTGAAAGCTGAATTTCAGAAAGGCCAGTCAGTGTTAATGAAATAAATCTCATTATTTCCGCTGGGTTTTATTCACTGGTTTTGACACAGGAGTCATTTGTCAGTCGCACCGCAGTGAAAGACGTGGTGGAAGTCCAGCCCGTCGCTTCCTGTTCCAGGCCACAGGTGTGCGGTACACAGGGCTGTGGTGCTGTGGCACAGGCCTGTCTCTGCTGCAGAATCTCTGGGTACAGAACTCACCTCCTCCTCCTACCTTACCCACTGCACACACCTGGAGAGGCAGTGCAGTACAGCGCAACACGCCCGCCCACGTCAGTGATGTAACCGGTGCATCCCAAACAAATGACCAGTTCAGCTCGGCGGGGGCGGGGCTGAGGAAGGTGTAGATTGAAACTGGCGAATCAGATGTCACACACCTCACAGTTCCGCCAGCTGAGACCCTGCTGTGTTTTAAGTGTTTTGTTAAGTTGAAGCTGCAGGAAGACGGAGTGTGGTGTCTGTGCCATATCTAATTCGCCCATGTGGGATCGGTCCTGAGTCTCTCATCAATGGTCCTGATTTTCAGATGCCCAAGTGCCTCTCGAGCCACCCGTGCGTGTGTTACTGAACGCTGTCAGCTTTGGGTGTGAAGTCCTGTGCCTCACAACCATCCGGTCTGGAAACCATAATTTTCTGATTACAGAAGGATTAAACCAGCGTTTACTGTTTAATGGACATGCTACAATTGATTTCTTTTCATGACGCGCCTTCAAGCATTTGAGATTTTTCTTTTTTTTTCTTTTTTTCTTTTTTCCTCCCTATTCTAAATCCGTCAACCAAGAGTGAGGAAACAAACAGCCTGTTGGCTACAGCTGCGTGTGTCATAATTTTCTATTTATTGCTATATTATTTATAAATCCCTCCCAGACAGAGCAGAGACGTAGACTGAGGGGTCAGCTGTCACAGCCCGTCAGGTTAATCTCTTACAGTTCTGACTTCCCACTCACGACTCATTTAGATCATGCTGCCATGTTAAGTTTGCCGCTAACTTCCAGAAAAGTTGTGCAAGAATCCAAGTGCCCAAACGCCTTTAAAGACACAGAGAGAGAAAAATGACGAACTGTGGGTGTGCTGAGAGTGTTTGGCGCTGAATTTTTGGGAATAGTGTTGAAATGGACCTTGAAGTGGAGGGCTAGTTTGTGTAAAATATCTCTTATCAGGTATGATAGTAGGGATGGTGCAGTGTTCTCTCTGTTAGGTTGGAGCTGCACACAGCTGTCAACCATTGACGTGTTTGAACCAATGAAGAAAATTACTCTTCACAACTAATGCAGCCATTGGTCAAAATCAGTGAGTGACTGATATTACATTGTAGCTCCTCCCACTTAAGCTTCAGAGAAACGTCAATCCCCTGTCACCGGTATTCTCTTCTTTAAGTCTACTGGCTACTATTTACATTTTTCTTAGCACACAGAAACGGGCAGTTTGGTATCGGTTCATATTGAATGTATCTAAAATGGAATGTTAGTAGGGTAATGCGTCATTTCTGGGCATACATTTCGTTAATGTTTTGAAAAACGTTCTGTTTCCCACAGCTTATGTGGCTATGTGGTTTTCTCCTATTTATTTGTGTAAGAGTCTGTGGTGCATTTTTCCCATGACACCACATTATGATGGAAGGTGTGAAAGGCAAGCCCTGTTCTGTAGTATTAGTGTGAGTGCACTGGCTGGAACAGTGTCTTAACAGGATGCAGACTGTGGGGCCCATCCACACACTGGAACAGTGCCTTAACAGGATGCAGACTGTGGGGCCCATCCACACACTGGAACAGTGCCTTAACAGGATGCAGACTGTGGGGCCCATCCACACACTGGAACAGAGCCGTAACAGGATGCAGACCGTGGGGCCCATTAACACACTGGAACAGAGTCTTAACAGGATGCAGGCTGTGGGGCCCATCCACACACTGGAACAGAGTCTTAACAGGATGCAGGCTGTGGGGCCCATCCACACACTGGAACAGTGCCTTAACAGGATGCAGACTGTGGGGCCCATCCACACACTGGAACAGTGCCTTAACAGGATGCAGACTGTGGGGCCCATCCACACACTGGAACAGTGCCTTAACAGGATGCAGACTGTGGGGCCCATCCACACACTGGAACAGTGCCTTAACAGGATGCAGACTGTGGGGCCCATCCACACACTGGAACAGTGTCTTAACAGGATGCAGACTGTGGGGCCCATCCACACACTGGAACAGTGTCTTAACAGGATGCAGACTGTGGGGCCCATCCACACACTGGAACAGTGCCTTAACAGGATGCAGACCATGCCCATCCCACACTGGGGCCCATCCACACACTGGAACAGTGCCTTAACAGGATGCAGACTGTGGGGCCCATCCACACACTGGAACAGTGTCTTAACAGGATGCAGACCGTGGGGCCCATAACACACTGGAACAGTGCAGACTTAACAGGAGTGTCTTAACAGGAGGGCAGACTGTGGGGCCCATCCACACACTGGAACAGTGTCTTAACAGGATGCAGACTGTGGGGCCCATCCACACACTGGAACAGTGCCTTAACAGGATGCAGACCATGGGGCCCATCCACACACTGGAACAGTGCCTTAACAGGATGCAGACTGTGGGGCCCATCCACACACTGGAACAGTGTCTTAACAGGATGCAGACCGTGGGGCCCATTAACACACTGGAACAGTGCCTTAACAGGATGCAGACTGTGGGGCCCATCCACACACTGGAACAGTGTCTTAACAGGATGCAGACTGTGGGGCCCATCCACACACTGGAACAGTGCCTTAACAGGATGCAGACTGTGGGGCCCATCCACACACTGGAACAGTGTCTTATCAGGATGCAGACCGTGGGGCCCATCCACACACTGGAGCAGTGTCTTAACAGGATGCAGACTGTGGGGCCCATCCACACACTGGAACAGTGTCTTAACAGGATGCAGACTGTGGGGCCCATCCACACACTGGAACAGTGCCTTAACAGGATGGCAGACTGTGGGGCCCATCCACACACTGGAACAGTGCCTTGGGGCCCATCCACACACTGGAACAGTGTCTTAACAGGATGCAGACTGTGGGGCCCATCCACACACTGGAACAGTGTCTTAACAGGATGCAGACTGTGGGGCCCATCCACACACTGGAACAGTGCCTTAACAGGATGCAGACCGTGGGGCCCATCCACACACTGGAACAGTGCCTTAACAGGATGCAGACTGTGGGGCCCATCCACACACTGGAACAGTGCCTTAACAGGATGCAGACTGTGGGGCCCATCCACACACTGGAACAGTGCCTTAACAGGATGCAGACCGTGGGGCCCATGGGGCCCATCCACACACTGGAGCAGTGCCTTAACAGGATGCAGACTGTGGGGCCCATCCACACACTGGAACAGTGCCTTAACAGGATGCAGACCGTGGGGCCCATCCACACACTGGAACAGTGCCTTAACAGTATGAGTCACACAGTAGTCTCCACAGGCATTGTCATACGCATGGTAATGACGGTAGTTTTGAGTTTTAACAGCATCAGTCAGATTTTTACAGTCCCTATTGTATAGAGGTAATTATCGGCGTCTCTCCATAATCATTAACTTGTTTTGTTTGGTGAGAAAGGCGAAAACGGAGGCTGCAGCAGATGTCGTAACGTACACGTCGCCGGGTAATAGCCGTGTTTAGAAATATCGCAGTTGTCAAATTCATCTTGAAATGGCCCCTCTAATTTAGACGAATAAAAGTAGAGGCAGGAGGGGGAGCGGCACCAGGGCTTCGATGCAGCGTGATTGGTGGAGAAGACCCCCCCATCGCTCCCCCCAACCCCGGTCATGGTTCTAGGCTGCTTAGTGCATTAATGATCTATCATGAGAGTGGTGGGGATTTATTAACCACTAAATTAACTTGGGTTTTTTTTTTTTTTTTGGGTGGGGGAGAGGGTAGGTCAAACGGGGGATGTGGGAGCAGTGGAAGATTAAAAAAAAAAAAAGAATTGTATGTATCATTCATTCATTCATTCGTTTACTCCCCCAAAAACGTGCGGTGGTCTCTCCCTGCTGATGCACTTCTCCCATCGGTTTAACGGGCTGTACACGCTGTGCCGGCCTTAATAAGCAGGATCTGCGTGGCCACCGAAGGGCTGTCCAGCTCCCCGGCACGTTGTGTATAACATTTTAATCAGCCGCCCTCCGATGCCCTCCATGCTTCCCTCATTTCGCACCCGTCCGCCGCGTCGCCCTGTCAGAAGAAGAAGAAAAAATAAAACGCCACGGATCCCGCCCGCTCGCACAGCAGACGGATATGGCAGTCGTTTTGCTGAGCCAAAAAAAAATTTAAAAAAAACCTCAGACGGCGACAGCTATTTTTGCACCTCAGTTTTGCATTTCTCTCGCCAGGATGACAAGCTGAAAAGGAGGAAGGAGGCAAAGCCTCCTGATTGATAATGTTAAAATTCACACAGCGCAGAGGAGGTTTTTCCCCTTCTGCTCTTCTGTGATTCTGTTTGTCTTTTCGATCGCTCAGAGGAGATTAAGAGGCAAGAGACCAAACTGTCGACCCTCAGCATCTCCACACTGGAAAGTGTCTCTGGAAAAGTTTACATTCAGAAAACAGTTTCAGTATAGGGAGCCATGACAGAGACAGGGATGTAGTGATTTCGGCGGTGCAGGGTAACCTTGTATAGCTCCACAGGTAGGGACAGGTGGGACCTCATTTTTCATTTTTATTTATACTTTACTTCAGCAGATTATTGTCAGGCAAGTTGGCAAGTTGAAACACTCATAACAGAAAATAGCAAACAATAAACTTGAATTGGTTGTTTTGAATGTTTTTAAAAAAAAAAAAAAAATGTGACTAAATAGCGGAAATGTTTATTTTGTTCGCTCTAAAATAAAAATGGAGAAACTGGTGGAAAAAGTCAAACACAGGTGATACAGCAATCAGCAAACCATATCATGCCATCGCCCGGGAGTGCTGAGCTCTGGCTCCATATCATGCCATCGCCCGGGTGTGCTGAGCTCCGGCTCCATATCATGACATCGCCCGGGAGTGCTGAGCTCCGGCTCCATATCATGACATCGCCCGGGTGTGCTGAGCTCCGGCTCCATATCATGCCATCGCCTGGGTGTGCTGAGCTCCGGCTCCATATCATGACATCGCCCGGGTGTGCTGAGCTCCGGCTCCATATCATGACATCGCCCGGGTGTGCTGAGCTCCGGCTCCATATCATGACATCGCCCGGGTGTGCTGAGCTCCGGCTCCATATCATGACATCGCCCGGGAGTGCTGAGCTCCGGCTCCATATCATGACATCGCCCGGGAGTGCTGAGCTCCGGCTCCATATCATGCCATCGCCCGGGTGTGCTGAGCTCGGCTCCATATCATGCCATCGCCTGGGTGTGCTGAGCTCCGGCTCCATATCATGCCATCGCCCGGGTGTGCTGAGCTCCGGCTCCATATCATGCCATCGCCCGGGTGTGCTGAGCTCCGGCTCCATATCATGCCATCGCCCGGGTGTGCTGAGCTCCGGCTCCATATCATGACATCGCCCGGGAGTGCTGAGCTCCGGCTCCATATCATGACATCGCCCTGGTGTGCTGAGCTCCGGCTCCATATCATGACATCGCCCGGGTGTGCTGAGCTCCGGCTCCATATCATGACATCGCCCGGGTGTGCTGAGCTCCAGCTCCATGTCCGTAGCCATGGATTCATTTGGACTTGGAAATTTGGAATTTTTCGCATTAGTTATTCCCTTAAATTCACAGAAGCCTGTATTCAATGCAGGCCTTCCCCCCCAAATCGATGCCGCCACGATATCCAAAACACGGGCCCTAACAGTCGATAATTTATACGCCGCCCACCACAGATCAATTCCGGCGGCAGTATCCCATCAGGCGCCGTTAGCCGTGTTTGCTATCTCTGGCTCTGAAGGCCTAGCTGACCGAACCCCTGCCTCACTACTGTCCTCCTCTGCAGGATGTAACCTGCCCCAGGTTATTACACAAAGGATACGGCAAGCACCCCGGGTTTATGTCATCCACCCCCCCCAACCATGTTCCTTCCTTCTTCAAAGGTTAACTTTTGTGAGGATGTCAAATGCGACGCTGTTCAGCACAGTTTAGCTTACCAGGTATGGCGTGCTGTGATTGCGCTCTCTCGCTGAGGGGAATATATATTTTGTATGTATGATTTTACAGACTTGGACATCACGTGATGTCAGCCCCCTACCTCTCCAGCCTCCTCATATCCACATGGCTCTTCAAAGCATGTGTAGGTGGCTGCCACCATTACCCAGAATTCACTGGGATTGCCCCTTCTTGCCTTTATGCCTAAGCATGAGAGCTTGCATTTTGCTGGACTGAATATGAATGCAACAGTGACTGGATGTATTTATATATGTATATATATATATACAGTATATATATTTTTTTTAATACAGGTGTGAAGAGCTTTTTAATATGGAAACATTCCATAGCAGAGAGAAGGTTTTGCTCACGTTGCAGTGTTTTAAAATCAGTGATTGATGACGAAGCCACACTCAAAAGTGTTAGTCTCTGCTCATATTTTACGCGTGGCATACGTTGTGCTGGAAATTGAGTTCTGCCGTCAGAAGATCAGCCACACAGAGACCCTCCGCTCGTTTGTTAGCGGTCGCTCATCCGCCTCATCCTTTAACATTGCTGTTCGAGGCAAGTTGCCTTTTGCTAAACGCAAACTCTTCTCCCTCTATTTCAAATCCGTACTGGGAAGATGCAAGTGGCAAATCACGATGTCATCTTTATTTGAGGGTGTATATTTTTCAATCGAGTTAACTACCATGACAGGAGTGCAGCAGAGCACACAGGCTTATAATACCCAGACTCGATCTGTCAGGGGAATTTACATAGTGTATTTCAGCTTCGGTGTGAAGTTTTGTATTGATAGCCATACACATACGGCCGCCTATTATTGTATCTTTTTAGGACAGAGTCAACAGTGTGCAATACTTGTAAGTCATGAAGGAAATCCCCTCATGACTTGTAAAGGTGAGGAACTATTCACTGCTTCGCATCGAGTGAGGAAACTGTGTTTGTCTAGTCCTCCGCCTTTTAATGGTGATAAAAGGATGTTTGTTTGGGCATGGCCTTGGAACTACCTGCTTTGCATAAGTTGTGTTGGTAAACGGCTTGTTAATTTACGCTGACTGTGACCTGTGTTGAACCAGCCCATTTCCTGTGCCATCCTGCTCCATCAGCAGACACAGCGCTGTTTAAACAGGACACAGGGTGCGCTGATTCACCCAGGGAGCCCTCTCGTAATTAATGGGACAATAAAGATTTCAGGGGTGAAGAGCAAACTTAGTGACGTTATACTTGGGAAAGTTAATGTGTGCTTGCTCTGCGGTTTAATTTCCAAGTGCACAACAAGCGAAATTATGTCAACTTACTTTTGATGCGTCATTAGCATGCAATATAAATGCAAGTTCCATTTGTGATGCTGCCGTAAAGTGTATTGATTTCCTGTTTGACATTAAGAAGGGATGGGATATTAAGATGCTCATTTATGGAATTATAAAGCAGTACTGGTAAGACATCGGTTGTCTAATTTTGGTAGAATTTGAAGTTTTTTTTTTATCAGTTGAATGTGTATTCTTGTATAATTTCAGGTGCATGCCTTTTCCTGTCAAAGATGATGTAGGGTTTGCATGATAATAAGGCGTAATTGAGTTTGGCTCTTCAGATTCCGTACCATAATCTGTCTGTATCTCAGGGTTTGTGTTTTGGGAGGGTTTTACTGTTTGTCAAATTATTTCACTGAATTGCAGTATATAAATGGAGAAAAATGTTCTGGTCCATTGTACAAAGTATGTTAACTTTCTGTTTTCTTTCTCTTATTTACAGCTTGCAGAGGTTGGGAAAGAGGTTCTACCTTCATGGCTGCACTGGGACTCAGGAAGCCACGTGCTGCAGGGTATTCCGTTAGAGGCGGATAAGGGCGTGTACTACATCTCGGTGTCCGTGTCCGAGCCAAACGGCAACGAGAGTCAGGCCGACGTCTTCTCCGTAGAGGTGCACCCAGAGGAGCATGCAGACTCCGACCCCATCCAGCTCACCCTCCAGCCTGCCAGCAACGAGGCCCAGCCTTTCGTGTGTGGCAACGAGGAGGCGGTCACTGTGCTGACAGTCATCCTGGACGCTGACCTGACCAAGATGAGCTCCCGCCAGAGGGTGGAGCTGCTGTCCCGGATGAAGAAGTTCTCCGGCGTGGGGCTTCAGCACATGAAGATCCTTCCCGTGGTAAACAACCGGCTCTTTGACATGTCCGCCTTCATGGCCGGCCCAGGGAACGCCAAGAAGGTGGTGGAGAACGGGGCACTGTTGTCATGGAAGCTGGGGTGTGCCCTGGACCAGAGCAGTGTCCCAAACATCAGCAGCGTCCAGGCGCCCGCTAAGGAGGGCACCATGTCAGCCCAGCTGGGGTACCCCGTGGTCGGGTGGCACATTGCCAACAAGAAGCCGCACGTAGCCAAAAGAATCCGGAGGCACGTCAACAACACACCGACCCCAGTCCCCTCCATCTTGCCTCCAACCACTTACCCCGAGCCCTCAGCGCGCATCGTCCCAACCCCCACGTCCCCATCGATCGCACCCCCACAGACAGCTCTGCCCCTCCGGTCAGAGGCCCAGTACCCCTGCCGGTCAAGCCCACCATCAGAACCCGAGACCCCCCTGCCCACACCCCAACCCTGGGCCCTCCTCAGCCCACCCGGGTGATGGACACCACCAGCACCATCCCCATCCAGCCAACTGTCACCCGGCCCACTTATGTGGAGGCCACAGCCTCTCCTACCCCAGCCACCTCCACCACCAAGAGACCCAAGACCACTGCATCAACCAAAAAGCCCAGGAGGCCCAAGACTTCCACCCCAGCGCCCAGGGACCCCAAAACCACCACGCCCAGACCACCTAAGCACACCACCCCGTCTCCTGCAGTTCCTGATGTCGGCAACGAGGCCCCGGTCCTGAAGAACCCCATCGACAAGGTCAACACCTTTGTGGGCACCTACTTTGAGGTGAAGATCCCTTCCGACACCTTCTTTGATCAGGAGGACGGCACCACAGACAAGCTGCGGCTGACACTGAAGAAGAACCACAAGGACATTTCCGCGGAGAGCTCCTGGATCCAGTTCAACAGCACCAGCCAGCTGCTGTACGGCCTGCCGGACTGGCAGCACGTGGGCTTGCACGAGTACTTCATGCAGGCTACCGATAAGGGGGCCTGAGCGCCACGGACGCCTTTGAGGTCCGGGTCAACCGCTGGCCCACCAGCGACAAGCCCCCCGTCGTGTTCGCCGTTCGTTTGGAAGGCGAACCCCGCACCATCACCAATGACATCCACAAGAAGATCCAGCTGATAAAGGACCTGGCCTTAACGTTCGGAGACCGTAACAGCAGCACGGTCACCCTGAAGAACATCACCAAGGGTTCCATCGTGGTGGAATGGACCAACAACACCCTCCCACAGGACCCCTGCCCCAAGGAGAAAATCGAGGCCTTGAGCCGCCAACTGTCTGACGACCTGTCTGGCAAGCCCTCTCCGGCACTCATCAGTTTCATGGGGCCCGATTTGAGGCCCCTCAACGTCACTATTAGGGGCACAGGTAGCTGCCGGCGCTACATGTTCGTGCCCCCAAGGGAGATCGAGATCCCTGCCCCTCCGCCTGTGACCCCTGCCCTGGGCACGGGCCGGCAGAGCACGGACGATGTCTACCTGCACACGGTCATTCCCGCTGTGGTGGTGGCAGCCATCTTGCTGATCGCCGGCATCATCGCCATGATCTGCTACCGCAAGAAGCGCAAGGGCAAGCTGACCATCGAGGACCAGGCCACCTTCATCAAGAAGGGTGTGCCCATCATCTTCGCTGACGAGCTGGACGACTCCAAGCCCCCGCCGTCCTCCAGCATGCCCCTGATACTGCAGGAGGAGAAGCCCCCGCTGCCCCCTCCAGAGTACCCCAACATGGCCAGCCCCGAGACCACGCCCCTCAACCAGGACCTTCTAGGAGAGTACACGGCCCTGCGGGACGAAGACCCCAACGCGCCGCCCTACCAGCCTCCACCGCCTTTCACCACCCCCATGGAGGGCAAAGGGTCCCGCCCAAAGAACATGACCCCCTACAGATCCCCCCCACCCTACGTCCCCCCCTAGTGTTCGCCACCACCTCCGGCCCAAGGAGGAGAGAGGGACTTCTGTGGTTCCACGCCAGTGTAGTGTGTTTGGGAGAGGGGGGCTAGGGTGGGGAGGGGAAAGGGGCATAACAGGGCGGGTGGGACGGGTGCTACATTATGGGAGTGGGGGAGGGGGAGGGGGTGGCTGGCTGAAATGGGAGAGGAAGGGAAGAACACTGGCGATCACCTGTAGGGGGCGTCATGGAGAACTATTCTTCAGTGGGCCCCCTCGCTTTGGCTACAGCTGATCAGCTACCAGGGAGATACACCCCCTGCCCCAGCGCTTTCCTTTTTTTCATTTATTTTTGTCTATCGGTTTTGTTTCTTTTTTCCTTTTTTTTTTTTGACTGACTTCAAATCAAACTCTACTTTAACAGCACTCTTTTTATCTTATGACCTCTTTCTTTTAAATAATTCAAGAAGACAATAAAAATTACAGACTGCAGGCTCAAAAGTTTTTTGTTAGAGAAGAAAAAAAAATGAATCACATAAAGGAAAAAAAAAATGAAATGAAAGCACCTGGATCATGGGCAGACCCCAGGACAGCACTGGGGTTAGTGTGTTGATTCAGTGAGGTTTGCCTTTTAACACTAATTGTACTGTTTTTATCCTATTCACATGTGTCTAGCTAAAACGATCATAACAATTAGCTTAAAAAATGTAAAAAGAAAAAAAAAAAAAAACCTCCTTTTTCATTTAACCCACTGTATATCTGAAAGATGTTCCGCTAGATTGTGTTTTTTTTTTTTTTTGGGGGAGGGGGTGTTAAGTACCACACTGAAATAACCTGCAGGACACTGATTTTGGTTTCTGTTCCCAATTTTAAAACAGGGTTCGTGGGTTATGTTACGCAGTCACAGCAGAGCAAAGCTTGCACTGACAAATAACAGTCTTTCCACGGTGAGGAACTGTGGATCCATTACGATGGTTTGCCAAAATTACACCAATTAGAAAAAGGATGTTTCAATGTCACAGACATGCGATAAGAGCTCATGGTATCGTTGTACGGGCGGACGGCTCATGTTCTTTAGAATTGCCCCCCTTAATGTGAGAGGCAAGTTTATGACAAAATCTTTCCTCATTCAAACAGTATTCTTAGACCTCATTCAAAATTTTATTGCAGTATGACGATAAATTTATGCCATTTTTTTTTGTCTTTATGTGGCATTGCAACAAGTGTCTTTTGTACATTATGGTGTGCCTGTGAAAATGAATAATCTTATTGATATTTTTAGACAGTCTTGAGCCCATATGAAGTTTGTGTAAAGGCAGAGTACAGAGGGGAAAAGGCCTCCTGCAGTTTATTTTAGTTAAGGACTGATTATTGTTTTATGTAGTGATGCTCTTGTTTTCACATTAGAGGAAAAAAAAGAAAGAAAAGATGTGTATGATTCAGAACACACCGATACGCATATATGATCTGCCTGCAGGCCGTGAGTCCCACCAGAACAGACGGGGAGGACAGGGCGGCGAAATAACAGGAGTTAAATGAACGAAATTATCAGTAAAACGCGAATCGAAGAGAAAAAATGGTTGAAGAAACCTCAATCTAATTTTTTTACAAAGTTTTTGATACAGCCTCAAATTGTTTTATTAAGAAAAAAAATGAATAGTGTACCAAGATTTGTAAAAGCCTAGCTTAGTAGAGAATTGATTCAGTATATGTATATTATTATTTCTCATGGGTCACTTTTTCAATTTTTTTTTTTTTTGTCTTCTAAATTTAAAGTTATTTTGTTTGGATGTCTCATGATCTATATGATCTTTTTTGTTGTTTTTTTCTGATCACAGAGATGATGACTCACTTTCTATCTAATTGTTTTTATTTTTGCTTTTTGTATTTTCGGATGTGACCCTTTGCAATAATGTTGGGTGTGGTGCAGTCCAGGGTGGCGGGTGCAGGTGGGAAGAGGCTCCTCCTGAGCTGCAGGGGGCAGCACTGAGCCGCCAGGTTTCCTGTAACCTGCCGTTGTGGAATGGGTATATCCCGTCAATGCTTAACGCTAAAACGATCCGAACACTAACCCTAGCGCAGCGGCTGTCCGTGTAACGGAGAGTCGCGTGACCTTTTTACGCTGCACATTACGAAATATAGATTTATTTTTATCGATGAGCTCGGGTTATAATCTATTTTAAAAATGCTTCCATTTACCTTGCATTGATTCATTGACTTCTATCTATATATATACATATATATAAAAGACCACTGAGGTCTTAGTGTCACCCCCCTGGTTTTCGGTCTGCTTTTCAGAACCCTTATCTCGCATTCGCTGGTTAATGTGTCATTGTTTTTTTTAGCTGACCCTTTCTGATGTTGAAGGAGGACTACTGGAAAACTCATTAATTACCGAACCTCTACGCAACCTACAAAAAATATATTAGTAAACAGAAGTAATCATGAAAAGAAGTGTTTCAGTCCAGTGAGTCCATCAGTAGTATCCTGGCAAATGTGCAGTATTGATGAAATATCTGTAACTTGACAGAACCCCACATTACCCCCACACACACACACACACACACACACACATCTGCACAAGAAGCTAGAGAGTACAGCAGAACTGTGGGCCAGCAAGATAGACTTAATTTGTACGGTGTGGGATTTCAGCTGATTTGAGGGAGAGGAGGGGGCTTAAAGGCAGAGATATCGTGCATTTTGAGATCATGAGACATTTTGAGATAACTGGCAAACCGGTCGCTGCCATTGGGATCCTCATTACGGATGGAGAAAGCATCTACGTCTGTCATTGACCATGAATATTACGGTGTGTTGTTCTTCTGTAAGTGGCCTTTCTTATACTCCTAGTTGAAAGCTGTATTCTTCAGTGCGGAAATGCAGATCGGTGAGCCCACAAATCAGACGTTTTGACTGTCTGTCACAACTGACCCAAACAAGGTTGAATGGTTGAAACCAAAGATGTAAATTTTAAAATGACAGTCTTTTAAAAGAAAAAAAAAAACATGTTTTATTGCTACATTGTATAAGAAATGTAAAATGGACTTCAAGTAGTTGCTGTATGTATTTGTTTGCAAAATGTCCTACCTTAGAAATGGCATGCTACTCTGAGGGAGGGCCAAGGTGTTCCTCGCAATGGAAATCGTACACGATTGACATTTGTGTCAGTTCATTTCTGTTGTGCTGCTCTCAAAATGTCTGACACTGAAGAATACAGTGAACAGCAAGCCTCGGCACACCATATCTTACACTGAGCAGCTAAACCTGCCCACTCACTCGCTTGAGGTAGCCTACTTCCTGGAACTAGTGACAGGTTGAGTTTGTTGTTTTGTTTTTTTCTTTGGTGTAATACTAACTTTTTCCCCACGTTGACTTTTTATGTTACCTATAGAAATATAGGGATTGGTGTCAAAATCAAATCAGCCTTATATCTGTCTTCTGCAGTAATCTGCCCTTCACAAAGGCAGCTTCTCTATTTGTGTTATTTTTCTTTTCTTTTAATTGCAGTAGAAGATAACTTTTTTTTTTTTTGTTTTGTTTTGTTTTTGCCCTTCCTTTGGGATAAATTAGTCCTTATAACTGGAATTTTTGAGGATATCATTTGTATGAAGAAGTAAGAAAATAATAATAAAAACAATAATAATAATGAGATAATAAAGTAGATTTATTTTGTGAGTGTTTTCTGTGCAGAAAAAAAAAATACAACAAGTTCTGTTGGAATCACATTTTGTTTTCTTTTGCATCATTTTAGCCTTTATCTTTGTTTTGGGGGCTGACCCCCTCACCAGTGTGTCTGTCTGACCCCCAGCCCCCCCCAAAGGTTTTGCATGCAGGCAGTCAGAAGCATGCATTATATGCAGTATCAATGGGGGGAGTAAGCCAGCGTACAGTAACTATGACTCACTGATTCTAAGCCAATCGTTGTGCTCATTGCTGTGGAGAGCAAAGCACTGTGATCAGTTGAAACAAGTCACTGACTGACAGCTGATTGGTGGCGCTGTCCAATATGGGACTGCCCCATCCCATTGCAAGCATATAGCATTGTCCTCTTTGTTTTCATCCATTTTTTTTTTTTTTGGGGGGGGGTGGGGGTCCTTCACAAAACAAATGGAGCTGGTTGCTGAAGATATGGGCCCTCGGCAGACACCTGACATTACACAGAGAGTGGGGAAGGAGAGGGGGACGGAGAGACTGAAAGAAAACAAAACACAAACGGCATAAACGTGGAAGCTGGATAACTGTCCATTAACATGGCAACTTAAACCTAAAAACAGGGGTTCATACGAATGCTCAAGTAAAGAATAATTTTGAAAAAATGCATAGAGAAAATGCATTTTTTTTCTTTTTACTGTTTTTAATAGCATTGTTTTATTTATGCTACTAGACACTGTATGTTTAAATCTTGTATTAAAAAAGTGTTTTCACCAAACATTGGCACGTGCTTCGTAATTGCTTTTTATGTCATTATGTTGTTCATATCTCAAAAATGAAGTCTATTTATACCCACATAGAACATTTCAAATGGGGAAAACAAACATGACAAAAACATGACTGCATAGACGAACTACATAGGTGCCCTCACTAAGGTCAGTGTCATATATACAGTTAAATCATTACTTGAATCTTCAGGACTTTTTGTAATACATTTCACCTACAACAGAATATCAAGCCCAAGGGAGGTATTTAGAATACTTCAAAAATATATATATATATATATATATATATATATATATATATATATATATATATATATATTATACAGCCTTTTTGTTCCCTTGGTCCATAGGTTTGTAAAATAGTCACTGGAAACTCCTTTGGGATCTGCCGGAGTATTTCCATATTTTATCGGGCATGTAAAGAGGTAAAGTATGTCAGGAACACATGTGGCCCAGGTTGGGTGGTGTTTCTATTTTAATTTCATAAAACACCTGAGGGGCTGGTATGCAGTGTCATTTTTTACAGCAATTCCTGGGGTGCCTACTTAGTCATGTTGTTTGTGTCCTTCCTACAAGTCATGGAGATGACCTTACTGATCCTGGTCTTCCATGCTCGCTATCCTGATATTGGTCTCCTTTTTAAAGAGAAAAAAGCAAGATGCTTTTATAATTAGATTCATACCGCCTAACCATACAGTTTATTTATTGGTGCTTGTGATAGTCAGGGGAAACATGCAGAAATTGTAAATGTTTAAACTTGAAAGGTTTGTGGGTCACCTTTGCTCATGCTGTATGCAATATAAAAAAAGAATCCTTTCTCTTGGAAACAAAAGATAATTAATTTAAACAGCCTTGCAGCACGATCCCATGTATTCATTTACTTCACTGTTTCATAAGATAGCCAAGGGAAAAAAAGTGTGATAAATCTAAATATCTTAAAGGTGACCTGCAAAACAACAAAAAAAGAGAAAACTCTTTCCCATAAAAATGAAAGATATGAATAACTTAATTTGGAGTGCAACTTTTTTTTTTTAAAAATGTAAAAAGTGCATAGGAACTGGGTCCCGCCAGCTTTAAGTGATAAGTAAATAGTTGTAAAACTTTGTGGTATTTTAGTGACAGACATTCCCTGAGGGCTGGAGTTTGAGCGCGAGCAGACAGCAGATTGTCTGCTTTCACACAGCTGAGGTTTATTTAACTCAAAAAAAAAATAACTCCGCTTCCTGCCGATATGCGCTTGCATGTGACAGAGTCGGGCGGGAATGCTGTTTGTGTGTTTTCACGCCACCGCGTATCTCTGCTGTTACAAATGCTGTGACATTTCCGCCAACATTGCCATTCCTATTACAATGTAAAGTGTGTGTGTGTGCGTGCGCGCGCGCGTGTGTGTTCATGTGCGTCGATGTTTATGCGTAGTGGTTGTGGTGGCTGTCAGTTTGCCTGTCTGTGTGTTTGTGGAATTTGTGTATTTTTGTGGATACACACACACACACACACTTTTTCAAAATCATCTTCATCATCATGTTGTCCTTTTTTCCAGACTTTTACCGTCACAAAAAAACGTCTGGCTGACTCAGTCCACTTCAACTACATTTTTCATAACTGAGGCTTAACCATTATGATTTACATTAAATTTCACACCTTTTATTGCTGTATATCTATATATGGTTTTAATATTGTGGCAGACATAGTCCACTACAGTAAGTTGCTGTGTGGAGTTGATAAGGGTTAAATGCTTATCCATCTCTGTTCCTTATGTTTATTTCATATCACTGAATTGTGTAAGCAGTGAAAGACTGAAATAAAAAAAAACATTTTTTTTTTAAATTATATCGATTATTTATGAAGTTTTGAAGTCTGCTAGATGTACCGAGTAAAGGTGCATGCAGTCAGTGAAGCACAACTGTGAAAACTGTGGTTATGTGGAGCATAAGTGAAACACCGTGAAAGAAAATGGTGCATACAGAAGAAGATAACTGACACACAGTTGCCAAAGTTTATGGCTGGGACCCAATCAAATTCTTTGCAGGGGTAAGCCTCTACTTTCAGTGAGACCATGTGCGCATCAGTTTGTTTTGAAAATGCTGGGGACAACGACAGGTTGAGCTAAAGGCTTTCAAAAAGTGGTGGGGACAAAATGGGCCACGACAGAAAGTGGTGGCGACACATCCCCCGCACAAATGACACCTATGAGTGAGTTCTATGAAAATAACTATGGTGGGGCCACAAAGGCTTATGGGATAGATCAGTGTATATCTGTCTACCAGTGAAACAGGTTCCTCACATGGAATAAAACAGTATTTTTGTTACTGTTTGTAGCTGATAAGATAGCCTTTCTGTATTTGCATGCACAAATAATATGGCTGAACTTTTTTCATTTGATTGCTGTGGTTTGTGCTGCAAGTTAGATATTTGGAAATTGTTGCAGTCTCTGATAGGAGAGAGGAGCTGTCAATCACAAGAAGTGATTTGTTTATAGTCTGTTAACTCCCACCCCCTACCCCCTTTTAGGCCGCCCTATTCCTGAGTGCAATTGGAACAAAATGAAAAGAAAAGGAAGATGTACGTTTCCATCTCGACTCGCCGCTGGCTGGTTCATTAAGTCGAACATTGAAACAGGCACATAGTGGATTAAGGCTGATTGCGAGTGGTTGTTCGTTCTGAATGTTAGGCTTTGCTCGGTGTCATGGCCGGTGTGAAGTGGTCGGCACGGCGACCGTCTGATTGTACGCGTTTGTCAGGAATTACCCACGTGGAATCGAGAGATCGCTGCAATCAGCGTGTTTATCTGCTGGTGGTTAATAGCAGCTCCTCTCAGAAAACCCATTTCCACCTCCTCGAGGAAGTGACTCCTTCCAGTGCCGGCAGTGCAGATTCGGCCTTTTGTTTTCACACCGACTACAAACAACCAACAAAAAAAGGCTCGGGCTCTCTGATGTACGAGTGGGATTTTTGATTTCACATTCTTAAGAAGATTGTTTTCATCTGCTTTCTGTACTTGTGTGACAGACTCCTCAGCGACCTCCATTTTATTGAAGTCCTTGAAAAACCAAAAAAGCAAGATGATGTAACTCTAGGAATGCTAATACAATCAGAAGTTTTCTTGGCATGACTGAACTATTTCAATTTCAGGGCTCAGCTTATTTCACGAGCTGTTAAAAGCATTACATGATTTAATCACACTTAATAATTATGCCAATAAAATCTTGTTGGTGTAATCCAAGTTTCAATTGATGTTGGTAATAATGTATTATTAGTTTCCATAAATAAGATTAATGTATGTCATATTTGTGACCTTGCAGTGAGGAACTCTGGGTCTTTTATTCTTCAAATTTTCTAGGAAAAGTTGCATACCCCTGTTTTGTCTGCATGAACCGTTTTCTGCTTGCCTTGTCAGCCGAATGGACCAAAATTGATTTGGTGCATTTGCAGAGCAGTGCAGACAGAGGATGATTCTCTCGGTCATGAAGACTCACCTACGATAGCGCTAAAGTGAGGAAAGTATAACGCTAAAGTCTTATTGGTGAAATGCGCCATTAAAATGGGTATACCCTGCACACTCGCATAGAGGAATCCCAGGGATGAACGTGTTTATCCCTCTCTCTGGTGTTTCTCTCATTGGCCTGTGAGGGTCCATCTCCATGTTTTCATCGTCTGCTTTAACCTTTCTACTGGAATGTTTTCATGTCTGGGTTTTAGGCCTACCTGCAATGTGCCTTCTCATTGCTAATATACTATTCTTTAGAAAAGTCCCCTACTGGCTAAAAAAAAGGTAAAAGCCATTATTTGCTTGTATTTTAGTATGTGCATCCGTTTCTGGGGTAGTAAAAATTGGTGTAGAATGGATCCAGGTCTAATTGGAAGGCAGCATGGCGCAGCTGGTCTCTGAGAGTATACATTTCTATGTAGATTATGCGTATAGTGCTTAATGCGTTTGGAAGGCTGAGAGATAAACATGAGTTGTGACTCAGTTAATGAGTAATCATTTTGCTGCTCGGTGGTGAGAAGGGGAAGCTTCCTCTGATCTGGAGCCGTTTGCGTTTTGCCGAACGGCCCTTTAACACTCCCGGACGGCTGAATTAGCACAATTTTTACCTCATTGCCGTTTTTTTGGGGGGCGATAAGCTCTGCTATTTAGCATTTATTTTGCATGGTGTTGAGATGTTTCGGCGGCATAATGAAACTGCCGACTGCGGTGCAGCAAGACAGAATCATGGCTAAGTACCCTGCTCAGACGCAGGGCTTTTTCTGTAATTAATTTTGGTTTTTTTAGTTTTTTATTTTTTTTTTCTTCTTACACAGTGCCATCATGAAAGCAATCAAGACCGACAAAGACATAGCGGATAACAAAACGCATCCCCCAGGGGTGCTGACCTTGAATTTCTTGTATATTTCTTGTTTTAATTGCGCTTGCCGGGGAGCGGCGGCCTCTACGATGAGATCAGGACCCTGTCACAGCTGCCTCCATCTTCCCCATCAGCGGGGGGGCTGAGCCAGGCCTTCGCTCAGCTTTCATTTGCCCTTTTAACGCGCCGTAAACACGCTCCTCTCTTTCCTCGTTCTTAAACTGTGACAAAACGGGGCTCATGATGACAAAAAGGGAAAAAAAAATCTCTAAAGTTTTTTTTTATTTCTTTTTTTTTTCCTTAAGCCCGAAGCGAAGTAGGAATCGTGTGGGCAGAGGTGGCTGTTGTAACTAGGAAAGGGGACAAGATAAAAGTAATTCTGACTTCAAACGACAGCGCAGTTTGTAGCTGGAATGAATCTGGATTCTGTCTGTGTTTTGTCATGGAATGACTTCCCCACAGCTTCAACAGCCCGCCCTCAGAAGAATGATACAGCAACAACACACACACACACAAAAAAACCAAATAAGAAAACGCCCACCAAGGAGAAGACACGCGAACATCTGATGAGTCTGTTATCTAGTTTTTTTATCGAGAGTGGCACACAGGCCCCTCCCGGAAGGATACATAGAGGACTAGTTAGCAACAGCAATGATGATGTGGGTACAGAATCACATCAGGAGAGAGAGAGACTCTGTGAAGGAGAAGGGCACAGGAGAGAGAGAGACTGCGAAGGAGGAGGGCACAGGAGAGAGAGACTCTGTGAAGGAGAAATTTACAGGAGAGAGAGAGACTCTGTGAAGGAAGAATTTACAGGAGAGAGAGAAAGACTCTGTGAAGGAGCGATTTACAGGAGAGAGAGAGAGACTCTGTGAAGGAGCGATTTACAGGAGAGAGAGAGAGACTCTGTGAAGGATGAATTTACAGGAGAGAGAGAGACTCTGTGAAGGAGAGATTTACAGGAGAGAGAGAAAGAGAGACTCTGTGAAGGACAGATTTACAGGAGAGAGAGAGACTCTGTGAAGCACAAATTTACAGGAGAGAGAGAGACTCTGTGAATGAGGAATTTACAGGAGAGAGAGTCTCTGTGAAGGACAAATTTACAGGAGAGAGAGAGAGTCTCTGTGAAGGAGAGATTTACAGGAGAGAGAGAGACTCTGTGAATGAGGACTTTACAGGAGAGAGAGAGTCTCTGTGAAGGAGAGGCTGTTACTGAGGGGGTCAGTGAGGGGGTAAAGCTTCTCACTTAGTAATAGTGCTTATGTAGGGTCAGGATTATCTCTGGACTCCTCCTGTCCGTTTCAGCAATCGTTTTAATGTCTCTTCATAAATTCATAGCTAAATGAGTTTGTTTTGAGGGCCTTTCATGACGCATTGTGCAGCATGTCTCCTCCTCTTCACTGTGGATGTTATATCACTTATGCTTGAGCATTGCAGTACTCCCCAGCAATATCTGAGCATTCTTTATGGAGAGCTCTGCTTGAACGCAACGCTGATCCCAGATCAGGGCCTGCATGCACGAACCTTGTGATAATACTAGTGCTGTCAAGATAAGGCTTCCCCTGTCCATATCCTAACCTTATCTACGGTGAGCTAAAAGGTGACGCGCTGACCCCAGGTCGGTGTTCTTACCCTGGCGCTCTTTAAGAGCACAGGCTTTTGAGAGCAGCCCTATCTCCTGAAAGCCACTCGTCTGAATCAGCGTATGGATAAGGTCCCTCTGTAATGAGCTTTGAAAGGCCACGCCATCTCTGCGCTGATCTCTAAATATAACTTAGGCAATAAGTAAAAGACTGTAAAGACTTGCAAGCGTCTACGCCTGCGGTGTTAACCCCCTCTGCCATACAGCGCTGACTTTTACCTCAGCCACTGCCTGGCCAGATTGCTCTGTTTACACGTAATTCATATAAGGTGAAATTAATTATTCATGTTGTGTAAATAACAACTGTTGATTATGTACCTTAACACAGTTCTATACATCTGTGCTGAATGAATAATTGAACCAATTAAGGAAGCATTAATTGGTTGAAATGAGCACCAGCGCACACATAGCTCTCGTGTGTGGACGCTAGCAAATAATTCATAACTAAATTAAAGTTATATTTATAGTTAGACTCCTTTGGTCTATGGTCTATACCAGTCAGACTTGATTGTTGTACATACCTGGTAACATGTACATACACAGGTGCTTCTCTGTAGCATTAATACGGACGTGGACGTGCTTATGTCGCTGGTGACGTGTTTTAAAAGCCGCTCTGTTTCGTGGGGCCATTGCCATCACAGTTGGTATTGTTAATCCTTCCCTCACCTGTACAGAGGAAACATCCTTCATTTTATTCCTATAGCTATCGTGCTATCGTGCTGTCTATCTTATCACACAAATACAAGTGTTTATATATTCATTTACTGAGTGGATTGAAGCAGCTACATTTACCATATAAACTTAAGTACCATAAGAACGGTACACTGCATTCTATTAATAAAGAAAAAATGTATATGTACATATCTTAGTTACAACTAATTCCATTTAGCAAAGCAGTTCTGTGGTTAGGGGCACAGTATCAGTTTGCTACTTTTAGCTTCCCTTCTCTTCTTTGCTCCATACCCACACATACGATATGTTACATATTAGGCTTTAACAAGAGCCCTTACCCAGAGTGACTTGCACAGAGTGACTTACACAGCCTGTTCATGCAGAGACAAATCGGGCGGGGGGGGTGTACAGCTGCAGTGCCCTACCTGAGATTTGAACCTGTGACCTCCCAGTTACAAGCCCAACTCCATAACTTTTAACACGACACTGCCACCGTCCCTTTACTACTCCAGCTAAAAACCCTGTAAAAATCCGCACTGCCCGTGCAAAATCACAAACTGCTTTCTCTTTGACCTTCCCTCAAGGTTGCTTGTAGAAAAGGCCTGTTGATAAATAAGCAGTCTTCTTTTTTCTTGCCACCAGAAAAAAAAAAAAATCTCCAAGTCTCTGCAGCCCCCCATAAGCAGCGGATCCCCCCACCCACGCTCCAGATGCCCTAGCCTGGCACGCGTCGTCTCTCTCTCTCTCTCTCTCTCTCTCTCTCTCTCTCTCTCTCTCTCTCTCTCTCTCTCCCCTCACTGCAGGGGCTGAACCATTTGATCAGGAAAATCCCATTATCTCCCCTCACCAAGCTGAGGATTTTTGGACCCCACCCTGGTTCGCCCTGTCGTGTCCCTCCCCTGGGTGTTTACACTGGGATGTCCCCCATGTTCCTCCTGGAAACAGCTTCGATCTCCGCCCCCCCAACCCACCCTTCCTCTCGCTCTAGGGCCGCTCCACAACGTCTCCTTGTTTTCACTCGGATCTGAAGCTCCTCCGGGCCTCTATGCCGTCCCCTGTCCGTTATCTCGCCAGAGCGAGGAGGACCCCCGTGTGCTGTGATGTCACACGCCGCGCCCCCGTCCTTTCGCGGCGCGATTCTGAGACTTTCGAGGCGTCCGCCGGCGCCTCGCGAGTCGCGTCCAGAGTGCCGGTTTCTCCTGAGCCAGGTAAATCCTTTCTGGCCTCGCCCTGCCCCTCATCAGGAGCACCGCTGCCCCCTGCAGGATGGCCGGATCCCACCAAATCATCCGTAAATCCGCCGCTTTGCTGGCCTCCTCGCTGTCCGTCTACCCCAGCGCCGGCGCCGGCCCTCGGCTCACCTCGTCTTACCGCTGAGCGTCTCAGCTGCTCCAATCTCTCTGCCGCACTGCCCTCTTCAGCATGTTTCTCTGCTCCTGTCTGCTCCGTCTCCGCTGCCAGCCCCATCACTCCATTGCAAAGCATTATTCTGCTGCCAGTGGTCTTCCGTTCCACTCCTGGTGGGCTCCAGTGTATCTTGGTTTTTGTTGTTACTCAGCATTTAATTACCAACTAAAACCCTTACCTGGTTTCTTTGTTCTTAGCTGTTTTTATTTTTCAGGTGAAAACAAGAAACAGTGTACAATAATGGCCAGCCAGGGCCGGATTTGAAAACCAATTTATTCTACTGGCACTTCCATTTCTATTCAACACATGCAGATCTGTTTAAATCACAATTGGCTCTTAATTGGGTATTTTCCTCCACGATACTATTGTGACATGGAATGTGTTGCATTGTGACATATAAAATTGATAATCCCTGATCTGGATGCTAAATGGTTGTACATACTTCCTTTTATTGTCGATATTCAGGCTTTAATAGAATGTTCAGGGTTCCTTTTAACGTCAGCACTCTGTAAACTAAAATAAACATGGCAGACATTGAGGTGTTGTTAAGCAGTAAATCGTTAATGACAGCGATCTCATTTGTATGCCCTGGCTCAATGTCCAAATCATCAAAGTGGGCTGCCCGGCGTTTCGCTGATTAGCATGCTGAGAAGAGCGTAGCTGTTAGCTTCGTCATATCAGTTAACCGGTAGAACTGGAAAGACTGTGCACGAGGTTCTGAAATGAAACATTTGTTGCTTAGTGACCTAATAACTTGAGCTAAATGGAGAATGAGACATACGTCTGTTAAAGTTTCCTGTTTCAAATAGCCTTGCTTCATTCTAACCTACAAGGGTATACCATATGTAGGCAGATCTGTTTAATAAACATGTGGAAATATATAAATATATTTGGAGACATGAAACTGGAGACCAGAAATGAACATGGCTTGGGCAGGGTCACAGGTTTAGAAAACTTGTCCCATGATGACGAACAGAAAACGGACACCATTTTGAGGCCAAGGTTCCAGAGTCTTACCCGACTCATTCTTCAACGACACTCCTCACCCTCCTCCTCACTCTGCATGTTATATTATTTATGCTTTAGAAGAGCTCCAGTCATCAGCTCTAATCAATATGTATACCCTGTAATGAGTGGATAGAGAAACAGTGCAGTGAAAATCTCAAGTCCACTTCAATTATACTGCCTCAGGATATCGCTCTCCAAAATATTTACACAGTTTTTAAGTTCCAATCTAAGCACAAGATTTAATTTTGTGCTTGAAATGAATTTGAAAATTGTAAATATGAGGCTCTGGAATAATTTTTTTCTGTAATTTTTTTTTTAATCTATGCTTTTCTTAACATTTCATTATACAATTGTTGACCTTTTTCTCTTGGGATTTTCTTTTTAAATAGAAAAAAATAGTGTATTTTGTTTGGGTGATTACATGTCTCTTATCTTTGGTTGGTGTGTTTGATTGTATTGTATATGCTATATGCCCACACAAATATGAAACAGTACTGTCTAATAGCCTGCCCAATAACACACAAATATGAAACAGTACTGTCTAATAGCCTGCCCAATAACACACAAATATGAAACAGTACTGTCTAATAGCCTGCCCAATAACACACAAATATGAAACAGTACTGTCTAATAGCCTGCCCAATAACACAGAGGAAAACAAATAATACATATACCCAATATAATCATACACAGTACCCCTCCCTGTCATATTTTCCTGTTATTAACATTAGTAAGTTTATGATAGAGGGCCGAGCACACCAATAGAAATAAAGACACTTCCAGTGGCTCAGATGGCAGTAGCCAATGGCCTGCTCAGGCTGTCTGAGGGGGAGGGGCAAACAAAAAGGGCACATAGAGGGCACTATATTGCAGTTTCTTACACAAAGGGCAGATCTAGAGGGCACTTCACTGTTTTCTCCAGTCGAAGGGCACTCAAGAGGGCCACTCTTCATATCTTCTCGCACGTAGGGGTACCCAGGAGGGCACATTTGCGGCATTTTTTTTTAACCAAGCGGGCACTGAGGGGTTCCTCCTCCCCACCCAAGCATGCCAGTAGCAGTGACACTCACAAACTCCCAGCAATGTGCTCCTTCCTCGCTACAATCATACTGAGAGAGAAGTCAAAATAGTGTGGCACACTCTGTTATTATCACCGTGACTTCAGCGCAAGCACATTAATTGTTTGGAATGAAGTGTCATTATAGCGAAGTGGTGCAGCGCAGATACTGATGTAGATCTCACGGTCAATTTAACTGTGTTTGGGTTCGGTTTCCTACACACACACACTAACAGACACACACACACACACACACACACACACACACATACCCAGTCTACTCTGCTGATAGGGCAGAATTCCAGTCGCCATTTTCACAATGTAATTAAAGTGCTCAGGGAGGCTAATGTGTAGCGCTGCTACTCCATTCGGGCTCTGTAAGGAAGCTGTCGCAGGGAGCTGAGCTATACTTTAATTTGGAAAGGGGAAACTTCATAATCAGACTGCTGCAGTAAACAGAGATGCTCAGGGGTTCCATGTTTCTTGAAAGCACGTTTTTCTTGGCCGGCTGTTGCAGTGTGTGTTGTGGCAGATAAGAAATGGTAACATATGTTTCAGCCCCTGATCCATACTATAAATCCGCAAGAAAAAATACAAATAAAAAACAAATGAGGCTGAATTTTAAAATTGCATGTGTTTTTCCGATCTAAATATTTCCTGTTTGTTTTTTCTTTAAAACACGTCCATTCTCTTTAGGCATGCGACATTAAATATTCAGATGAAAACAAACAGTCAAGTTGTTTTTTTTTTTTAAAAAAAAAAAAGCTCATTCACTGGAAAAATTGCATTTGCTGTCAAAAAAATGAAAAAAGAAAACAACGATGCACAGAACACGATCAAGTAAAATGCAAACATCAAACAACAATGAAATACCATCCTACAGCACTGTCTTTATCTGAGCGTGGGTCTCCATACGCGTGTTTATTTAGACATCACATAAACATCCAGTGGGCTCTCTTTTGTGCATGTCTGACGGGGTGATGAGCACGGTGCAGCTGTGGACAGCGTATGCGCATGGAGCAGCACGGAGGCAGCGGTTGCATTATGCAGCGGAAAGAGAAACAGCCTGACAGCACCACGTTTAAACTATTGCGACTGGAGGTCCCTCTCCTGAGTCCCGTCTCTCTCCCTTTGAGTTAATTCGCTCCACTGCATTTCTGCTGCAGGAGACCTGGGGAAAAAAGGAGAAAAAAAAACAACACTGATCTCCTTGGCAGTGCTATACTCCCATTGATTTTTGCAGTCTGACTTGAAACGGACTGAAACAGTGTGTTTGAAATAATTTTAGATTCACCTGTCTCTGTCATCTTCCTCTTTCTCTAACCTCCCAGTCTGCAGAAGGTCAGGAACACTCAATATACTTATATTGTGCATGTCTTATGACACAATGAGTGGATTTCTGTTTATCTTCTGTTGATGAGCCATTATAATCAGTGTCATTATCGGGTGGAATGAAATGGGCTCAAATGTTAAACTAAACTTCCAGCAACTTCTTGGCTCAGATGCGTAATCAGTGATCTGGACAAAATCTCACTTCTCAGCTGAAAGACAAATTATACTCTTCCAAAAAAGAAAATATACAAGTCAAAGTGTTAGTTTGCTGCCATATTAGTTAGTATCTTAGAGGCGTATCTGCTCATGAGTCTGCATTGTAACCCATGTATACTTTCTTTTTTTGAAAAGTATATTTTGACAAGTTTGTCAGTGTTAGTCACGAATATTTAAAATCAGAATTTTAAATAAAACATCATGGGGATGGCTAGCTGAGGTTCTGTCTTTCTTTAGTCCTTAAATAAAGCTTCCAGATGGCAGACAGAAAATAGCAAATGTGAAAACATGAAAAAAAAACAAGACAACAAGTACATGTTCAGTAAGTTCTGTGAAGGAAACAAAACAAAAGCCATTTTAAGTGCATTTTAATTTTGGATGTAATGTTTTACAGCAGCATCAAAACTTCTACGTGATCATCTATATAGAGTTTCTCAACACATACTCAACATCACTTCATGCCCTACCCAGGGTAGATCACCTGGTCTTTGGGGCCATTTTTACAGGAAGCTAGCGCTAGCAGTCCAGCTGCAGTATGTTCCAATGTGATCCATAGCTCAAGACAATCGATTTGCTAACTGAATATGAAAGGCTTTCTCCAGCCGACCATGCAGCCATGATTTTCCTCCAACAAACACCCATCCACGGGGAAGCGGAGAGTTGTGAAGTTGGAAAGGTAAGGCCCTCTCTCAGAAACTTTACAAACAGGATTGCTGTAGGACATTTCATCTCTAATATATTCCAGAACGTATGACATGGTTCAAGGAAGGCTGGTTGAAGGAGGAATCAGGGAATGTGCATTTTTGGGCTAAATACTTACAGTCCTTCTGAGGCGTCAGCCTTCACACTTGGGATGTTGTGGAACACTATAGACAAACTATGGGATGCAATGTATAGCTGGAAAACATATAAGCAATATATAGCTAAAACATAGAGATAAATGGGCCTGTGAACACAATAAACCTGTGCCACTAAAATCCACATACTGCAAAATATTACTCATGCACTATCATCATTTTTAATCATCATTTCTGGAGAAGGACATTCAAAATGGCTTCCCAGCAATGTGCTTGCATCTGTCACTGCTGGCCAGTTACTCACCCCTAATGCCACATAAAAGGTTTTCTGTACTGTGCTAAACATATTTCATATGGTCATCTGAGAAATGCGACATGATGTAATTATAAATGCGATTAATACTGTATACCATACGTCTCATTACAAATGCAATACTTCGTTATATAATCTGTGCATGGTTATTTAATACATGAGATGTTTTTATGTAAATGAGAAAGGGATTTCAGAGGAAAGAATACTTGGCATCTGAACTGAGCAACCGAACGTAACAGAGAACAAAATCAGACGGAAAAATGTTTCAAACAAAAGCACTGCCACTTGTGGGCTTGTGTGGACATTAAGTTCCTTCAGAAATTGCCATCATCAATGGCTAGGTGTGAGGACTGCAATGCTGTCTAAAGAAGCCTAATAAATAACATCAATTCATTCATGTTTTGCATTCAGACCAACATGGTATTTATGGATGAAGTTCATTCAAATGCACCGAGTCTCTTTAAAGCAATATCCAATTCAATCAAAAAGAGTGTATGCTATTCTGTTTTAGAATGAAAAGAACATATTCCAAAGGACATGATTGCTCGTATCCAATAAAATAGAGCAGCTCGAAGGGAGTGATGTTGCAGTGAGAAGTCTGGTCTGATTGAATCGCATGTGACCGAGCTTATAACGGAGAGACATGAGACGAGCACAGGAGACTGGCCAGCGCTGTGCAAGGCAAAACCGTGTCACAGCAAAACCTTCATCACCGAGACACACATGCTCAGCTTCAGTCTCTTCACATCTGAATTATTTTTCCAGATAAAGTGTTGCTACAACCAGAGAACAGGCCTAAAGCGGGAACCGAGGGCGATACTACTCCATATTTCATTCACAAATTCATATTTCATTTGTTGTTAAATTATGCACTTCTGTAAAGCAGCAGAAACGCATACTGTCTGTCCTTTCCAGTTGAACAGGTGAGGAAGAGTTACACAAACACACTGCTCAGGCTCCAGATTATTAAAAACAGCGGGGAATTTTAACAGCCTTTTATCAAAGCCGGATACAGGCGTAATGCACGCAGGTGATTCGATCTCACTTCTGTTCAGCTGTACACAGTCCAGAGAAATCTGCATCCATGTTACACCGGACTGGTGTGAACACAATAGCAAAGGTCAGAGGTCATGTGCCAGTGGTTGTCTGGGTAAATGTCCTCCTTTGTTTTTTCTGGTAAAGCTTGGCATGTGGAATTGTTGTAAAGAATTATTTAATTGAAGAGAGCTTGCTGTTTAACATGTTTATTTATACTTGCATGCTGACAAAAAAAGAAAGTTCAGGCAGTAAATTCATTTTTAGCAATAATTACTTGCTCATTACTTACTCAGAAATATTTGACAGTTCCAATATAAACACCCCGGTGAGAGTCCAAATATTGGGACACAGGCGGCGGAATTACCCCTTTCTAGTGGACAGGAGAAGAGAAGAAAGATTGAAATTACAAAACCCCACTCGGTTTGCAGTGTTTCTGGGCTGAGTGGATAGGCACTTTAATTCTTGTCTCGAATTCTCTCTTTTCCTTCAAGGCTAAATGCTTATTCACTGAACTACAACTCTAACAGAAATCGTAAAAGGTTTTGACAGATAGGTCTGAGCACCCAATTTTGGGGCGGCAGCAGTGGGGAGGAAGAGCAGACAATACCAGGCTGTGCCAAAAGTGTTCAGACACAAGATCACAGTATAACAGGAACCACTGCTTTCACGCTCTCACCTGCGCGGTTATTTAGCCTACACACACCTGTACATCTGTACATATGTGCACTGTGTATGTATCAATGTTCATCCTAAATGTATGAATGCTTACATCAATGTAACATAATTACATTACATTAATCCACACCTATACCCATGTAACTATACCGCAACTACATATATAACACTATTACAGAGTAACAGTGATTTAAGCTACATGGAACAAGAGTCAGCGGCGTTCAGGCCAGCCCATGTTATAGAATGGTAACTAATATGTTATAATGATATAATATCTTTTTTCACATGTGTAATAAGACAACTGTTTACTCTTGTTGGTGTGATTGTAAGTCATCACAATATCAATACATAGATTTTGGTGCAATTTAATGTAAAGTGTAACCCAGCTGCTCAAACTAACAAAAAGATAAATAAATACAGAACATGTGAAGGTGTAATCCCTCTCTGGGAGCGCTATTCTATTTCTGGACCTTCATCTTGGGGGCAGTTATTGAGCGTATATCACATCTGATTATGCATTTCATGTTCATGCTCGTGTGCGTCATATATGTGGTTATTAAACATTAATTGTGAAGCCTGTCATGAAGCAGAGCTGGGAGGTTGTCTTTTGCGGTTTCCAGGGCTAGCAGGCAGACATTGTGCCAGTTAACCCCATTGGAATGAGACTGACACCCCGGGTTTAGAGAGGCAAGTGTGAATTGAACGCACCTCTCTGTCACTCGAATTTGAATTTTAAGCGACTCCCACGGACGGGAAGGAACGATGTCTGCTCACTTCCCTGGCAGACACGAGAATAATTTCCATCGTTGGCATTCATAAAATAAATTAACTTTTATATATGGAGTCATTATTTTTTCTCTCCTTTTTAAATTTTTTTTTGAAGACGTGGGGTCCGGGATATGTGGAGGCTCTGGGGGACGGATTTTAAACGCACAGGTATTGCTTTTACCTTCCCCTGTACATTAATAACTCCTTCACCTCAAGTGTGCTTGACCCTGTCTCTTCTAATCAAGAAAGTGTAAGGCAGAGGGTTTTTTTCTCTCTCCTGCTTGCCGTGGCATTTGAAATGAGATTACTGCTCTGTCTCTCCAGTCCCTGTTGATTTCATGTCCTGGAGCGACTGCCTTATTATTAGATATAACCTGCCCTTTTCCGAGTGAAGTCCAGGAAAAACAGCACATCGATGAGAATATGTGCAAAAAGCATGAAGGCCGATCCAAAGGGGGATTCAAAGGAAATGGATGCTCACCGGGCCTGTTTAATCGTGAGGCGCTCATTCTCTGAAACCCCGCGCCCCGCTCCTTTAGGGAACGCTTCCTGCAGACCCCCCACCGCGCTGCAGGTGTCTCCTCTCATCTCACAAAATAAATAAATGAATATAAAACGCGGAGATGAAGTGCCTAGCTCAGGCTACGCGAGTGTTCGCTGCGCCGTGCCTATCCCCAGAGCTCGCTGATCGCTAAGTGCGCGCTTCCCTATGCACGCTGAGTGCAATTTGCTATATTAATTGCCAGCAAGCTGAAATTAATTTGCTATTGACAGAAAGCGAGTTGCTTCTCTCCCAACCCTCAATTCTGGAGCTGCGGTGAGTGGAGGAGGATGTTGGATTTGAATCTCCACAAAATTCTGCCAAACCAAGCCTTGCTGTAAGTGTTCTTAGCCTCATATATGCTACACTACGTTTTAATGGTTTAGCTGAAAAGCAATAGTATGATGATTGATATAGTATTATGTACTGTGTAGTGTTGTATACATATACATTACAACAGGAAAACAAGTATAATTTACTCACTTTGTTGTCCTTTTCCAATTAATTCAACTTGTAATTGACTTGTGTAGATTTTGAAACACATGTTCAAAATATACAAATCTCAAGAAGTTTGTGAAATAGTGGCCAGTGTATCACAAAAAGATTCTCATTACAGATTGGAGTTTAATGTAATGAATACGCTGCTAGTCACGCTACAAAACACATTATGATTTAATAGCTTTTCCATTAAGCTATGTCTGCCATGACCTTGTGCAGCAGCTCTTTTGGAATGTGTGTTTTATTTATGGCTTGTTTTGTTGCATGCTTTTCTCTTTGTCTGCCTTGTATGTAACAGTAGTACTTGTTTTTGTGTGGTGCTTCACCCAAGACTAATTTTCCAGTTACAGGGATGATGAAATCATAAAAGAGTTTTGACACCACAGCAACTATATATTCATACAAATTATTAAAGGTGAATTTGGAGAAAGGAAGCAGCACCAGGGACGGAAGCTGAAAAGGATCATTTTTAAGAAGAAGAAGAAGAAGAAAACACCCAACATTTTCTCACCAATGAATGAGTAGCACCATCAAAACTCCGCAAAAGCAGCAATGCAAGCTTCATGAGGGTCTTACAGAGGGCCGTTTAATCTCAGGTTTGAGTCCTTTTTTCTGAGCCCTCAGGTGTAAAGTGCTCCAAAGGGCGAAGGACTACAGTATGCACGTTTGATCTCTTATCCATGTTACCTGGAGCATAAAGTACATATTGAATCTTCTGCAGAGAGATAGTCAAAGGTATCGTTCAGCTGAAAGGAAAGGGGGAGCAGCATGTCGTAATGAGCGAGAAGGCCCTGTAAGGACACTGACCGCGCACCTCAGCGCTATCCAGATGCTGCATTAACACAGGAGTTCACGCTTTTATATTTCGGTATCTGGAACTTTTTCAGTAGGTGTCTGAGATATCCATACTCCAGACATACGTATGGAATTATTTTCATGTACAGGGAATCTTCAGTTTGCAATGGGAACCTCTATATCTTTGTGATAGTGTAGTTGTGGGGTGTCCAGAACTGCACACATTACATGCGATCTGACTGAGCCACTCAGTACCCATTAGCATAGCCTCCTTTGATTTATAGTTATGACTATAACAATAAACATTGTATAGTTGATTAACATTGATTAGTTACAGCTCCCATTTATTCTTCAGACTGAACATATTAAAATATTTGCCCCACCCATGAGATAATCCTGTCTCAAATTCTAGATCTACGTTTAGCTGTAATGGATGGTGTTTTCTGAGTTTTTGTTTAGAACTATATATATATATATTGCCTCAGTATATTCTAAACTGTTGGCTTGACTCCTGAGAATTGTATTATGTACATTGCAGATATGCATGCCGTTACCGCGTTTCCTGTACAGAGCATCTTCAGAGTGGGATGGGAGCGTCAGGTTTGGCCTGCGTAAGTCATGTGACGTCCTTGGGGGTTATGCTCAGACAAGGTGATGACATATTCACGAATCAGTGTCACTCTTCTCTGACAATTATGCGGCCGTCCCTGCTCTGCGGCCCTGACAGAGGCAATGTCAGTGTGGAGGAGAGGCCCTCTCTGCAGGAAGGCGATGCCTTAGCTGTGGCTGAAGGTGATCACTCAGTACCATTAAGGCACAATCGATGTCATTCTTGTGCTTTAAGGGGACCAGAGTGCACCAAAACCGCGGCGGAAAAATGTGCCCCATGTGATCGCAGAGCTGTGATAACACTGTAATATTGATCCACTTATGTTTCCATTTTATTGATCAGTTCTTGTAAGATGGAACCTGTATGATGTGTATCTGCAGGATCCTAACTTTGACTAGAAGCTACATTGAAAAACAAAACAAAACAGGGGTTCTAAATTCCGCCAATCAAGCTTACTCCAGGATTCAGTCAGCATTCGCCCTTAACTTTTATGTCCAACTGAATAAGAGCGTTGTGCTTTCTCTGTACCAGAACGGTTTGGCAAGTTGGTTTTTATCATTGCTGAACTTGCCAAACTGTGTCAGTGTAGATAAAATGAATGCTTTCCTTTAACTGTGAGGGCTTATGCCGTTCAAACTAATCAGACTTTACATTACAGCCTCATTTTCTTTGAGTGTGCAATATTTTATTAGATAAAAGAAAAATATCCTTTTATTTTTATTGTAAAAAAAAAAAAGCATATTCCCCTTGAGTATGTTTGATTGTATCTAGCCCTGGGTGCTTTAAAATGACTAATTCATGAAAAAAGATTACAGCCTTATCTCATTGTTTGCATTAGAAACCATAAAGGTAGCGATTCTAATCTCCCTGTATCAACACCAAAACAAAGAAAAATGTGTGTTTGGAGATAGCAGCGAATAGATGCTCAGGTTTCATCAGTAGGCTGGAGATATAAATGTCCATAGCATATATACCGCTGCTAGTACAGAACATATGTCTAATCACTTATAGGAACATGTTGGTTGCCAAACTTTTGCAATTTGAAGGGCACTGATTTAAGGCGATGCTTTGTGGATAGGTTAACACCAGGCTGCACCACGCAGCTGGCACACCAAGTTAGCACGATAGCTTTGGTTGACATGCTCAACTGAAAACATTTACCAAAAAGTTGCACAAAGAGTGTCTTGGGTTGGGTGTGCTGGCTGGCATTATATGCCACTAAGCCAAACGCCATTGATTTATCAACCCACAAATACACACAGTGTTGTTGAACTCTAACAGAGGGAAGGCACTGGGGGGTCCAGTGATAAGTCACTGCTGTACCACAAAAAGTACCAGTCTGGCTGATACCAGGTCAGTAGAATATACAGACTATACGTTTTCTTAATTCAAAAACAAGAATGACCTTTTGAAATGAATGGTGGTGAGGTTGTTGAGTTGTTTTCCATGTGCGGCACTTCCGTTGTGCCGCTATCCTCAATACGGGACATGGGGGTGGTGATAAATCTGATTGATTGCTTGATCTATTGGCTGATTGATTTATTGACTGACATACGTACTGATTGGCTGACTGACTGATTGATTGATTGATTGATTGATTGATTGACTGACTGGTTGATTGATTGTTTACTGACTGACTGACTGGTTGGTCATTTGATTGATTGATTTATCGATTGATTGATTGATTGATTGATGGGCGTTCAATGCATACTGGTGTGCAGCATAGCATAACAACAGGAACACGTCAGAAAGCAAAAGCATATCTACACAAGCAGCACCGAGCACACAGCTCATACACTGAATAAAAAGCACAAACCTGCTGCAATATATGCTGAAGGACAAAGCATGATGGGAGGTTTATGGGTTTGCAAGACCTGCGTACAAATCTACCGTCAAAGCCACAGAGCGGCCCGCTGGGTTTAGCTCATTGCAGCGCTCTTAATTTTAGTATCTGGAGTTTGAGTGTGAAATCGACCCTCTGAGCATGATCCGAGAGACCTGTGATAACTGAATCAGGATTATCTCCCAGGCAACTATGACAGCCCATAAACATGATTCAGACTCTGGGAGCAGAACTATTTAAAATAGAACAGACAGTCAGAAATCCAGCTCCTACTCTAAACCACAGGCACAGCATCTCACTCACTGCATATCAACTTTAACCAACACGTCTCCTGACAAATGTTAACAGATGCCAAAAAAATCTCACCGTGCACGTACTCTCGGCTAATAAACTTCCCCCCTTAAAAAAACAAGTAGGAAGATAAGCGAGGTCTAAGATAAACAGACTCTTTCTCGCCTCGTGAGATTTCCCGACAGTGAAATGAAAAGCGGAGCGCGGCGTTGGCCTGTTGCAGGCCCAGCTCTGCTGCTCTGTGTGAGTCACTCACTCCTGATTCAGGTGTCAGCCACAGCTCTGTATCTCTTTCTCTGCTCCCACAAAACCTTGAGTTTTAAATGAGATAAAAGAAATAAAAAAGAGAAAGAAATAGAAAGAAAAAAACCAAACACAAAATAGTCCTATAACTGTCCTTCAGCTCGGCAAGAATCTTCAGAATTCATACTCAAGAAGCGATTTTTTTATTTTTATTTTTTATTTTTTACTTGTAATGCAGTGATGTGCTGTGGAATGGTCGGGGGAAGCGGTGAAATGGGCCTGTTTAGCAGGCAGGGTGTTTCTAAATACACATTTCTAGGGTGTGTAGTTTATCCCACTGCTGCATTCTACAGATTCATGTTGGTTATTTTATTTAATGAGCACTTGGTGTTTTCAGGGGGGTGGGGCAGAAAAACCTCACGGCCTCACAGCCTGAGGGTTTTTGTGTCCTCTTGAGTTTGTGTGTTTGCCCTTGTGTTGGGTGCTCTGCATCTCCATGCCTGTCTGCTCTTTTATCTCAGTATTCATGTGATCTCTGTGACAGGGGGCTTTTTTGTTGTTTGTTTTGAGATAAACATGGGCTTTGACAGCCTTTGTGATGAATTGCCCTGTATGGTTGTAAATGTTTCTATATTCTCCCGTGTCTCTGATATGGGCTCTGTCAGGCTGAGGTCCACACTTACCGACCATCGTGTAGTCAGCGCCTGGTATGTATCTGAGTGCCTATACCAAACGCAGCTGAAGGGAATGTTCTCAGTTTATGAAGCCATGTTTTACCAACAATTCCATTCATTATTTTACATTCCTGAGAAAATATTTGTATAGAAACTAACCTGCATTTTTTTTTCATACACACTTTTGCACACACACGCGCATGCAAGCATGCACACCCACACATACACACACACACACACACACACACACACACACATACACGTATTCACGCATGCATGCATACGCACACGCACGCACTTTTGCACACACACGCCCACACACACACACTGACACACACACACACACACACACACAGACAGGCTGAGATCATGAACAGCAGGGAAGTGGGTGACACACTCATGCAAAGTTTTCTCAGATGTAGAGCCACTTTTTTACTGGTCATTAGAAGGATAGGGGGAGTGACACATAAATAGACTTTGGGTGATAGATAGATAGATAGATAGATAGATAGATAGATAGATAGATAGATAGATAGATAGATAGATACATAGATAGATAGATAGATAGATAGATAGATAGATAGATAGATAGATAGATAGATAGATATGGAGGAGAAAGACAGACAGAAACGGCAGAAGAAAAGGGGAAGATAAATAGAGATACTGGACAGTGGTGTGTGTGTGTGTGTGTGAGAGAGAGAGAGAGAGAGAGAGAGACGGCCCCCCTGTTGTGATGCCACAGAACTTGGAAACAAAGTGCATTGTGCTCCAGGTCAGGCAGCAGCACTAAGGGATGATGAGGCCCGTGTGGGGGGAGAGAGCTCCCTGTGGCTCCCTGTCAGACCGCTGCACACGCAGGAGGGAGAGTGTTTTTGAAGCTGCTGACTAATTGCTGTTGCATATGAACCAGAAGAGTAGGTGTCATCTCCTTATATCATCTGTGTTTTTATTTATTTCTTTTTATTTATTTATTTACTTTTTTTGCGCTGTCATTTTCTTTTTCTTTTTATTTTTTCTAGCCCCAAACTACAGGATTTATGAGGGCTAATAAGGAGTCAGTGTCACACAGACATCATTTTCCTTGCCCGGGTGTTTTTGGAGAGAGGCGGACGCTCGCCCTGTCCGCACAGCAGAAAGAGGGATTTCTGCCTTACAAGCAGGCAGGTGGCTGTGGGCAGAGTCGGCCCTTTTTTTGACAGTTGCTACTTGCCTACCTGAGTGAGCATGTGGTGTATCTGAGAGTGTGATGGGGGGGGGGGTGGGAGGTGAGGGATGAAAGTACCACTGTTTCTCTGCGCTTGCTGTTTTCAAGGTCTTGACATCCCTTGGCCTTCTCTTGTGATTCCTGTAAGGACTCGCTCTGGAGCTGCACTGCTATCAGTGTCACAGTGCGGGTAATTGGCCCTTCAGTCGTGAGGCCGTACAGCCCGTCTCCAGCAACTGTGCTCATTCCGCAGGCCTAATGACTCACACATACGTCCAGGGAATATATAATACAGACACATTCATACTGCACACACATGCATATATACATACCGTACATATATACATGCATGCATATGTACATACACACATATACACATAGATTCACACATACATTATGTCTGTAGTTTAGTGGCTAAGGTACATGCCTGGGACCCCTGAGATTGGTGGCTCAAGCCCTGGTCTAGCCACAGCAAGAAATACATGTACATCCATACACTCAAATACATATGCACAGATAAATTCAATAGAACCGCTGAGATACAAGCATCCTGGGGATTGGGAACTCAAGTTCAGTAACTAAATAAAACGCATATATATCTGCAAATTATATAACTATTGCCTGGTCTTCCCTCATTTTTCAATAGGCTGGTTCTCGTTTCATAAATACCGACAATCAAACCAGCACCTGGAGCTCCTGTTGACTAACATAGGCATCCACTGCTAACATAAACACACACCTGTACCTGTAGCTAATAACTGCAAAAAAAACAAACAAACAAAGAAACTTTTCATTGTTCCCTCTAAAAATTAAAATTTTATGAATGGTAACTTCACTATAGCCAAAATGTAAATAAACAAACTGTGAAGAAGAGAAGCTGAAGCTATTAACCGATCAAAGAAGAAAAAGACTGTGAGGGAAGTGAAGTTCCTTTAAGGAGAGGCAGAAGTCAACAAGCAAGTGCTTTCTGATGCAGTGATTTCACTACTTTATTCCCTGCAGCAGGCTGCTTTTTAACTGAACCTGAGCCACATTCATTTGAAAAGGAGAAAATCAATAAAAATTATTTATTTCAGTTTAATGGTTGCCTTTTCAAGTTGGTGATAATAAAGATAATAAGAAATTAGACGTGAAAGTAATCATGCGTCAATCTTGAACTTTAAGCACAAATATTTGATCTTTCATTCTCTTTTTTTCCAGTCACATGATTCACGGCTCTCTTTTCTGATTCTAGCTTGAGGTAAAATGTCATGTTTTTAAACAAATATTACATCATTTTGTGGTCGTAGTAGTAATGATCAGAGGGTAGACTTTGTAAATATTGCAGAAAACACAATTCATTAAATTTCCATTTATCCTCTGTGATCTGAACGCTTGTGAAAGATGTGTTATGAGAGCAAATTTCATAAGCATGTTCAGTCGTAAGCGCGGGTCGGGGGAAACCATGGTGCTTGCGCTAAGCTCAGTGACTCGGTCTGCACTGATTCATCCTCATCCAATCCCTATGAGTCAGACCGCACCGGGGGCTGATGGGTAATTGGCAGCGGCGTTACATGGGGAGAACAGCGCCGTGTTACCCTCTACGTCACCAATATCACCCTTCCATCAGTCACCTGGGACACACCTGCGTCAACGCCGCTGTCTGGCCTCCTGCGTTCCCAGGATTCTTGAACCCGTTTGATGCCAGTTGGCATCATGAATTATTCCCTGTAATGTCTGAGTAACAAATAGCTCATTTTATATCACAGAAATGCTTTGTTTAATATTAAAATCTAGACATTTTACAAAAGGCAGGAATGTTCTGCCATCTAATCTCAAACGATCATCAGCAGCCAAATACAACTCATTTTATTCTTTTATTGATATTTATTACCTTTATCATTATGTGTGATATGAATGTGTTTTTACAGAATCATTTTTGGTGACGCTACACTTGAAATGGGTTACATAGACATTGATAACATCACCTAATATAAAGCAAACAATTTGTGATATAAATATGGAATAGACTGTCACATTCCAAGAGTTATTGTACCAGGATAGTCCAAAATACCTATTTATGGCTATGGGTTCTGCTGGAGGTGTTTTATTTCTTTATTCGGTCTGATTCTTGGGTTTAATTGGGGGAGTGTCACATGTTCCTGAGTGAAGTTTTCAAGGGGAGGGGATTCAAAGGATTGGGGGCGCAGCCTGGGACCCCGTGAGAGGAGGTCTCACGAGTGTTTGGGTTTAACGTGACACAACGCGTTTCTATACTGCAGAATGAACACCATGAGCTAGCCAACTATCAGCCCATCAGTCTTCCACAAACGTTTCATTTCTGCGATTCATTCGCCATCTACGGAGTCTTCCCTTATGCAGAAAGCTCCATACCTTTACTTTCACGTTCTGTTTAAGGCCTTCCAAGGCCAGCCGTGGACGTTGGCGATCGGGAATATTGCCGTACGTATGGAGCCTCGTGCATGAGGCTGTATAGGATACTCTGGGTACATCACAAATGACGCACACAGAGAGGCGAACCTGGAAGCCCCTTCAGGGCCAAGCCTGAAGTGCTCTGAAAAATGAATGAAGGACCTTCATATGAAGTTGTCTTCACGCGCTGATCTAAGGTCAGGTGGAGTTGGCCAGGCTTTCTTACCCTCTGCACACGCCTGTCTCCCTTTTGAGCTTTCCCCTGGAACTGAGCATCAGTATGAATTAAGTTACAAACATCAACAGCCTCGCTTGAGCAACTCCATAATCCGAGTTAAGGCCATTCGAAAAGGTAGCATTTTCTTCCATTATGTATGTATGTATATATACATTTTTTGGTACGTAGGCTTCCAATTCATTGGGCTGTGATGTTATCTTCTGTGTAGTTTTTCAGTCTGACCACCTTAGCCTCCTTGTCAGTAATGCATTCTGTATTATTAAATATGCATAATTACAAATTTAAACAATGTGACTGTATTGTACTTTGAAAAGCAATATTATATAATGTTTCTTAAAGAGTTTAAGTAAACAGGTCACATTTAACTTATATACTGTATTTTTCTACAAACATATATGTATTAAAGTGACACCTTTTGATATTGTATTTGATACTATTTATGCATGCATTTAGCTTTGTGTGTGAGATTTTATTTGCTTTGTGTGTGTGTGTGTGTGTGTGTGTGTGTGTGCATGAGTGTCTGAAAGTCTGTATATGAGTCAGAGTGTATGTGTCTGCATGTGTGTGCTTTTGAGTGCATGTTGTATTGTGTATATGTGTGCGACTGAATGAGATGGCATGTATGTTTGTGTGCGTGTGTGTCTCAGAATGTGTGACTGAAAGAATATGTGGGTGATTGAATGTATACTCGTGTGTCCATGTTTGTGTGTGTGTGTGTGTGTGTGTGTGTGTGTGTGTGTACGTAACTTGCTGTTGCCTGAATTCCTCAAAGGCCTTGTGTTACACAGGCTGTCGTTCAGAATTGTGGAGTAAGACAACTGGCTGGCTGTGCACAGGTTTGGTACCTTAAGGAGGTGGAGAATGCAATAGAGTATGTCCTGTTCTTTCACCTTTACCCGCAAGCTGCGTGACCACATTATCACACATGTGTTCGGCACAGAGCTGAGTGTTATCTTGCACAGAGCAGAGCTTTATGGGAATTGCAGGCGATTGGTCAGACTGTCGTTATTATATGGCACAATGAAGCTTTCAGAAACCCCCAAAGGCAATGAATAATTGAATAAAATGTGATTTCATTATCTCAGATCTCTCCCGGTCGGAGTATTAGGGGTTTTTAAAGTGAGATGTGAGGCGAGTGTGGTCGCTGTTTTAAACATTGCAGTATAAATATGACACAGGTGAATAATTACACTCCTGCTCACTGTCGTGGGAAGTGCAGAGTATATCTCTGATGTGTAGGATACAGGGAAGCCTTGGTTATTTATTTTCATGAATATGCTTTAAAAATTGTCATATGAAAATTAAATGAAAGGTTTACACATCTCAGAATGGCCACCTTCAAGCACAGACTGAAGACTCACCTCTTCAGGCTGCACCTCTCCCCTCCCCTCCCTTGCTTTTATAATGTCTCTGCACTTATCTGCACTTGTTTTTAACGGTGGTTTGTTTTTAACCTAGGCTGTTGTTGTTAATTTTCTCCTTAGATAGTCTGTAGGGGAGTCCTGATCTATTCTGTCACCTTTTGCACTTGGGACTTTACCCCTCTCTAGGGTTATCTTTGCACTTTTTGTACCATTCTTATGCACTTTGCCTTGTAAATCGCTCTGGATAAGAGTGTCTAACAAATACCTTTAATGTAATAAAGAATGATTCTTTTTAATTATTATTATTATTAGGCTACTAATTACTTCAGTCTAGCTGTGTAAATATTGAAAAAAAAAACATTAATTTCATTACAATGATAAGCATGCAAAATCAAAGAATAAAATGTATGCAAAATGTGTCTAATTTTACTAACAAGATCTATTACAGTGTGCATACCTGACAGGATCTGTACTGAATTATCTTGTTTGTGTGTGCGCGTGTGTATGTGTCTGTGTGTGTATGTGTCTGTGTGTGCGTCTCTGTGGAACACCTTTGAGTAAGACGCAATGTATGAAATTCACCACACTCAAAAAAAACAAAAACCTAATTTATACAAAACTGTAAAAAAAAAAAAAAAAAAAAAAAAGGTTTGTTCTTTATTCATGAGGCTCTCGTCCTCTACACTAATGTTCTGGTCTCTGTCTTTGATTTTCATTTCTTCGTCTCTTTCCATGAACCTCACACTGCTGATAGTCACAGCGCAAATGCATTTCTAACGCCGCAGCCCGTGTGAGCTGGTGATGTTTAATATTCCACCCAGACTCTCGGCCCCATGTAAGAATCACATGCTGTTCATTTGTATGTTGATAAAACGTGTTCCCCTCCCTGCCCCCCTCAGTACCTGACTGAATTTGTAAATGCTATCCTTTTGACATTTCGGAATGCCAGGCGCCGAATGCGCACAGCCTCAGTAGTGACAGGCTTGTTAGTCTCACCAGGCCGATCCGCTCGGACTTCCCGATGCCGGCTCACCACTGCAGATAAGATTTTAATGGCCGGTCTAATGTCGGACTGAGAGAGGATGCGTTTGCATGTTAGCTGTGGTGGTACAGATTTCAGGTTTTCAGATGCCTTCTGTGAAACACCCATGTAAAATCAAAGAAACGCAGCATAGCTTTCATCTTTCCCACAATATGAGGAACAGAAGCATCTCCTCTTAGCGAGCGAGTTAGCGTGTGCTGAAGTGAGTAGTGAGGGGAGAATAAGATAACATAACACCAGCAAATGGGTGGAGCAACTGTGTAACCAATCCCTTGATTTGAACCAATCCTTGAGTTTTGTTGTGAGAAACAAACCCTTTTCATTGGTTGACAGGGCAGGTGCCATTTATTAAGAAAAGCTTCCACTTATGGACACATTTGTAATGGATGACTTATAGGCAGTGCATTGTGGGAAGATTCCTCCTGTCATCCTCTGCTTTAGCGTTCGGTAGAGTCGCTGTTGTCCCGAGCTGTCAAGGCTTGATTGGCACGTTCTGGTGGGATTGGGGATGATGCAGATCCAGAGATATCAGAGGGAAAGAGGGCCAGCTGCAACCCCCCTTCCCCCAGTCCCCAATCACACCCCCCATCTCCACACCCCCCTGAGAGTACAGCGGCCTGTGCATGCAGAGCCCCCGGTGAAACAAGAAGAAGAAGAAGAAAAAAATCTCCGTCACATCATCTGTCCTTAAAGTCATGGCTGTGATGTTGTGTGTGAAATCCCTCCATCAATTCACTCTCTCCTTCAGTTGGACATTCCCCTGGAGTGGAGTTCCCCTGGAACTGCGCCCATCAAAAAAAAAAAAAAAAAAAAACACTCAGAGTGTTAACCAGCAAAGCTAGTTTGTTCCGCTAGGTCTTCAGTATCAAAGAAGCTGTTATCCCCTGATCTTCCAGCAGGTTCTGTTCTGAGGACTGGGGTGGGCGTTGGGGGTGTGTGTGTGGGGGGGGGTGGGCAGGGGGGTCAAGAGAAGCTGACAGCCTCAGAAGCGGCCCACCTGGGGAACACTGGAGTGACATAAAGGAGCTCGCCCCCCACCCCCAAGCCTTCGCGGGCTGCTTTACTGCTGCGTACCCCACTGCTTGCCTTCAAAACCCCGCTACAGCACAGCAATCAGAAACACATGATCCCCCACTGCGCGCAAGGATGGACAAAAGGAAAGGAGTATGTGACATTAATTTACATTTTTAATGAGACAGGGCTACGGTCTGCTCTGCTGCAGCAGGGATATGGAAGCCAGTGTTTTAGTGCTCTCTGTTACTCAAAACACCATTCTTTGAATTTGAAATGTGGCACTTAGCATTATCTTTAGCATCGAGCCTCCGATTTAGCATAGCTTAAAAAAAATAAACATCATCCATACAATGGAAAATTGTGAGCAATGGCATCCTTCATATAATGGCTAGCAATCTACACTCTGCACATAATGTGTTCTTCTGAATGCCTCTGTCAAAACATCTGTTCTTCGTATGAATATATCACAGGATTTAATTAATGAATTAATTAATTCATTGTTAATTAAGCTCAGGGGAGTGGCACCATGGCATAGTTCAGCATGCAAATGCCTCAAACTTCATCACATTTCTCAAGAAGAAAAACTCACGATGGGTTTCATTTTATATCCTCTTATGTTTGATTGGATCTAATATTGACACTTACAACCAAAAAAAGAGTCCCAAGCTGGTGCTTCACTGACTGTGAGATATACTCGTCAGATATTGACATTTTGGCCACAAGGGGAGGCTGGAAGTTTGACATGAATTTAGCTAGTGATGGAGGAGAGGGTGGGGGATTCATTCAACAAAAAAGGTATCAGTAACTCAGTGATTTGGACCAATGACTGCATTGGCTTTGAAAAGGAAAACAATTTTGATTGGTCCAAGTAAGTCAGTTGATTGATTGACAGTTGGGTGTATCTCCAGCCTGATTGGGCTCATGGAAGCTCCGCTAAATGTGGTGATGTCACCATGTTCCCATGCGTTGCCATGGAGGACGTTGTCAAATGTAGTCACCAGAAATTCCAGGCATTTCGGGTTGGAGGATAACTGACAAGACATACTTCCTAACGCAATGTCATTACAGAGCAAAAAAGGAACACAAATGTATATTCATAAGGTATATTTACAAACTCAACATCATGTCACACCAAAGGCAACTGTGAAGATGTGAAACAGTAAAAAAATGCTATAACTGAAATGTAGAACAGCCTGGCTAGCACAAAGTTTTTTTTTTTTTTTACAACTTTTCTGTCAGTTTGTGCTGAATAATAACACTGTAGCACCATTTACAATGTTTCTTTTTTCACCAGCCCATACCAAACTTCTCCCACTGGGTTATGAATGCATCCTGAAAACACATATGTGTGTTTTTCCTCTACAGAATTTCCAAAACATCAAAAGATTTTAAAAAACATTGCTCAGCTAACTCTGAGAGAGGACAACCAAGAAATTGTGCACCAAGCAGAGGAAATCTCGGCACAACAAACATGCCAGTCAGTAGGCAAGTTTTGTTCTATTGTCAAGCCTATTCTGTTCAAAAATTTTTTTTTTTTTTTTTTTAACTCAGTGCTTTTCTTTTTCTGGTAATAAAATGTAATCCATTTTCTTTCTCTTCATATGCGTCCACATAATGATTAATCTACATCTAATTAACAAATCTAAGCACAAAATGCATAATTTAAGTCCTAACTAAGCAACTCCTAAACCATAATTAGCCTCATTCATTATAGGGAGCATTTTTAATTCATGTTTGTAATTGCACAACGCAATTATGTACAAATTTTCAATTAATACGGGATTTTGCAGGGAACGTACAGGTATGCTGCATGCTGAGGCAGTCCTACCGCTCCTGTTTTCATTTCTTTCTCATACCAGTTCCATTTTTACCATGGAAACCTATAACACTCTGCAAACATTAAAAAATAAATATATAAATGAATCACTGAAACCCTTCCTCAGGGTTCCCTCTTCATTTGCGATTCACTGATGACAGTTATTACTTGTCGAGGATGGCAAATATGTGTTGGGAGGTGTCAATCAGTTCGGTAGCCGGCGTCCCCTATATAACTGGTGGGCTCCGTCCTCATTAGAGCCCCATTTCGCCGCCCCAAAGTCATCCTGAAATCTCGAACGTGACAGTTTGTGGGGAGGGAGAGAAACCGGCGGAAACCTATTTTTAATACAAATGAAACTAATTAGAGGGTGGAATACATCGTTAGAGAGGACTGACAGCGCTTGACTAATTACTGTAGCTAATTGGTATTTGAAAAGTTAGCCTTCGTCTGGCCCGTTTCGCCATGACTTGGGGGGGCGATCATTTTCGCTCAAAGACGGGAGCCTGGAGGAAGAGGGGAGTTGGGTGGGGGGGGGGTGGTTATCAAGCAATTAATGGCTAAACGTCTGGCCCATGTTGATGAGCTCGGCGGCTCGGTTGCCGTGGGACCCGGGAAGAGTTTTTCCACAGCCAAGTTCCAATTTTCTTTTTCCCTCCTGGAGGGCCGGGAGGGGTATTGAGTGCTTGCAGATCGATGTATTGGAATCCTCTTTGTTTCTGTCACACAGACAAATGGTGCCGGGGAAGGTGGAAAGGGAACAGGTCTACTGATACCTGACTTTACCGCTGCCCTTGTGATTCCCTTCACCCAAAAAACTTTGTTCAGCTTATGACCTTACTCTCTGCAATCTTCAAAAAACTATAGATATGCAGACTTATAACTGGACAATCAATGTCAAAATGTCACTGCAATTAAATATGTTAGGAACATTGGACACAGAGTACAAATATGATATTACTACTTAATAACTCCTTTATAAAGCCATGCTCCTCGTATGTGATTCATTATAACACATGCCAAAACCCTGATGCACAAGCACAAGACCTGCAACACCACCCACATCAGTTTACATCCCTGCATTTATACTCCTGTGGCCTGAAGCTTTGATAATTTTTAATCGCTCTTAATCAGAGCTCAGCATTTGGTTCCTCCTTATCTGTTTGCTGCTGGGATGGTTTTATTTTTGTTTCCTGAGTGGGAGGGAGATAGGGCAGCTATTTTTCCATTAGAGGAAAGTGCAGAATGGAGGTAAAGAGCCTGCAAAAGGTCAGAGTGTCCAGCGTCGTCTCTGTGGCTGGGCCGTGAGAAATGTCCTGGGGTCGTCTGGTGTCAGACTCCGGTAATCCTGAGAGGGAAATGATAACGTTGCCCCCGATAATGTAAATAAGCTTGTAAACCTCAGCGGCTGGGAGAGTTTTGAAAGGTCAGGTCACATGGCCACTGAGTGGCATGACCAACCTGCAAACCAAGAGTTGATTTACTCAGGATTTTGTGGTAACAGAAACACACCCTACTCCAATTCTTTGATAGTCTCATTGAGCTCTCCGCTCACACAGAGCATTTCTCGTACTGATGAGATGTGAAATTAAGCTGAAATCGTCCATTTGTCCTGTCTCGTTATGTCCGGAACCTCTGCTCTCCTGGCCAGACAGAGGTCGAAAGGTGTGATGTAATAATTATGAGACTGGACAGCTGTGAAAGGGGGCGAGGGAGTTGAGTGTTCCGGAATTTTGCATTGTTAAACCGTTCCAGAATGCTGATTGGTCAGTCAGCAGTGCTGATACCCATGATGCTGAGGGGCTACATAGAATGTTCAGACATCATTTTTATATGACCACACCTCCTGCTCCCAGAAGCCTCCTGTGATTTACAAACATTGTGAATGGTAAACTGTGGTACAAATTGAGACTTAGCAGCTAGCTCGGCCTCCACAGCTTAAAAACCATACCACAGAACAGGCCGATGCTATACCCACTGCATGGAGAGGGAAACAGGCATTAGCTTCGATACAATGGTGAAAAAGGGTGAAGAGTCTGTGTGAATGTAAGCCATTTTCAGAAATGCAGCTCTTGTTGCTTAGTGACCAAGTAACTTTACCTTGTGGGAGGATACTTCTTATTGTCCAGATTTCTGTTTATAAATGGTGTTGTCTTTTTTCTCTGAGTATACCAGGATAACTGTGGATGTTTTATAAAAGTGACATAGATCTCAAACCCATGTAATATCATAAACATTATACCTCATGCCTCAAATCCAAAAAAAAAATAAATAAAACACTTCCAAAACACCTGGCGGTTAAGAAGCGGACATGTTTTTGATCAACTGATCACGCTGTTAGCTATTCCATTTGAGCGAATTCCCCTTTCACTTCTTACAAACCAGAGAAACCTTAATCAGTTAATGGTGCGAATGTGATTTTATTTAAACCCCAGCGTCTCCTGCTTTGTGCTCAGGAACAAGCGGAAAGAGCTTTCTGAACCTGGTCAATAAGTCTGTCGCGCACAAAGCGGGCGTAAGCTCCTCTTACCGGTGTGTACAAATCGCTGCTGGCTCTACTTCTTTTGTGGAGGGCTTCACCTTTTATTCTGGTTTAGTTCTTCAGGGAGGGACTCTGCATCTCTGCCGCGCTGCATCCAAATGAGGACGGAAATTAAGCCGGGTAGTCTTTCTGTATGTCATCACACATTAGTTTCCTGCATAAGCTTACTGCTATGATCGAGGCAAAGCTTATCCATCAGGCTTTTTGGCCTAGTTGAGCCCCCTTACTTTCATGTAAGCTTTGGATTTCTATCACAGCCTATTAGCACAAAGTGCTTAATCACGGGAATTATCATTCATTTTCACAATAGCAAAAGCGACAAGATCGATTTCCCACACAGTTCCCAAAAAAAAAAAGGAAAAAATATCTTACTAAAGGAAAGGTTATAGATGGTTGGTCAGTCTGCTACTGTTCTCATTGGATGCCTGGGTTCAGGTAAAAACATGCTTGCTCTCCTTCGTGAAGGACGTCCAAGGTAAACGCTCCAATGCGACTGTCCTCTCATCCCTGAAAAACCGCTTCATGGAACACCTCCCTCCGCCCAACAACCTGTCGCCAACGCCAACCCGCTGCCACCCCCCCCCCCCACACACACACCCATGGGAATGACATTGTCGTATTCACCAGTGAGAAGAGGAGACCAAAAAAACAAACCACCACAACCACACAAAAAAAACGATCAAAATAAATATGAGGAACCGTTTGCAGCGCTCGGTTTCTCCGTTTCTCAGTTTCTGGGCCGGTCATTCGCTGACGGAGGGGGAAGCAGGAGGAGGGGGAAGCTGCTTTCTCTGACACCCTGTCACAATCATTGTCTTCGCCAGGCGTCGGCCGCAGCTTCAAAGAGTAGCGGGGAACAGCTGTTCCTCTGACACGCTGCTTTGTGCTCCGCGCTGACAGTTCGGCCAGTGAAGTAATCGTAGCAAGATGCCATCAGATCTGTCAGGGTTCGGGAGCGAAAGCGCGGGCGCTGCCTCTGGACTTTCTGAAAAGGTGTGCTTCTTCTGCTTTTTTTTTTTTTTTGAAATTACTGACAGGGTTGCGTAGATCCACAGGCCCAGAAAACAAGAATCCTCACAAATTCTCTTTGTGTGGATCATGTTTCTTTGCTGCCTGCGTTTTGACCGTGTACGAAAGACGGCTTGACAAAATCGCAGTTCCCTTTCCTTTGTGCCCCCTGTGCCCGGCGTTGCCTCAGAACTTTCAGACTGGACCACCTGCGGGAGGCTGGCTTTGTTCAGTGGGCTGAGACCAGCAGGGCAGATTTTGGGTTGATGCCAACTTCACAGCTTCATAACCCCACACACTGTTTCCCATTCACACTGAACACAGCTCACTGACGGCCCCATGGAGTACACTTCTCCCGCAAACTCATAACCCCACACACTGTTTCCCATCCACACTGAACACAGCTCACTGACGGCCCCATGGAGTGCACTTCTCCCGCAAACTCATAACCCCACACACTGTTTCCCATCCACACTGAACACAGCTCACTGACGGCCCCATGGAGTCACACTTCTCTCCCGCAAACCCACAAACTCATAACCCCACACACTGTTTCCCATCCACACTGAACACAGCTCACTGCCGGCCCCATGGAGTGCACTTCTCCCGCAAACTCATAACCCCACACACTGTTTCCCATCCACACTGAACACAGCTCACTGCCGGCCCCATGGAGTGCACTTCTCCCGCAAACTCAGGAGGAAGTGGCAGCGCATTGAATCTCTTTATCTAAACTAAGGTCTCACTTCTTTTTCACACCATAGATGAGGCACCAGTAACATATTCTTCTTATTTTTGATTTTGACAGGCCAAACTTGTGAGGAAATGATAACATTCAATTTATTTTTAGCAGGATGGAACGTAACTGTTTCAGTCACTCGACTGTCACATTTTACAGAGACCGGCACCGCATTAGTTTGTAGCACACACTGCAGTATTCGCACAACCTGCTCAATCATGAAAATGAGCTTGCTGGCCACAGACATTTTCCATGAGTGAAGATGGCAGCTCATTGTACTGGTGCTATAGAGGTCACACACTGTCCCGGGTCACACAGTGTACCTGTGTTTAAACACGGCTCACAGTGACTCTGTAGAGGTCCCGGGTCACACAGTGTACCTGTGTTTAAACACGGCTCACAGAGACTCTGTAGAGGTCCCGGGTCACACAGTGTACCTGTGTTAAACACGGCTCACAGTGACTCTCTAGAGGTCCCGGGTCACACAGTGTACCTGTGTTAAACACGGCTCACAGTGACTCTGTAGAGGTCCCGGGTCACACAGTGTACCTGTGTTAAACACGGCTCACAGTGACTCTGTAGAGGTCCCGGGTCACACAGTGTACCTGTGTTAAAACACGGCTCACAGTGACTCTGTAGAGGTCCCTGGTCACACAGTGTACCTGTGTACCTGTGTTTAAACACGGCTCACAGTGACTCTGTAGAGGTCCCGGGTCACACAGTGTACCTGTGTTAAAACACGGCTCACAGTGACTCTGTAGAGGTCCCGGGTCACACAGTGTACCTGTGTTTAAACACGGCTCACAGAGACTCTGTAGAGGTCCGGGTCACACAGTGTACCTGTGTTAAACACGGCTCACAGTGACTCTGTAGAGGTCCTGGTCACACAGTGTACCTGTGTTAAAAAACACGGCTCACAGTGACTCTGTAGAGGTCCCGGGTCACACAGTGTACCTGTGTTTAAACACGGCTCACAGTGACTCTGTAGAGGTCCCGGGTCACACAGTGTACCTGTGTTAAACACGGCTCACAGTGACTCTGTAGAGGTCCCGGGTCACACAGTGTACCTGTGTTAAACACGGCTCACAGTGACTCTGTAGAGGTCCCGGGTCACACAGTGTACCTGTGTTTAAACACGGCTCACAGAGACTCTGTAGAGGTCCCGGGTCACACAGTGTGCCTGTGTTAAACACGGCTCACAGAGACTCTGTAGAGGTCCCGGGTCACACAGTGTACCTGTGTTTAAACACGGCTCACAGAGACTCTGTAGAGGTCCCGGGTCACACAGTGTACCTGTGTTAAACACGGCTCACAGTGACTCTGTAGAGGTCCAGTGTACCTGTGGTCACACAGTGTGCCTGTGTTAAACACGGCTCACAGAGACTCTGTAGAGGTCCCGGGTCACACAGTGTGCCTGTGTTAAACACGGCTCACAGTGACTCTGTAGAGGTCCCGGGTCACACAGTGTACCTGTGTTTAAACACGGCTCACAGTGACTCTGTAGAGGTCCCGGGTCACACAGTGTACCTGTGTTTAAACACGGCTCACAGAGACTCTGTAGAGGTCCCGGGTCACACAGTGTACCTGTGTTTAAACACGGCTCACAGTGACTCTGTAGAGGTCCCGGGTCACACAGTGTACCTGTGTTTAAACACGGCTCACAGAGACTCTGTAGAGGTCCCGGGTCACACGGTGTACCTGTGTTTAAACACGGCTCACAGAGACTCTGTAGAGGTCCCGGGTCACACAGTGTACCTGTGTTTAAACACGGCTCACAGTGACTCTGTAGAGGTCCCGGGTCACACAGTGTACCTGTGTTTAAACACGGCTCACAGTGACTCTGTAGAGGTCCCGGGTCACACAGTGTACCTGTGTTTAAACACGGCTCACAGTGACTCTGTAGAGGTCCCGGGTCACACAGTGTACCTGTGTTAAACACGGCTCACAGAGACTCTCTGGCCCCCTGCGGGGGCTCGGCCCTGGCATGTCCAGGGCTCCTGTATAATTCAGTGTGATGAGGGCTGATTGATGGCAGGTGTGTGGCAGGTAATGGCCCCAGAGTCGGATGGGAGAGAGCAGGAGGCGGGGCTGGAGTCATGCCTGGAGCGTGCTGCAGCGCTGCGGCCATCAATCACTGCCGCCCTCGCCATGCAACTGTGTGTGTGTATATGTATACACATATACATATACATATATATATAAGCACAGACACAAATACACTCGCCATGCAACTTGTGTGTGTGTGTATGTATACACATATACATATACATATATACACAAACACAAATACACTCACCATGCAACGACATAAAAATGTTTATACACACGCACAGTCACCATTATATATTCGTTTTATATGTACACTGAACTCTCGTTATAGCGAACCTCATTAAAACGGATTTTGGTTATAACGGACTAGTTGTGCTGTAACAACATGTGTGGTCTACTCTGGTTAATGTTGGACAAGTTCAGACCTCTAACCACCAAAGCGGAGGTAGGACAATGTCCATCATTTAGCCGACGCTGTTATCCAAAGCGACTTACTGTTGATTAGCCTAGCCAGAGGCCAATCCCACCTGGGAGCAATGTGGTGTTAAGGGCCTTACTCAGGGGCCCAACAGCAATGGGGGTTGGTTGCAGGAAGAGCAGAGCATGATGGGAGATGACCTAGATGACACACTCATTTGGCAGGTATTAATAATTATCTGAAAACATTTCTCTAACAATGTTTTACAAAAACTTAAATAATTACTCTGACACTGATTGCAACTCTGTCAATGAGGCAAACACCTCACACTCTTATTCAGTTTTTTTCTTGCGTGAAAACCACGTTGCCACCGCGTCCACAGTAAGGACATGCAGACGGCAGACTCCACAGGTCAGTATGAGGCCACTAATCGGGGCCAGAGCTCACAGACCACCAGTCACCCCCCGCCTGTGGAGATCTATGGAGCCGGAGAAAGGCAAGCAATACAAGAAAAACAACACAAGGTGTCCAAGGTGATACAGCCTTAGCCTAACATACCGTTCTCTAACAATCTCATTTAGCCAGCTACTCCTCTCAAGGTCAGACTTCTTGTTTGTCGTCTGCAAACAATCAGGACACAAATAGCTTCAGTGTGGGACCCAGGGCCGCGAGTGTAGGTAAAACAAAAAGGGTGACGTGGAACGCCTTCTTCTGGGAACATTTTCACTTATTCTACCAAAAATTAAACTGCACACACACACACACGCACAAAAAAACCTATTCAAGGTCCTTTTCAATTTGTTCCAGTCTCACAGACCTGCCACAAACAATTCTTTTTGACGGCTGAGACACGTGCAAATGTTTCCCTCTCAAACTGATTGACGACACAATGTCACTCTCAAAGTGAAAAAAAAAAAAAACTCTGAACGTGGAATTTCATTAACTTTTACCCATTAATTATTTAGACACCTTTGGCTCATCTAGCTTGGTATAAATTCTGTGTGCTCTTATGAAAAGGTACGGGTGCAGGGTACATTTCAGCCACAGCCTTCGTTTTGTATATTTAAGGTATCCAAAATAATCGCCTTCTGAACAGCTATTTGCTGGTTAAGTCTACCAGGCATGAGGTTTGGGGCGGCTTGTGATGAAATCCAAGATTTAACACAGCATTTAAGATTGAGAATAACAACGACAAATAACTTAAAATGTGGTATTGAATATAACATTGAAGATCTGAAATTCATCATGACATGTAAGGTTTAACACAATGTTCAAATGTTTCCTTACCATGTAGCTTAACCAAAACATTTTCAATGTAGAATGCCCTGCAAGGTTACAAATACAAACCATGTGGTGTCAATAAATCAGGAAAAACCATTATTTTGACCAAAGTATCAACATCATCATGATTTCAGTGTTAAACATCCAGCTTGGCCCCCCGCGCTTCTGTGAAACTGAGCAAGCACTACGCCACAGCAACACACTACTCCTGCTGCTTTCTGTTTGTTCATCAGGAGTATCCCAGGAGAGTATAACCTAAAAAAGTAGGTTACACCTATTTGAGATTCCTCTCAGTTTTGGTATTCTCTATTTTTTTTTTTATTTTTAATAGACTGTCAGGGGGTGGTTGGGGGTTTGGGGGTAGGGGGTGCTACCTGTCACGCTTACATTAGCTTCAGAGGCAAATGAATCACCCAGCTGACTGAATTGCTATGGCCCCGCCTCCTTGCTCTGACAACACGAGGAAAACAATGTGGCTTTGTTAAAAGATGCTGAGGTCACGGTGAACATCAAAGGTAGATTTGTGTCTAATCTGGTTGAGGATGCAGCCGTTGGCTCGCTCAGGATTTGATCTCTCTCTTTAATGCCAGCAGGAGATCCTGCACAGGAAGTGTGGTTTTGCTTCCTCTGAACCATCTGAGGGCCTTTGCTGCTCAACGGATTTCACATTTTTTTTATTATCCTTTTTTCCAAGTTTTAATAATTGTTTCACAAAAAAAAAGACATGCATCATTCAAAGCATCAAAATATTTTCGCCCACCCTTCCCCTCCAGGCACACATATACATCCCCCGCCTCAGAGATGGAGACCCACACATTTCACTCTCTTAAAGACTAACAAAAATGTCAAAGGTTATTAGACATCAATCATCTGGTATAGCTGAAATGTTGAAGGCCATTGAATATAGGTATATTGAATATATCATACGAATTCATGATACATATATGAATCTCTTAGGCTATGATCATTTCTGTATGATCGCACCTGTCATAATTTCTGTGATCATACCTGTCAATCACACCGGACAGGTAAACTAACCAGCGAGGCCTCCATCAGCGAAGCTTCAGCTCAAAGTCGTAGTCCTAACTGACGCACTCATTGCTTAGTCTCATGCGTGTCGGTAGGCTTGCCATCCAGTTTGTCAGGGTGGATATGCACGTTTCCGTTCAGTCACACTTCACAGCTGGTACACTGCTGCTTGGTGGCAGGTTCCCCGTTCCCAGAGGGGAGTAAGGCATATCAGGCTAATTCACTGATTGTGTTGGGCATAAAGATTACTGGATGTACCTTCAATTTGTTATCTGTATCTGCAGCCTTTTGCAGTTGTCAATATCTGCTGCTTTTATTATTATTTATTATGTATTTTTTCTTGATTTGTTTTGGGGAGTTGGGGGTGTTGCGAAATAGCTAGCAAAATATCTACCATCATACAACCCCTAAATGCAAAGGTTAATTGAATAATAATAGTAATTGAAGAATGTACAAAAATGTACGCTTTGCAAGTTTTCCTAATTAAGTTTTAATAAAAACCCGCAGTGTTGGGCTCAATTGGCCTAATTCATGCCATGTCTGCTCTACGCTCAGTAGGGAGCTCAAAATGGCCGCCCTCTCCAGTTGTGACGGGCGACTATGTCATTCTCCGGCCTGTCCTGTTACTCCAGCAGCAGTCCTGCTACATAACGGGCTTAGTGTTATATTCTTTTCCTTTCCAACTCTGGATTGTAAAAGAGATGTCAGCGTTGCCGACAGTAATCTAACTGTCAGCCAGATATGCCCTTTGTCTCCTCTAATGAGTGCAGGCAGCAGAGAGACTAATTAGCCTTAATTTGCTCGATACCAACTTTTTAAAAGCCTGTCTCAGTCCCCTGCACTTCTGCCCCAAGAAATGTCAGCAGAGATCGTGCTAAGCGATGGTGGCATCAAATCAACCGCGACCGACGTGTGTCTTTGCAAGCGGCATTGCTTCGCCCGGCCTACAGGACATCGTGTTCACAAAAAGCAAGAGGGGAAAAAACTTTTTTTTTTTTTTTTGACAAATGAATCTGGGGAGCTTGACATTGCCCTTACAAAATAAAACAAAATAGAGTGAAAGATGAACGGAAATCATGTGATGGTGGTGATGATTTGCTGTGGGGTATGTGGGAACTGACCCTCAGTGACAAGGACAACGAGAGGAGAAGGTGCGTTTGAGACAATGCCAAAGCTAATGTGAATGACACTGGAGGACCAGGAGGCAGCGGTCAGTGAGGGCAGTGGTCAGTGAGGGCAGTGGTCGGTGAGGGCAGTGGTCAGTGAGGGCAGTGGTCGGTGAGGGCAGTGGTCAGTGAGGGCAGTGGTGGGTGAGGGCAGTGGTCAGTGAGGGCAGTGGTCGGTGAGGGCAGTGGTCAGTGAGGGCAGTGGTTGGTGAGGGCAGTGGTCAGTGAGGGCAGTGGTCGGTGAGGGCAGTGGTCAGTGAGGGGCACCTGCCATTGGCTCAGACCAGTCATCACAGTGCATTGCAGCATTACACGAAGTAACAGTTAAGCTCCCAGTCTAAGAGGGAAATGGTGCTTTTTACAGCTGTAATATCTTCATGCTTTTCTGATGACTCACTCACAGAAACAGCAGTACATACATTTAAACACAAAGGCACAGATTGGCCAATCATTTTTTTTATTGAAACCTCAATGGCATTCTGTATGAGAATTTAGTTTGTGACCTGGCGCTCTGAGCATTGACGACTCTCAGTGCAAATGGAAGGAAGTAATCCTTAATTGATTTCCATCTATGCCCCTTTGTCACACTGACTGCTCTCAGCCTGAGAAATCTTTTGTGGGACCCTTATGAATTTAAAGACCCCAACTACATTCACTCCCCCCGCCTTTGTCAACCTGTTGCTAAGCCTGAATAGATGAGGTTTCCTGCATCTTTACTTGTAACTTTTATATTTCATTCCAGTAACTAAATTAGTTAGCCATATTTGTTCTTCTTTCCAGGACCTGCTCTGTTTTTCTGAAAGCATGGTGCCCAGTGCTACTCAACATGGGGCCTAACTAGGGCTTCTCAGGCATTGGATAACCTCAATCATTCACAATCACTATGATTAATCATAATTCGCAAAAGTCTCATCATAGGGAAGGATATGCAAATTAATCTGTGTTGTGACATTATTACAGTTGGAGCCAATTTCAAATCCTCTGTGAAAACAAACAGGAATTTTCTGAAGTTCAACCTTGCAGAAAAAAAAAAACCTCACTTCATCCTTCAGTTGTTTTTGTACATACCATATACAATACAGGAACATGCTATTTTTATCAAAGTGGGTATATAATAAACTGTAAATGTATCTCCATTGTAGCCTTCCTCAAGTGCAGACCTCATCAAAGGAGGAATCTACTCTAAAGTTTGATTGGAAAGACCAAGGTTATCTGCCGAATGTGGACAATGTTGTGTTCGTCATCCTAACAAACAGGAGGGATTTAAGACTACTCCTGTTGAAAACCAAACCTTTTCATGTATGTTCAAGTTCCATTAATGATTAGAGTGACTCGTCGGAAGACCGTATACATCCTATTATACAGGCACCCACAAACAACTTCACGAATTTTTGAGGCCAATATATCCGGCTAGAAGTGTAGCTTTCTTGAGCGCATTGGTGATGCACATGAAGCTGTGGGCTTTCTGTTGGTGAGCCTGGTAATAATGCAGAGACAGACGCCTGGAAGGTAATGAGATTCTCTCCCAACACGCCGTGTCTTCCTGCCTCACACAGGGACTGTGTGAGGGGCCTTCGCTGTGCAAACGATCAGACACTCGACGAGATAACGGCCCGGCTCTCCCCTGCTTTTCCTTCTCCCCACCCCCCCCTTTTCAACCCCGTTTTCTATTTTCGCCCACAGTGCACACCAAATACAGAACGCGCACACGGAAAATCTCCGGGCCGAGGCTGAGGGGTTGTATCCAGTTGCCCTGATTCCTTAGGCCCTCCAGGAATGGGCAGGGCAGGGGCGTAGCTAGGAATTCTGGGCTCTGTACACAGGCAGGCTCTGAGGGCCCCTCCACTCTATACAAAAAAAAAAATTCCCAGATTTTCATGGACCCTTCAAACCCTTGGGTCCTGTATGCTTAGTACCCTTTTCCTATGCCCCTGGGAATGGGTACAGGAGCACAGTTCCCCTGTAGCCTGTTGTCCGTGCAAAAGAGACACACACCGTCTTTAAAATCCCTCCCCCTGCGCCGGAGAAGATGGGGCGGCCAGAGGAGCCGGTCCACTCCGGAGAGATGGATGTGTCAAAGAGAAGAGGATCAGACATACGGGGAATCAGAAACTTCCAGAACTAATCGGCGGGACTGGTGTGCCTGAATGCCCCGGTGGGCCTGCGAGTCCTCTCTTTGATATGTATGAGTGTTTATGTGTATTATAATGCAGGGTCCGGGATGGAGGGATTTCATTTGCGCCCGGTGGGGCTCCATTGCCTACCCATCACCCCTCGCACCTAATGCTGGTGCATCATGCAAGCACGTTCCTCCGTATGTAAAATAGGAAGGTGCTAAAAACACACTGCTTAGCATTTTTTTTTCTCCGTGGGAGAATGTCATGAAGACACCTGGCTCAGTCATCGCTAATGCCATACAGCTGATAAATACAAATACAGCTGGACTAACTGTATGAGATGTGGATATGTGGCATGTGGATATGTTTGCAATTATGTTATATCCTTATGTTTGCACTGGTGTTGTATGGGGTGTATTGCTACAAATATTCCACCTGTACTGAGTTTAATTCGACCAGCCTAGCCATGTGGTAATAAAAGAAACTTAACGCTACCCTGGCAGGCTGTGTCAGTGCGCGTACCTGCCAGGACACTGCCCTTCTACCTGGATGTGTTATTACTGACCGCCCCCATTGTAAGTGAAAAATATTGTAAGCCAAAAATGCATTTAATACACCCAATACCCCTTACCTACTGAACATCATAGCCTAGCCTGGCCTAGCCTAACCTACTGAACATCATAGCCTAGCCTGGCCTAGCCTAACCTACTGAACATCATAGCCTAGCCTGGCCTAGCCTAACCTACTGAACATCATAGCCTAGCCTGGCCTAGCCTAACCTACTGAACATCATAGCCTAGCCTGGCCTAGCCTAGCACAAACGTGCTTAGAACACTTACATTAGCCCACAGCTGGGCAAAATTTTGAACACATAGCCAGCATCATGAGAGGGTATCATACCGCATATCGCTTGCTCGAGGAAAAAAATCTAAATTCAAAATTCGAAGTACGGTTTATACTGAATGCTTATCGCTATCTCACCATCGTAAAGTCGAAAAATCGTAAAACGGACCATCGTAACTTGGGGACCACGTGTACCGTGTGTTATCGCATACAGTACATTTTATAAAAATGATATGGACATTACTGGACATTTGTCAGAAACTGCGCAAATTTATCTTTTTGTCTCTTCCTGTGGTCAAGGCAATTGTGGTAGCAAATGAATACTGTAGTTCTAGAACCATTACCGATGGGGGGTGGATAGTAATCACCGTAAATAAAATCTCGTAAAAAAAAACACGATTGGATGAAAATATTTATGAAAATATGTCTTTAGGGGATCGGGGATGAAAATTTTTTTCAAAACATGATTGAAATTCTCCTAGTACATTGGGGAAATATTTCATGGTCTACCTTCAGTGGTATCACTCTACTTGTATGCCTCCCCCTCGCTCTCTGTTTCACTGGGTTAGATTTAATCAGATACTCTTAGTTTCTCTAATGGCATATACAATTCAATCAAAACAGTCTCTTCACACACTCTTCAATGAAAAGAACACATTTCAAATAACATACCCTCATCTCATGTCTCAAATAAAATATAGCGCACACAAAAAAATGATGTTGCAATGTAAAGTCTGTTTTTTATTGAATTGCATATGCCTTCAAAGAGACGAAGCGCAGTTACGTAAATCTTGCCCTCAGTTGTAGTTTCCATCTGCAATTTCTCTTCATCATCTTACATTTATGGGCTCCTCGTCCTAACTTCTTATCCCCCAGTCTCCTCTATTACAACCATGCAGCTAACTGCTACAGTTGCAAATGTTTAATTAAGTTTGAATGTCCCTGAGGATTCCCCTTAGAGAGGACATGCATTGCTCCCAGCCCTCTCCCTCCGCTGGCATGCTGCTCCATCATTACTGCTATTGGCACATATGTTTCCCACCTGTCAGCCAGAAAAAAAATAAAATAAAATTTGACGGGCCTGTTTGCATCCCTCCTCCTGGAGCGCCTGGCTTACCTCTCGGTCCTTTGTGGATACCTGTGTTTTGCTTTTTTTTTTTTTACACTTCTTCAAGGAGGCTTATGAGCCCAGGAGACTTCCATGTTGAATCTCTCCAGGCTTCGTTCCGGCTTTCTGGGCAGATAGAATCTGCTTTGCACTCTCCTCCGTTTCACCGCTGCCTCGAACTGTGTCGCGTCTCATCAGCACCCCCGATATTCCGGAACTCATTTGCCGCATGCCAATCACCGAGTCATGTGACGGGGGGCCCGACCAATCAAAAACGAAGAATCAGATTACACGGCCAAATTGAACATGTTTGAGTACCACATGTGTGGTGGGGAGGTAAACGATTCTGTCTGTCCACTCTTTACCTTATCCATGCTCCAAACTCTTACTGGCAGTCATCCATGCCCCTCAGGGCATAATGATAGAGTTTGTCTCATTTGCATAAAAAATATAAACATACATGCATCATTTTATCAAAAACACAAAGCAGATTTCCAACGCTGGTGCACATTTATGAAATGTCACAACAGAGATTTAGATGTTGCTGTTCACCGTCATAAAATTACATATTTCATGTTTTGCACTTCATGGTTATTTGAGCATACTTTATGACAACATGAGAATAATTCAATTGAACACAGTTGTGTTTATGCCACATTTGATTTGTCACCCTGAGGATATATACACTGTATGTAAATGTAAATATATACTGCATGTATATAATGCATTCCTTCCTCTTTAGTGTACGGATACATATTTATTTGTACAGCTTCACCCTTCAATTGACTTCACATTTTTTAGCAGAATTATGCCAGTTTACTGGGTTTCATTTTCTACCAAGATTGTTCAAAAAAGGAGAAAATAGAGTATTGTGCATAGGGCTGAATAAGCCAATAAATAATGAAAGAGTGGAAGGTAATTTTCTCATATGGTTCATCTTTTCTTACTGCACCATATTCTCTCTTAAAAGGACATGCAGTGACAGTTCTCAGGCCTGTTAAGTACGGAGCCCTGAGCGAGGACGGGAGCTTTCGGTAATGCCGTGCGGAGAAAACGAGCGTACCATCTGTAGCGTTTCTGTAATTATCCCCCGTTAGCGTACGCCCTCAGAATGCCTGCTCTCTTCCCCATCCATTAGCTCTCTGTTTCAACTTCAAAGGGCCTCCATGTTTTACCCAAAAAAATGCACATAAAAGCGGAGAGTGGGGAAGCGAGACTTCGCTGAATTAGTTGGAAAAGTAATGCGCCCCTCATTTTCTCCGAGATTTTACTAATAGGAAACCTACATCACATCTGTAATTATGAAAACCATCAGTCGTGACACAAATTGTCTCAAGAATTGCTTCAGAGGCAAGTCATGAAATTGACTTTTCAGAGTTTTTCCCTCTCCTGAAAATCGCCAAACTGTTCGGCCTGCCCCCTCTGCCTCTGAAGGAGGGGGCCATGGCACGCCATTCCTCCGACTCACATGACAACAGGCCTTCACTTCTTTCCACTCTGCTGTCAGGATGAGTCAGCCGTTTAACCACAGCTGATGTGTTTTATTTTGCTTATTTGATTCAGCTTTTTTTTTTTTTTTTTTTATTAAACTGCATAATGCTCGGAAATCCTGCCCTGGATCAAAGATGATGTTTATGTAATCTGCCGTATCACCGCAGGTTTGCCAACGGGCTTCTGAACAAAGAATCCATCGGCCTTTTATCCGGCTCATCTCAAACTGGTTTTGTTCTGATCTCACCTCTGCATTATGAACAGTCATGATGTGATTTCATTTTCATCATTTTTTATATAATTTATATAATATAATATCTATAATTCTCTGTGGGTGAGGCAGTAGTCACTGTAAAACCTATAGAGGGTGGGTGGTAGTCACTATAGAGGGTGGGTGGTAGTCACTGTAAAACCTACATAGGGTGGGTGGTAGTCATAGAGGGAGGGTGGTAGTCATTGTAAAACCTATAGAGGGTGGGTGGTAGTCACTGTAAAACCTATAGAGGGTGGGTGGTAGTCACTGTAAAACCTATAGAGGGTGGGTGGTAGTCACTGTAAAACCTATAGAGGGTGGGTGGTAGTCACTGTAAAACCTATAGAGGGTGGGTGGTAGTCACTGTAAAACCTATATAGGGTGGGTGGTAGTCACTGTAAAACCTATAGAGGGGGTGGGTGGTAGTCACTGTAAAACCTATAGAGGGTGGGTGGTAGTCACTGTAAAACCTATAGAGGGTGGGTGGTAGTCACTGTAAAACCTATATAGGGTGGGTGGTAGTCACTGTAAAACCTATAGAGGGTGGGTGGTAGTCACTGTAAAACCTATAGAGGGTGGGTGGTAGTCACTGTAAAACCTAGAGGGTGGGTGGTAGTCACTGTAAAACCTATAGAGGGTGGGTGGTAGTCACTGTAAAACCTATATAGGGTGGGTGGTAGTCACTGTAAAACCTATAGAGGGTGGGTGGTAGTCACTGTAAAACCTATATAGGGTGGGTGGTAGTCACTGTAAAACCTATAGAGGGTGGGTGGTAGTCAGGGTGGGTGGTAGTCACTGTAAAACCTATAGAGGGTGGGTGGTAGTCACTGTAAAACCTATAGAGGGTGGGTGGTAGTCACTGTAAAACCTATATAGGGTGGGTGGTAGTCACTGTAAAACCTATAGGGTGGGTGGTAGTCACTGTAAAACCTATAGAGGGTGGGTGGTAGTCATAAAAGAGGGTGGGTGGTAGTCACTGTAAAACCTATAGAGGGTGGGTGGTAAAACCTATAGAGGGTGGGTGGTAGTCACTGTAAAACCTATAGAGGGTGGGTGGTAGTCACTGTAAAACCTATAGAGGGTGGGTGGTAGTCACTGTAAAACCTATATAGGGTGGGTGGTAGTCACTAAAACCTATAGAGGGTGGGTGGTAGTCACTGTAAAACCTATAGAGGGTGGGTGGTAGTCACTGTAAAACCTATAGAGGGTGGGTGGTAGTCACTGTAAAACCTATAGAGGGTGGGTGGTAGTTACTGTAAAACCTATAAAGGGTGGGTGGTAGTCACTGTAAAACCTATAGAGGGTGGGTGGTAGTCACTGTAAAACCTATAGAGGGTGGGTGGTAGTCACTGTAAAACCTATATAGGGTGGGTGGTAGTCACTGTAAAACCTATAGAGGGTGGGTGGTAGTCACTGTAAAACCTATAGAGGGTGGGTGGTAGTCACTGTAAAACCTATAGAGGGTGGGTGGTAGTCACTGTAAAACCTATAGAGGGTGGGTGGTAGTCACTGTAAAACCTATAGAGGGTGGGTGGTAGTCACTGTTAAACCTATAGAGGGTGGGTGGTAGTCACTGTAAAACCTATAGAGGGTGGGTGGTAGTCACTGTAAAACCTATAGGGTGGGTGGTAGTCACTGTAAAACCTATAGGGTGGGTGGTAGTCACTGTAGAGGGTGGGTGGTAGTCACTGTAAAACCTATAGAGGGTGGGTGGTAGTCACTGTAAAACCTATAGAGGGTGGGTGGTAGTCACTGTAAAACCTATATAGGGTGGGTGGTAGTCACTGTAAAACCTATAGAGGGTGGGTGGTAGTCACTGTAAAACCTATAGAGGGTGGGTGGTAGTCACTGTAAACCTATAGAGGGTGGGTGGTAGTCACTGTAAAACCTATAGAGGGTGGGTGGTAGTCACTGTAAAACCTATAGAGGGTGGGTGGTAGTCACTGTAAAACCTATAGAGGGTGGGTGGTAGTCACTGTAAAACCTATAGAGGGTGGGTGGTAGTCACTGTAAAACCTATAGAGGGTGGGGGTGGTAGTCACTGTAAAACCTATAGAGGGTGGGTGGTAGTCACTGTAAAACCTATAGAGGGTGGGTGGTAGTCACTGTAAAACCTATAGAGGGTGGGTGGTAGTCACTGTAAAACCTATAGAGGGTGGGTGGTAGTCACTGTAAAACCTATAGAGGGTGGGTGGTAGTCACTGTAAAACCTATAGAGGGTGGGTGGTAGTCACTGTCAATCCTTCCTCATTGTAAAAAACCTTTTCACTGTCACAAAGCAGGTTTTTATCGATCCCAGGCCTGAGGCCCCCATAGAACGAAACTAGGGCAACATTAGGAAGGAAAAAGTCCCTGACTAACAGGAAGAAACCTTGATCAGAACCCAGCTCAGAGGGGAAGCCCATATACTTTTGCCCAGAACCAGGAAGTTACTCTGAGAGCATGAATAAGCTTGAAGATAGTCTGGACAAAAAAGTATGTTCTTTTCCACATGCTCTATCACAGCTTGAAGGCCTGAGGTCAGGACTGGAAGATTGACTTTCACATGATATATTACGTTATTTATCTACTTACTGGTTAAGAAAATTGATATTAATTCACTGTAAAACGTCAGAGCTGCTGATTCTGTTTCATGAAAGCACATGAGGAGCCGAGGATTTGGACTAAGAGAATGATATAGGTATATGATTCAGTCTTAAGGCCATTTTTTTGAAGGTTGTGTGTTTCCTGTTACATTTAAGTATCAATATAATGCTTTAAGTGCACCAGCATATTCGAACTGTAACCATAGTTACATAGAAATGATCAAAATTACATTTTTTTTTCATGAGCACAGATATGTTATTACCAAAAAGCATATTATAACTAATAATAACCCATCAATTTATTTGATCTGAAAGTTTATTTTTATGAATGTGTAAAGATATAATTAGACAGATTAGGAGAGTGAAAAATGTTCCACTTTGAGGATTGATTTCAGATTTCATTATAACAATCACCTAATGCCTTCAACAGAGGCGATTTGCAGTAAAATATATTAACAATTCACACACAGCCACAAGCACACGCATGCACGCACACTCACACACACACAAATACTTTAATCAAACTCACTCACTGAATTCTCAACATTTAACCGCTATTCTTTCCTCGGTGGGATTAATTATCTCCTGAAATAGCAATTAAAGGAAGTGATTATGTAGTGACAGGGATGGAACATGGAATAAACCCAATGGAACGTCACTTTAAATATCCGCTTGATGTTTCACTTTAGAAAATACTCCCTGCTACCCCACAACACCCTCCATATGGGCATAAACAGGTCACTTCAATCTTCAGTGATGATTTCAGAGTAAATAATAATAATAAAAAACCTGGATTTACTTGTATCACAAATCTAATGTACCCAAAAAAGCATACAAGAATAAGAAAAATAAATGCACAAACAACTGCTTGAAAAGTAAAATAACAGGCATTCAAAACTTCAGATTTTTTTTTTCATTTTAATCTATATTTTATACTTTTTAAATTTTATAGATTTTTTGATCTATAAAACTAATTTTTGCATTTACTGATCTTATTCAATGATCTTATTTTAAAAGCAGAAAGGTAATGATCAGTCTGAGACTTAAGTAAATCGTTGAGTTTCCGCAATGCATTGTAGATCATAAATTTCATTTTTAACTTTGTGCCACAACGATAAAATACAGTGACCCCTCCTTATAGCGGACCTCTTTAAAACAGATTTCTGTTATAACAGGCTGTTTTTGCCGTAACAGCATTTGTTGTCTATTCTGGTTAATATTGGACAAGTTCAGACCTCTAACCAGCAAAGCTTTGGTGTCGGCAGTGTGGGGATGATCCAAAGGCGGGTTTAGAAACACAATGCGAAACACATACTGCTCAAATTAAAAATAATACAACTACAGTATCATATAGCCTATTTTCAACCGCAACATTTGTATCAAACTTTGGCAAGCTGTGTGATGATGTCATCAGCTTCTCCCCACTGCATGTTCAGCAGCCGCTCTGCTTCAAAACGTCGGTGCATGAGCAACAAAATTCTGTTAAACACAGTTTTACCCCTTTCTGCACAATTTAATTTATTATGACCCGGTTATGTCGTACTCCCTTTCCCCCCAATTAGTCTGGTTTAACGAGGGTTCACTGTACGCAGTATACCAATTATGTGTAGACTAAATATAGACTAAACAGCATCTCTCATATCAGGATTATAATCTGTTATGGTCTGGAGAGAGGGTTGGGGAAGACTGGGGTGCTGTCAGGATTATAATCTGTTATGGTCTGGAGACAGGGTTGGAGTAGACTGGGGTGCTGTCAGGATTATAATCTGTTATGGTCTGGAGACACGGTTGGAGAAGACTGTGGTGCTGTCAGGATTATAATCTGTTATGGTCTGGAGAGAGGGTTGGAGAAGACTGGGGTGCTGTCGGGATTATAATCTGTTATGGTCTGGAGAGAGGGTTGGAGAAGACTGGGGTGCTGTCAGGATTATAATCTGTTATGGTCTGGAGAGAGGGTTGGAGAAGACTGGGGTGCTGTCAGGATTATAATCTGTTATGGTCTGGAGAGAGGGTTGGAGAAGACTGGGGTGCTGTTGGGATTATAATCTGTTATGGTCTGGAGAGAGGGTTGGAGAAGACTGGGGTGCTGTCAGGATTATAATCTGTTATGGTCTGAGAGAGGGTTGAGAAGACTGGGGTGCTGTCAGGATTATAATCTGTTATGGTCTGGAGAGAGGTTGGAGAAGACTGGGGTGCTGTCAGGGTTATAATCTGTTATGGTCTGGAGAGAGGGTTGGAGAAGACGGGGGTGCTGTCAGGATTATAATCTGTTATGGTCTGGAGAGAGGGTTGGAGAAGACTGGGGTGCTGTCAGGATTATAATCTGTTATGGTCTGGAGACACGGTTGGAGAAGACTGGGGTGCTGTCAGGGTTATAATCTGTTATGGTCTGGAGAGAGGGTTGGAGAAGACTGGGGTGCTGTCAGGATTATAATCTGTTATGGTCTGGAGACAGGGTTGGAGAAGACTGGGGTGCTGTCGGGATTATAATCTGTTATGGTCTGGAGACACGGTTGGAGAAGACTGGGGTGCTGTCGGGATTATAATCTGTTATGGTCTGGAGACACGGTTGGAGAAGACTGGGGTGCTGTCGGGATTATAATCTGTTATGGTCTGGAGAGAGGGTTGGGGAAGACTGGGGTGCTGTCAGGATTATAATCTGTTATGGTCTGGAGAGAGGGTTGGAGAAGACTGGGGTGCTGTCAGGATTATAATCTGTTATGGTCTGGAGAGAGGGTTGGAGAAGACTGGGGTGCTGTCAGGATTATAATCTGTTATGGTCTGGAGAGAGGTTTGGAGAAGACTGGGGTGCTGTCAGGATTATAATCTGTTATGGTCTGGAGAGAGGGTTGGAGAAGACTGGGGTGCTGTCAGGATTATAATCTGTTATGGTCTGGAGAGAGGGTTGGAGAAGACTGGGGTGCTGTTGGGAGCGCTCTTCTCACCCTCACTTATTTAGCACTGGACACATTTCCTGCAGCCGTGGCCATAAACCTTCATCTGGGCAGGGTTAAAGCTGGGGTCCACTGTAAAGTCTATTGGAGCAAATGTCTGTGAAATGCACAATACAAATACATTTGTATTTGAATTTATATGAGAAAGTCCAGGGGGGATTTCACAGAGTTAAATGCAATAAATACAATCGTAAACTTTTGCTGACCAGCAATTAATCAAAATGAGAGCTTTTCTGACAAGAGTTACAACTTAGTTTACCCAGCGGTCACTCTTAAAAGTAATGAAAATCATCCCAAAATTAATGGCTTACAGCAAAATTGAAATTGGTTAAAACATTGACTTAAACTCACTGAGTATTATCTTACACAAAGAGTTGTCAGAACTAGGAATAGTGTACCCTTAGTGTGTAATGTCCAGGCTTGATGCAGTGCTGGATACTCTGTAGACTGTAGGTAAATGGGCTTGATGCAGTGCTGGATGCTCTGTAGACTGTAGGTAAATGGGTTTGATGCAGTGCTGGATACTCTGTAGACTGTAGGTAAATGGGCTTGATGCAGTGCTGGATACTCTGTAGACTGTAGGTAAATGGGCTTGATGCAGTGCTGGATACCCTGTAGACTGTAGGTAAATGGGCTTGATGCAGTGCTGGATATTCTGTAGACTGTAGGTAAACGGGCTTGATGCAGTGCTGGATACTCTGTAGACTGTAGGTAAATGGGCTTGATGCAGTGCTGGATACTCTGTAGACTGTAGGTAAATGGGCTTGATGCAGTGCTGGATACTCTGTAGACTGTAGGTAAATGGGCTTGATGCAGTGCTGGATGCTCTGTAGACTGTAGGTAAATGGGCTTGATGCAGTGCTGGATACTCTGTAGACTGTAGGTAAATGGGCTTGATGCAGTGCTGGATACTCTGTAGACTGTAGGTAAATGGGCTTGATGCAGTGCTGGATGCTCTGTAGACTGTAGGCAAATGGGCTTGATGCAGTGCTGGATACTCTGTAGACTGTAGGTAAATGGGCTTGATGCAGTGCTGGATACTCTGTAGACTGTAGGTAAATGGGCTTGATGCAGTGCTGGATACTCTGTAGACTGTAGGTAAATGGGCTTGATGCAGTGCTGGATACTCTGTAGACTGTAGGTAAATGGGCTTGATGCAGTGCTGGATACTCTGTAGACTGTAGGTAAATGGGCTTGATGCAGTGCTGGATGCTCTGTAGACTGTAGGTAAATGGGCTTGATGCAGTGCTGGATACTCTGTAGACTGTAGGTAAATGGGCTTGATGCAGTGCTGGATACTCTGTAGACTGTAGGTAAATGGGCTTGATGCAGTGCTGGATACTCTGTAGACTGTAGGTAAATGGGCTTGATGCAGTGCTGGATACTCTGTAGACTGTAGGTAAATGGGCTTGATGCAGTGCTGGATACTCTGTAGACTTTAGGTAAATGGGCTTGATGCAGTGCTGGATACTCTGTAGACTTTAGGTAAATGGGCTTGATGCAGTGCTGGATACTCTGTAGACTGTAGGTAAATGGGCTTGATGCAGTGCTGGATACTCTGTAGACTGTAGGTAAATGGGCTTGATGCAGTGCTGGATACTCTGTAGACTGTAGGTAAATGGGCTTGATGCAGTGCTGGATGCTCTGTAGACTGTAGGTAAATGGGCTTGATGCAGTGCTGGATACTCTGTAGACTGTAGGTAAATGGGCTTGATGCAGTGCTGGATACTCTGTAGACTGTAGGTAAATGGGCTTGATGCAGTGCTGGATGCTCTGTAGACTGTAGGTAAATGGGCTTGATGCAGTGCTGGATACTCTGTAGACTGTAGGTAAATGGGCTTGATGCAGTGCTGGATACTCTGTAGACTGTAGGTGAATGGGTTTGATGCAGTGCTGGATACTCTGTAGACTGTAGGTAAATGGGCTTGATGCAGTGCTGGATACTCTGTAGACTGTAGGTAAATGGGCTTGATGCAGTGCTGGATACTCTGTAGACTGTAGGTAAATGGGCTTGATGCAGTGCTGGATACTCTGTAGACTGTAGGTAAATGGGCTTGATGCAGTGCTGGATACTCTGTAGACTGTAGGTGAATGGGTTTGATGCAGTGCTGGATACTCTGTAGACTGTAGGTAAATGGGCTTGATGTAGTGCTGGATACTCTGTAGACTGTAGACAAACCATGAAAATGGCACAGATTAAAACATTAGACCATAACTTAAAGTCACTCATTTTCCACAAACTGTTTTTGTTATTCCACAAACACAGTTTGACAAGTTTCAGCAATCACCAAAAGTAATAAAACATTTATCTTTGCAAAGAAAAAGTGGAACTTGCATTTATTTGTCAATCAAAGTTAAGGGCAGATTTTGATTGAATTGAAGCCAGCTTATGTTTGCTTTTAAAGCCATGCTTTTATTGCCTTAGGGGACCATGGCAGAACTTTCTCTTGTGCAGTTTTATTTGTGGTTTCTGCCTCTCCTTTAAGAGAAATTCACAAAATGGTGCGCAAACATATCTGATATTTCTGTCAACAATCCACCTTGGCTCTCGTCCAACTTATTTTTATTCCAACATCATCCATAATTTTACTTTTTTTATTAGGTTTTTTTTTCTGGTGTGTGGATTTTATATTATTGAATTCTTTTCCATCCAATGTTCCCTGCCATTATATAAACCCATACATTGCCTTTCTGTAGTGCACTCCACTGCTCTCAATGCCAATTCTATAAATACCCAGTATCGATGGACAGATTCAATCTTAAGAATCACATAGAACCTGCAGCTGTTTAGAGAGCCATGCGTCAGCGTGTGGAACGGCTTTCTTTCGATTATCTTGCCTTTTGGATTTTGTTTCTCAGACTGTGTTCTGATTCACTGATACACGTCATATCAGGATTGGATGTATGTAGCTGAGAGCTGGGTGGGATGACCAATCCAGATGACGTAGGGACCAGAGTGCTCCCACAGTGTTGCACTGAGTATGGTGCTATACTGTGCATGACGGTGAGAACACGGAATTATATGAACAAGGGTGAGAACACAGAACTATATGAACCAGTGACATCACAGGATAGTAAAGAGTAAATGGACACATCATACATGCCACTTGGGCAGAAAAGAAGTGGAAGACAGGTCACAAGAACGTGCTCATCGGAGGAGTTAATGAATTCAGTCTTACGATTAAAGCATTCTGAGGCACTTTTCTTTCTATGTCAGAAATCTAAATGTTTTTTTTTGAAGTGACATACTAAAACATATTTCCTTTGAAAGTATTTCTGAAGACATTTTATTTCTTTTTTCATTCAGTGAGGATGAGAAGATGACAATAAGGATGAGGATGCTTGATGGATGTGAAAAAGATAATGAGAATGATGATGCTGAAAATGATTGTAATACATTTATAAATGGCATAATGATGGAGATAGTGTATGGGTGTAAGATCTGAGTCTGAGCTCTGGCTGTCACTGAAGCTGAGATTCGGAGAGGGGGAAAGTGCACCAGACTGGGGTGGTGGAACAGCTCTTTCACATTCCTGTCTCTACGTAACTGAGGAGGAACTCGTCCTGAGGCGGACCGTCACCACTGCTCTATTCTCACACCACCTCTCAAATTAAAACAAAAAACACCCCTTCAAAGACTTGTTGACATTAACCAATTAGACTCAACATGCAAACCAGAACTCTGCAATAAATACAGATTTTGTAACATTTTGATCAGTGTGTTAGATAAAGTTTATGCATATCATAACTTCTGTATCTTCCTTTCCATGAAAGTTTATATAATAATAATAATAATAATAATAATAATAATAATAATAATTTTTTAAAATCTATAAACAAACAAAGAAGAGATATTCAGATCTGTGCCTTTTTATGCTAAAAAGCAGTCAAGACACTTTGAAATTTAACCCCCCACTGGGAAATAAACAAATAAATAAATAATGAGTAATTGGTGAAGGTTGGAAAATGGTGATTATGGTAATTAGCATTAGCCTCCCTCATCCTATGGCCCTGGTTCCCTGTGAGGGGCTTATCCCAGCGAAGGGAGGGCTGTTCCCCTATGACTGCGTCAGATGCCTAGCTTCCTCTCCCCCAGCCTCCCCAGCCTCCCTGCACACAAAGGAGCTAACTGTCTCTTACATCTAAGCCCATAAGCCGTGGGACACAATCTGAACAAACATTCCTGGAGATATCGTTAGACGACCACCTCTCTTTTCTCCAGCAACCCCACGACTGCCCCCCCCTCCTCCTCCCCCTTGGTTTTTGACTGCAGACGGGATCCATAATCCTGGAGACTATGACAGTCGTTTGCATAATCAGCACAGGTGCATGGCAATCTTCAGGGTGGAAATTTGTATGTTCCTATGCGCAAACAAACAATCATCCATACAGACCAGTGTTTAGGCTGTTTTTCCTATGTATGCGTGTGTGTATGCGCGATAGTATGTGAGTGTGTGCTTGTGTAAGAGTGCATGTGTGTGTATGTGTGCATATCTGTGTGAGAGTGTGTGAACGCCTGTGTGTGTCCGTGTAAGAGTGTGTGTGTGCAGGCCAGTGTGTGTGTGTGAGTGTATGTCTGTGTGCGAGTTTGTGTGTGCAGGCCAGTATGTGTATGTGTGTGTTGTGTATGCCTGTGTGAGTGTGTGTGTTCGTGTGTAACTCTGCGAGTGTATGTGTGAATGCCGGGGGGTTAGTGTGTATGTGTGAGATATGTTCTCGAGCCTGGTAATGTGTGTATGTGTGTGTGTGTGTGTGTGTGTGTGTGTGTGCCTGTCTGTGCGTTTGTGAGAGAGATGTGCTTTTTTAAGCAGAGGAAAGGAACCCTGTCCTGAAATAACATACAGAGACAATATGGGAAGTGGCAGATAAGCTGTGTCCTCCAGCTCTCCCCCCCCTTACACCAGAGCCCCTCCCTAGGGGGGACATCCAGACCTACCTTAACCATTAATTCACCAGCTCTCCCCCGCGTTCTCAAACTTCTGCCCACTCTCGGGGGGGTTGACTGACCTTTTTCATTAATTTATATGTTTACCGGTTTAAAAGGGAGGTACCCTCAACGCAACCGCACCCCCCCAACACCAACCACCCCCACACCCCCACTGCTGAAATCCTGTCGTGCCATCTTGTTGTGGATCTGATTGAGCCTGGCTCACCGCTGGAAATCACACCCCCAAACCCCCCATCCCCGTCCCCGGTTCCATTTCCCTCACAGTCAGGGGAAAGTAATGAAGTCGGCTCTCTGATAAGGCTCGGACTCTCTCTCTCCCCCATTATCTCTCCCTGTGCCGGCCCGGGTCGGGCCTGTGAACAAACTTGTCATGAATCATTTGGTCTGTGTTGCGGCTCGGCCCACGAGCCTTCCTGTTCCTCCATCTCTTCGGTCGGTCGGGCTCACCAGAGGAATAACAGTTGGCTTGGCACAAGCTGCATGTTTTACTTTACGTCTTTACTATTTTTTTTTTTATACCTGTCAGCGCGCTATCCCCATACCTACGGTCCTGAAAAAATATAGGCTCAATTTCAGCTTAAATGCAGCAAGCACATATAAGCATAAAATAATCATTTTTGTTCTTTAAAAAATGGAATGGCAGAAATTCCATTACATTTCACGGAATATTACATGGCTGTGTTTTCCCTCGATAATGACGCTCATATCCACGGTCGCTTAAAAACAGAACGTGTTTTGTGGTATTGCTCCTCCTGCAATTCTGGTACACAGATTCTCCCAGTAATGTGCGGCGCTCTTGTCTCTGTTTAGTCTTATTGACCTGCCATGTGCACTTAACTGGAAGGAGATGGCTACATCACGCAATGCCTCATGGGATGCCGGCTGTCCTCGGCCATTTTGAAACCAGCCATCCCAGAAACCTTTGGGACGGCAAATTACACAGATTGCTGACCACTCTCTGGGCTGTGTTGGTCCATTATGGCTTCCACAGCTGGGGTCGCGACCCCCTGGTGGGTCATATGGAGGGGCTGAAGTAGGTCACAAGACAACAGAAAAGAAACCATTCACCATATGCTATACATTAACGCTCTATGACACATTTACACCAAACTGAAGTGAATGACACTGCAGATTTCATACTAATTTTGTTCTAATTTCCAGCATTGTTGTTGTTGTTGCTTCCCTCTATAGGTTCATTACAGTGTTCTTGTCCATTTTTATGATATCACTTTGGACACACTTTGCATAAGCTGCTCTGGAGCTCAAGAGCACCTGCTGAATACCTGTAAAGTAATGCAATGACACAGCAGGGATAACATTTTTTTTTTTACACGTCATATCTGTGAGATATTATGTGCTAAACCATGTTATATTACATTATATTAAGGGTTTTACAAAAACTGTTTGCTCAGGTAAGAGGTTGAAGGCTGTGAAGTTTGGGAGTTCCTGTTCAGTAGCATTGATAGCAGCTGTAGCAAGGGTAAAACAAGGAGTCGCTCTCTTCAGTATCTTCTTCCACACGATGTGAAGCGCTGTATTATTTATTCAGTGTTGAATCCACGTGTTTATGCTGCTGTTACAGGAGTCCCATGTGGTGGGTGACCTAGTTCAACGACACCGAGTCAAGAATAGGAAACTACAGTCCCTGAGCGTATTATTAATCATTTTTAGACATAAATACCTATGAATTCATAAAAAAAGGTTGGGCTAAAAATGACAGCAAAATATCTTGCTAATATAAGCTACTATCTTTGTTTACAAAGGGGGAGCTCCACTAAGCTGTGGATGCTTCTGACAAACGCAAAAGAAAGAGCTTCTCCCCATGTTATAAAAAGTATTGAACTTTGACCCAGAGAATGGTGTGCGGTTTGGTTTGAGGTCTCGGTTTGTGCGATGACCTCGGAATTAATAATGAAACAGTAAAGCATCTCACTGCTGTAAAGAAATGACCCAAAAAAAGTGAACTCTTCTGGTTGCTCTTGACCTTGCTACTACTTCTCCTACTACAATATTTTTTTTTTTTTCCTTTTTTAACACCGGTCCGTGAACGTGTGAAGAAGCTCAGAACACGGCGTGCCTTGACCTGCCTCATTGAGATCGAAGCTTTCACACAGCAGGAGGGAAAAGAATTACCCCCCCCCCCCTTTCCCACACCAACCCCCTCCTACCTCGCTTCATCTCACACTCACTGACTCGCTAGGAAATGTATCAATTGGGCTCATGTATAATTGAACGCTCGACTACCTCCACTGGACCCCCCCCACAGCTGCACATGAAGAGGGTCAGAGGGCTTTGCGGACCACCCATATGCCCCCCCCCCCAGTTGCTCGGGCCGTGCTTTCAGGGTGGGTGTAATGGGGGTTGGGCGGGGGGGGGGGTGGGCAACGCCACCCCAGCAGGTGCCCTGTTTAGACAGATGGTGCCCCTCCTCTCTCTGATTTCACACCGCGTCGCACAGAGACGGGACCCCACACACATCGGCGGTGTCTGGCTCACCTTGATTGTTAAAGTGAAAAAATTGGTCCATTCCCTGGCCCCGCCCCCTCATCGGCATCATCGGCCAGTACACGCAGAGGGACAAAATCACTATATATCTATTGCTTTTGGGGGGGAGTCATTAATCTATCATATACTGTTTTTATTAATATATTGTAATATCAATAGTACTGCATCTTTACTCCCTCATATGGTCATTTCAGCCATCCAACCATCCATCTTCTGAGTCACTTTTCAGTCAGGGTTACTGAGATATGCATCTCAATGTCATGTAATTCCTGTGCACCTATAAAACAAATGCATGGAGTTTTTTTCAACATACATTTTAATCATTAATTTCCCTGCAGCTTCTTTTCTTTTTAAAATGCACAGTCTATATGAGTGGGCACATTCAAAATGGAAAGTACACAGAACAAAACAGCCACAGCTACAGAGACCGTTAACCAATCACATCATGGGACAGGGACATGTCAGTAGTAGTTTAAATATAACTGGTCTGTTAGAACGAAGCCCAATTGTGACATCATTCCAAATCAGAGTCAGAGTAAGCAGCGCTGATCTACGATCAGTTTCACGTTTTATCTCATCATGAATGAAGATGGCACACTGAAAGGGTTGAGCTGATCCTAGAACAGCTCTTCTGTGCAGCACCCTTTATGAATGCAGGCCCTGCGTTGCTGGACACCATGGAGAATCAGCAAATAGCAGGAGTTTGTTGGCTGATCTTCCAGGAGCATTATCTGCAAAGCTTAGGATGCTCGGCTCATTCATTAACATGCTTAAAAGCAGAAGAAAACCCTGATTAAAGGCATAAAAAATCACCACTAGAGTTTTATCAGCCTCTTACAGAATAGGTAGCGTAGTGTCTCTTTTGGGCACAAGCCTAACTTTGCATTGTGTTTTATATCTATGGTTTTACGTTTTGTCTACTCTGCTATTTAATGTTTATGCTGCAGTATAATTGTTTTAAACCATTCCAACTTACTTAGCTACATTTCTTCGGATGTGGCAGGTTCTTTGTCTGCTGAGTTTGGTCAAGCTTTCAATGTATATAAAATAGCATTTCCACTTCTTTCAAGATGCAATTTAACACGGCAGTTTGCACCTGACTAATTACAAGCCGACACCGTAATGTAACACTTTACTTTCCATTAGATTACCTTCATCAATCTTTGGCAGCACTGACAATTCGACTTTAGATGTAAACCAGCAGACTACAATGAACAATTTGAAACTGATAATGTGTACTCTAGCTATTATCATTGTTTATTCATGTGCACAATGTCATAACATAATAAACACCATAATACATGATTAACAGGGATTGTTAGAACATCTGTAAAGACATACGCACTCACATGCACAGTGCTGACCGTTTTAATTCCTGCAAAGCAGCTGGAAAGCGATCATGGTCCTGCAAGGGAATCTGGACAATCTGAACTCTGAACAGGCCGGTCTGAACAATGGTGCCTCCATCTTACCTTTCCAGAGTGGTGCCTACAAGTGAGTTTTTACCAACAGCCAAAACTGAAGGTAAAAAATAAAAGATGGAGCGCTGCTGTGGAGCGGGAAACAGATCTGCAACTCTAGTCTAAACAACCAGAACAAGCATTGCATTTTTTCTTTGTTTTATTTAGTCTGCAAAAATATACAATGAGTTTTTTTTTTATTTGATAAAGCACAATATAAACAGACTAATTGTTATTATTTTATTGTGAGTTTCAGCTACAGGCTGGTTATGTATCTTGAAAGAGAAACTACGATGAGCAGCTTGTTAAAACTATTTGTTTCTTGGTTTCAGATGGATTGTGTGAGTAGAGGAAGGTGGGTGAAGAAAAGTTTAATGTGCTCCTCCATGCATCCTTAACAAAGTTCTGAAAAATGTAAGACACGCCAAAGAGTGTTGTCTTGTGCTTAATAAATAACAGTGCCTGATCAAACGGAAATTAAAAAATAAACAATCTTTAATTATTTCTGCAGTTCTTCCAGATACATCAATGAACTGCAGGTAGGAACTGCGTTCCATTTTTAATAGTAAATTATACGGACCTGCAAGCATCAAATAATAAATAAAAGAGGTTCATAGATATTTAAACAAGGTAAATAATAAGTAGACTTTTGTTTTCGTAAGACTGTTGTAATCTTTTTCATTTTGAAAATGTCAAAATGAAGCCCCCTGGCTTTTGAACCTCAGTGTGCGGTGGCAGCCATTTTGTTTCACCCCTTTCTGATGTCAGTGAAAGTGAGATTACAGTCTCAGTTTCTCCCCACGCTATGGCCCCAAGGTCAGGCCATGCCAGAGGTCAGCCCTGCTGATTCTTTCATTCTATTGTTGTCAAATATAAAGAAAAAAAAATGCCAGGTCATTTGAAAAGTAATTTGAAAACACCTTGTCATGTCTATTCATCTCTGATTAGTCACACACTGTGTCAGTCCACCTGGACCTCAGTGCTGATAAGTGTGCCCTTCAGATAAACCCCCAGTGTATGTTATTCTATCATACGGGGAGGGGTGTGCAGCCAGCTGCCTCCCCATTGGCCAGAATATGTGCAGTGCAGAATGTCCGGGTCACTGCGAGACACATACACACATGACTTTCCACACACCTCTACAGCAGTGAAACTGGGACCGTCTCATATCCCATTTTACATTCTGTTTGGACAGACTAAAACTCAGGTGGGATTTGGTTCCTGTGGTTAAGGACTTAAGTTTGGTCATTTAGGACTTAAAGTTTGGTCACAACCATCAGTTTGGAGGGAAGTACAAAGAATGCTGGTTCTCTTTTTAAACATCTATGAACTATCAGAAAGGGAATGCGAGGTGATCAGAGCTAGGAGCTATAAGCACTGAATGGGGCTATCTGTTAAACTTTTTTCAAAATAAATTCAATTAAGTAATGTTATGTGTTTATTTTAATTTCAAATTGGGATCAATATTGAATTAATTATATTAGTCCCTTGGAGAGAGAAACAGATTGAGGGCCAAGTGAGGACAACGCCAAGAGAGAGATGACCAGGCAAACATCACTGGTGTGTGTATGTGTTTGTGTTTGTGTATGTGTGTGTGAGTGAGAGCATGTGTGCACGCATGTGTGTCTGTGTGCGTGCATGCGTATGTTTGTAGGCTTTTTTGGCCTGAAATCCATCGCAGTGCAGTAGTAACGTAAAAAAAAAAAAAAGGGTGTCGTGACTTGAAACAATGGGTGGAGCTACAGTCATCTGTCAATCACTGAACCGTATGAACCAATTAACGGGGCTGAAATTTCCACAACAAAAACAGAATGATTGGTTCAAATCTGTGAGTCGCTGGTGGCATATGGCAGCTTCACCTACTGTTCTGTCATAATATGACACATGACTCATTCACTGTGATTCGTTATCCATGACTCATTCTCTTGACTGACAGCTTCAAATCCAATCAAAGGTGTTCTCTCTCACAGGCAACGAGTTCTGTGGAGTTCAAATTAACCAGTTGTCTATTTGGCAATCAGTGAGAGTTGTGTTGTGCTCTGTGGAGCACATTCCTCCCCATTACTGGCTAAGAATGTTTGACATTGCCTAGGGTCAACTGTGCCATCTGGGCACAGTATATATTATATATCCTAGAAACAGCATATCTCATTGTGGTTCACAACCAGTATAATGAGATAGAGGGGGGGAGAAGGAAAGGGACTGAGAGAGATAGGGGGAATTGAGAGAGAGAGGGGGTAAAGGTAGGACAGGGAGGGACAGAGGGAAAGAGAGAGAGAGGGAGAGGTATGGAGCGAAAGAGAGGAAAGTGAGAGAGAGAGAAAAGGGAAAGAGAGAATGACAGAGGAGAGTTGGTGCAGAGAATACAAATGTAGACTCCGCAGCAATTCTCTTGAGATGAATGAAAAAAATTGTTAAAAAACCAGACTGTTCCCTTCCTCATGCTGTAAGGATAAGGCTGAGTGCAGTGGGCAGAGTGCAGTGGGCAGTGGGCAGTGTGCAGGGTCCCTGCTGTAAGGATGAGGCAGCGTGCAGTGGGCAGCGTGCAGTGGGCAGTGTGCTGTAAAGATGCGGCAGTGTGCAGTGCGCAGGGTCCCTGCTGTAAGGATAAGGCAGCGTGCAGTGTGCAGTAGGCAGTGTGCAGTGGGCAGTGTGCAGGGTCCCTGCTGTAAGGATAATGCAGTGTGCAGTAGGCAGTGTGCAGTGGGCAGTGTGCAGGGTCCCTGCTGTAAGGATGAGGCAGCGTGCAGTAGGCAGTGTGCAGGGTCCCTGCTGTAAGGATGAGGCAGCGTGCAGTAGGCAGTAGGCAGCATGCTGTGCGCAGTGTGCAGGGTCCCTGCTGTGAGGATGAGGCAGCGTGCAGTAGGCAGTAGGCAGCATGCAGTGCGCAGTGTGCAGGGTCCCTGCTGAAAGGATAATGCAGTGTGCAGTGGGCAGCGTGCAGGGTCCCTGCTGTAAGGATGAGGCAGTGTGCAGTAGGCAGCATGCAGTGGGCAGCGTGCAGGGTCCCTGCTGTAAGGATAATGCAGTGTGCAGTGGGCAGCATGCAGTGGGCAGAGTGCAGTGCACAGTGTGCAGGGTCCCTGCTGTAAGGATGAGGCAGCGTGCAGCGTGCAGTGGACAGCGTGCAGTGTGCAGTGTGCAGGGTCCCTGCTGAAAGGATAATGCAGTGTGCAGTGAGCAGTGTGCAGGGTCCCTGCTGTAAGGATGAGGCAGCGTGCAGTGTGCAGTGTGCAGGTTCCCTGCTGAAAGGATAATGCAGTGTGCAGTGGGCAGTGTTCAGGGTCCCTGCTGTAAGGATGAGGCAGCGTGCAGTAGGCAGCATGCAGTGGGCAGTGTGCAGGGTCCCCTGATTGCTGAGAGGATGAGGCGAGCCCTCTGTGCAGGGTCCCCCGGAGCTAATCTACCACATGTTAAATGTGCAGTATGCAGAGAAGGCAGTGTGCAGGGTCCCTGCTTTAAGGATGAAGCGTGCAATGATAGGCAACATGCAGTGGGCACCATCCATCAACTTAATTGAATAATAGGCATTTTTAATCAGTTGCAGGGTCCCTGCTGTAACAGTTTGAATGAGGCAGTGTTTAGGGTCCCTGCTGTAAGGAAGGGCGGTGCAGACACACTTTCTCTGCTGCAGCACGTGTTGGGTCCCTGCTGTAAGGATAATGCAGTGTGCAGTGGGCAGTGCAGGGTCCCTGCAGGATGCGTGCAGTAGGAGTGCAGTGCAGTGCGCAGTGTGCAGGGTCCTGCTGTAAGGATGAGGCAGTGTGCAGTGGGCAGGGTGATGAGTCCCTGCTGTAAGGATGAGCAGCGTGCAGTGGACAGCGTGCAGTGTGCAGTGTGCAGGGTCCCTGCTGAAAGGATAATGCAGTGTGCAGTGAGCAGTGTGCAGGGTCCCTGCTGTAAGGATGAGGCAGCGTGCAGTGCGCAGTGTGCAGGTTCCCTGCTGAAAGGATAATGCAGTGTGCAGTGGGCAGTGTTCAGGGTCCCTGCTGTAAGGATGAGGCAGCGTGCAGTAGGCAGCGTGCAGTGCGCAGTGGGCAGGGTCCTGTCTGATTGTGCTGTGCTCCGGCTCCCTCAGGCTCCTCTGCCATGGGGCAACGAGCCCCAGTCTGTGCGAGGGAAACTCCGGAGCTAATCTACCACATGTTAAATGTGCATATCAGAGAAGGGCAATTACACTTTCGCTTTCAGGACAAAAGCAATGATACAACACCGACTAAGCACCATCCATCAACTTAATTGAATAATATCATTTTTAATCTTTTTTCCCACTTCTGTAACAGTTTGGAATGGCTGAGAGTATTTTTAGGCCGGTAACTCGGAAGGGCGGAGCACAGACACACTTTCTCTGCTGCAGCACATACTGTTGGCTCCTCCTGCTTTATATTCCACAGTCCTTCAGAACATTTTCACAAGTATTTCTATGTTTTTAGGACAGCAGCAAAGTTCAAGTCAGACAAACATTCATCATTCTGAGTTATCAAAAGTCAGCCAAGCTTCAGTCAGACCAGTCATTACGGCTCTCGTTCAGATTAACCTGACTTGTTAAGAATCATTGTTACATGTTGAAGGTATCTTCATTCACACCCCAAACACTCTCCTTCCACCAACTGAACTCCTTCTCTCCAGTGACACGACTCCATCATTACACCTTCCAGCATCCAAACTTCCTCTTTTTGCTGGATGTTTAGACATTTCATAGCTCGCATGTGAGACGGACAAACATGGATCTACCAGGGTTTTTTTCTTTTCTCCAGAAGGAGCACAACAGAAGGTAACACTTTACTTTAATGTCTGCTTTAAACTATACATTGATCATTATGCAATACTTTGCTAATCATGAGTACACTTATAAATTGTTTATTAAGGAATTGTAATCACTTATAAACCATTAACAACAGCCTTTACATATGTGTTTACTCATGTTCATTCATACATAAAATATAGACAGTAATGGTTAACAAACAATTAAAGCAAGATTTATTTATAGTTTATAAGCAGACATTGAAACAAAGTGTTAACCAACAGGATGTTATTATCATGTAAAGTTCTCAAAGAATGAGCCTAAATTGGAGACTGTATCCATACATGTATTATGACATCATAAAGCCTTCCTTTCTGTGGCAAAGCTGCAGCCAATCGAATGCCGAACTGAGGGGCTGCAGGTCAGCCTCCGCTGGTGTGGTGAACATTCCATATATGAATTTACTCTTTACTCACCAACACCTTCTGTCATTTAATTGGCAACAGCAAAACGATATGAACTGAGTCCTGGCCAGTGACTGCATTATGTAGTTTGCCTTAAGCATCCATTTTCTGAAGTATAATATATTTCTCCTGTTATTGACCAAGATGTTCACTAGATGAGCATTTGTGAATTTTTTATTCATGTTTTTTCTCCAGATTAAATGGAAAAACACACTCAAAAATGACTGCTCCCCACTGTAGTGTATATAGTGTTATTCTGTCTTTGAATTTTAAGCTGCCATTTATCCTTTTTTTTGGGTTATGCCTTTCCTTTCCTCCCATTTTATCTATGAAAATTACAGAGGAAGAACAAAGTGAAAAATCTGCACAAAGAGACCCAGATATTTCATGGTTGTTATATCCAGCCGTTGGCAACCGTCATGGGGAGAGGAGAGATAGCAAGTCAAAAAGTCCTAAAATAATGTATAACTTTCTGCCACGCTGAGACAGCACTTTTGGACAACGTTCTTTTAAGATTCCCTGTCTTGCCAGATCTATTTGGTTTGATAAAGTCATACATTAAATACTTTCAACATTACGCATGACAACAGAAGTGTCGAGAGATTGAGCCCTTTGCTCAACCTTAAGAAGAGCTGGCTGCTTAGGGGACATGGGGATTTCTTTGCTAAGGAAACTCAATCAAAAATCCTTTCACAACTACAATGAAAGAAATAAACCAGTAATAATCCCATTTAGAATAATTGAATTAAATAATTTTACTGAAATAACTCCTCTTGAAAGACATTTTGCTTCTTTCATTTAGTTACAAAATGGTGTGAAATTAGTTTGAAAGGGGACCTGAATGTTCATACAAACATTATTAAAGCACATTCATATGAGGCGTTTGAGAAAAAGGAGAAGAAAGTCATCCTCAACACGCTAAATAATGTTTTATTCTTAGCGTTTAATAGCTGGAAGTCAGGAAAAAGGCCTGTCTATCAAGTGTAATAGCCCATCATGATGGTGTCTGCAATTTAAATAGCTTATAACAGGCCCAATTGAACACCAGCATCCCTCAGTGTGTGTCTCTCTCCTGCATGTTTGCTTCTCCTTACGGTACCTGGATGGACAGGGGTTACCTGTACTGCAGAGGTAAGGTAAAGATGAGCTTATCTTCTGTGAACCACCTGTGTTCGGTTGGGTGGTGGATGGGGGTAGGTTGTAGGGGTGGTTGAGTGACCTGTAATCAGAAGTTCTTTGATGCTTATTTAATATTCAGTGACATTACAGTAACACACACACACACACACACACACACACACACACACACACACACACACACACACACACACACCTGGGGAGGGGGTTGAAAGTCATAAAGCTAAGCTGGGAATCTCCACAGTTTGGCCTGATGTCTGATGCTCAAAGCAGAGAATTAGAGGCGTCAGTGGTAAGAATGAGGAGCACAGGACCGTGAATCCCCAGATGCTGCAATAAGTCACAGTTGACTTAATGATATGCAGAGGAGTTGACTCCACCTGCACTCGTCCATGGTGACTCAGACTTGGACTCAAACTCCAGCAATGGAGACTCAGACTTGGACTCAAACTCCAGCAATGGTGACTCAGACTTGGACTCAAACTCCTGCAATGGAGACTCAGACTTGTACTCAAACTCCAGCAGTGGAGACTCAGACTTGGACTCAAACTCCCAGACTCAACTTGACTCAAACTCCAGCAATGGAGACTCAGACTTGGACTCAAACTCCAGCAATGGAGACTCAGACTTGGACTCAAACTCCTGCAATGGAGACTCAGACTTGGACTCAAACTCCTGCAATGGAGACTCAGACTTGGACTCAAACTCCAGCAATGGAGACTCAGACTTGGACTCAAACTCCTGCAATGGAGACTCAGACTTGGACTCAAACTCCTGCAATGGTGACTCAGACTTGGACTCAAACTCCAGCAATGGTGACTCAGACTTGGACTCAAACTCCTGCAATGGAGACTCAGACTTGGACTCAAACTCCAGCAATGGAGACTCAGACTAGACACAAACTCATCTATGGTGAAGCTGTCTTGCACTCTGGAGAGCTGGAGATTTAGGCTCAACTCATACTTTCCTATGTTGACTCAGACTTGCTCAAACTTGCCTGCAGGAGACTCGGGCTCAAAGTTTGGTGAGTCAACTATAGCCCTGATGGAGGTGCCTGTTTATTTCACACAGAAACCATATTAAATGAGAATGCCTGGGAAAACTAAAAAAAAAAAATAATAAAAAAAACAACAGAATAAAACCAGCGCAAAGCTCCAGAACACCCAAAGCAGCACAACGCATTAGGATTATGTCAACAGCGTACAAGTTCTGGTTTCACAAAAACAAGGAGTTTGTGGACCGTCTAATGCATTCTAATGTTATCACAATGGAACAGAATTGCTTGTGTGTATTGCCAATAATGCTGGCAGTGAGGACTTCTTCCCCTGAAATTATTCTTTATGGAAATGATAATTGTGATACTAAAATGTAATAATAACCTGCCTTCTTAATGCTGGGCTCAAAAATCTCACAATCCCATGTCAAGACTCCTGATTATTCTACTGTGGAAGAAGAGGTTTTTTTTTTTTTTTTAACAAGAGGCTCTCGGAGTACAACATAATTGCCCAGTTTCATAACTGTAATTTTATCTTATAATGTAATACTAATAAAAGAAAGGCTGTACCAGACAGGGTGGGGAGGGAGATGAGGTCAGAGCGTTTTTATAGCCGTGCGGATGGCGCTGACGGTCTGCCGAGTCCTCTCGCTCTCTGATCGTCAGACCATCAGACGGAGCTCTGATTATGGTAGGTGGGTTCGGCTGTTTACGCCTCTGTGGCTAAATTAATCACTGTACTCTGTGTTGTGGCCTCGTAATAAAATGATCATTAACTTCCCTCTCTCGGATTTCTCTTATTAAACACGACTGCCGCGAGCACCGATCAGCTTTATCAGCTGAGACTCGTGCTATCGGCGGCCAGTCAAAGCCTTCGGTGTCGTATTCGCCATACAGAGCTACAGCCCGCCTCAGAGTTGCGTGTCTTTTGGAGATTGTTTGTACAGTATTCTCTGGGGACCCGAATGGACGGAGGTTATTGTGCTGAAAATGTTTTTTTTCTTTCTTTTTTTTCTGCGTTGGTGTGTTTGTGTGAGTGGAGGATAAAGCTCTGCACCTCTCCTTTAGAAATAGATTCTTTTTACATAATATTGAAATGAAAATTCAGCTGTGACTTGTTATAAAATGTATTTCTAACACAGATGAAACAAAAGGAAAAGAAAAAAAACACACACACACACCTCAGGGCTTAAACCATACACAGTGGACCTATAAATATTGCTTTCTGGCCAGAACTGAAGCATAACACTCATTAAAATTATAAATTGTGAGTTAAAGTTAAGCACAAATGTTCATTGAATCTTGGCCTTGGACATTTGTCCAATTATGACAGTTTTTCACATTTTTATCGACAGAAAATGTGATAGCATTTTTGTTTAATGCTTGCTAATAAGCCATAATTTGAATAGTGGTTTTGGATTTCAGAGTTCCATATAACTGCTTTTCACTTAATTTAATTTTTAATTATAGTTTTTTTATTAATAGTAATAATAATAATAATAATAATAATTTTCAGTGTTATTTTATTTTAATTATTGCAGTACCTCTTAAGTCTGACATTGAGTCAGGGATTTATATCTTCAAATACACTCATATTTTATAGCCTATTCAGACTCCAGACACACACCCTTTCTATCCTGTACAGATTCCATTGATTAGCTTGTCTCTCCGCACATGCCATGTTTCATAAGGAAAAATCACATTATCGTCTGTACAATGGCACACAAAATGCAGTCTGGACTTGGTACAAGTTCCACAATTAAAGCAAAATGTCATTTTTACAAAAAGCACTCCTTCTTCCTATTACCAGTGGCGTTGTAGCTCCATGTAAATGAGTTAGCATATCCTTGTTGCTTTGCAATTTGAATAATACAGTCTAAAAAATCGGCATCTAAATAACACAGAAAGAGGGTTCTTTGAGCATGATGATAGGGGATCCTCGGCTGGGGGCAATGTGGGTGGGGTAGGGCCATGCGGCTATGCCAAGTACGAAACAAACCACCCGGCAAACATCTCCTATAATCAATGGAATGCCAGAACTATAGTTCATAATTAAGATAATTTCACACAGTGTTGAAATTATCATTATTGTTTCAGAAAAGGCAAGAGCACCTAATAAAGGGACTGAAACAGGAAAAAAAAAAGTCTGGTCGCCCCCTAATCACATTTGGTGTCAGACTAAAAAAGAACAGCGCTTCCAGTATGTGGCTTTGAAGAGTCTTCGTCAGCCATGCTTATCTTGAGCTGTTCCATGATAGGAAATCCCTGCCCTGACACAGTGAAAAGATGACAGCAGAAACGGATGCTGTGGATTAAGGTGATTGGATCAGGCAAAGTTGACTCCAGATGAGCTCAAACGATATCACATTACAAGGGACAGCCATACTACAGACAGCTGGTCTCATAATATCTCCGTTTAGCATACTCTGTACCACGTATCTATACGCCATTTTTAAAGGGAGTATGATATTTATGAGGAAAGACTGGGCTCATTCGGTATGAAATTGGTGTTTTCTATGTTTACTCTCATACATACTTTATGAATATAGCGCCACTCGTGTTTGGGAGGTATAATTACAGTTATCACAGCCATGTCAATCATCCAGTCCACCCCCTTCTCAGTTGACTTTAATGCTTTAATTTGTTGGGTTACCTTAATGTATATTAATGCTTATAACTATACTGCCACTTGTGTTTGGGAGGAATAATTACAATTATCACAGTCATGTCAATCATCCTTCACATGAGTATAACATATTAATGTGAATGTCTTAATTTGGTTTATCAAGAAGGAATAAGGAAATAAAATGAAGAAAATATGATTCCCTGTCTTATATAGCCCCTAAGTAAAGTCTTATGATTTTACCATTTCTAGAGATATGCATATGTCATTAAAGATAGAATGAGTCATTAAAGAGTCTAGAAATGCAAGGATTCACCATTCTTCACCAAATCTTTTTTATTTTTCATTCAGTCCCTGAGGTCCAAAGTTTCCACCGTATGCTGTCTGTTGTTCTGAAACAAACAGGTCCTATTAAAACATTTGCGAAAATGCTTTTAAAAACCGCAGCTGTTGTGACTGTATTAATTTTTGTAATCACGTTCATTGTATATTCTCCTAAACCAACATCTTGTTCATATCCAGTGTTTGCAGCATACCAGTCTCTGCTTACTGAGTCAGTCTTTGTAAATTCCTCCTTTAAGCTGTGTGTGACGATCAGAGACATGCAAACAATATCGGAATGGAACGAACAAACTTTATAAAAACGTTCTCCTAAAACATTAGCTCTTGAACGATTCCATTGAAATTCTATGAACGGCACGCATATGTGTGTGTGTGTGTGCGCGTGTGTGCGTGTGTGAGTGTGTGTGTTTGAGTGTATGTGTGTGAGAGTGTGTGTGTGCGTGTGTGAGAGTGAGTGTGTGCGTGTGTGTGTGTGTGTGCATGTGTGTGAGTGTGCGTGTGTGTGTGTGTGTGTGCATGTGTGAGTGTGTGTGAGTGTGAGTGTGAGTGTGTGTGTGTGTGCATGTGTGAGTGTGTGTGAGTGTGTGTGCATGTGCATGTGTGAGTGTGTGTGAGTGTGAGTGTGTGTGTGTGTGTGCATTTGTGTGTGTGCATGTGTGTGAGTGTGTGTGAGTGTGAGTGTGTGTGTGTGTGCATTTGTGAGTGTGCGTGTGAGTGTGTGTGTGTGAGTGTGAGTGTGTGTTTGCGTGTGTGAGTGTGTGAGTGTGTGTGTGTGTGTGTCTTGTGAAAAAGACTCACACAGGCATCTCCTACAGGCGGTGCTTTTCTGCACGTCCTGAATTTTCAAGCCATTTGCTGAAACAGACTCCTGCTGAGCAGACAGCTAACAAGGTTTCGGAGAGAGAGAGAGAGAGAGAGAGAGAGAGGGGAGGGAGGAGAGAGAGAGAGAGGGGGGAAAATAACATCCTAAAAAATAGTGGAATCTTGGCACAGCTGAAAATGCCAATGTTGATATCAGACCCTGCTCAGTATCCCGTATTGATCCCATAAGCAGCAAAAGAGTCCAGAGACCCGCTGAATTTTTAAACAGTGTATAACCACCACTTTGTTTCATTCCTCCCTTATTTTTTTTATATAGTTTTATATTTTCAGCCATTTCATACAGTAGAGTATATTAACTGTGTGTTTTGTTTGCACTTGAACTTAAATTTGTCCTTGGCACAGCATGTGTTGGTTTACATTATTTTTACATTGAAACACAGTTTTGTACTGCAGTGGGTGCACATTTATGTAAACAAAGGCACATGAAAGGCAGAATGCCCAAATTAAGCCAATGAAATGAATGAAAAGGGCTTTCCCTGCATGCCATAGGGGCCCACTAGCCATAATGCATGTGTGGGCAACCAGGAGGGCATTTTTTTTAACCAAAAAGCAGGGGGGTGTATAACAAGTGGTAGATTTATTTATTTATTGAATCTCACAGCTGGGTTATGAACTTTGCATCCATGTTATTTCATATCACAGTTATGTATGGCACATTTGATTGGGAGTGTAGAGGTAAGTTCTACCTTTGCTTCCTTGCTGTGTTTCTCTCATGTTAGCTGCGGTAAAACACAATCTAAGAAAGTGTGTGTGTATGGCTGGGGCAGCTGTCAAGGTCCTAGGTGTGCGGTGGAAGCAGGTAGATGGAGAGGCAGGTCTCCATGTCATTAAAGGCAGAGGAGGCAGGCTCACGAGGAAGAGTGAGGCTGCAGCAGAGAGGGACATGGCCGCACCTGGCTAAAATACGTATCCAGAACACTTCCACTCTGCAGATGCTGGTGGAATCTGAGAACTCTCCACAGATCCCTGAGGATGTACACAGCAACAATGATACCAAAGCAAAACAATATGTGTCAGGATTATTATGTGTTAGGAACATTGATTAAAATAGATGTGTTCAAAATTGTCGGTAGCTGGTAGAAGTATGACAGATAATGGTGTGATCCAGGTCTGTAAATGAGCAGGTGCACGTTGAGGATCTTATAAGAGGCAGGTGAGCCCAGTAAGAGTGCACGTTCACTGGCAGGTGAAATCTCAAATACCTGTTGCCATCGCATGTCTTTGTCAGCACTTCAGCCATAAAAGCAGGCAGTCCCAAGTTCATGTGGAACCTGTTCTGTTATCCCTGTTGGCCAAACGGATGAGAAGCACACAAACACAGGCTATCTGCATCGTGCACATTTGCATAAACATTTGCATGAAGTAGACAGGTTGGCAAATCATCCGTCGCCCGACTGGCTGGCATGCTCTCCTCCGCGCCAAATTTCCCATGGTGCCCCACGCATTCCGGCGCTTGCCCTCCCTGAAAGCCATTGGAGGCCAATGTTTGCCCGCTGAGTTTTTGTCCAGAGGACATTGGCCGTTAATTTTGGCTTCACTTGCAGTTTCAGCCTTTCACTGACCTGCTCCAGGCTGACTCAAAACTGCAGTGCATGGTGGATTTTAGCACTGATTCTTTACACACTGGCAACTCAGGTCAAAACTTGAGGGTCTGAGAAACTCAGCCTAAAAAAAGGAAAAACATGTCAGTACGAGGAAAATAAACAAAACCTGAGAGCCGCATCACCAAACAGCGACATGATCAGCTCTCTAACTCGATTGTAGGGCTCCGCTCCAACGAGGAGTTACACTCTCAATGGACTCCCCCAGAGCAAGGTTCACCTCGACATATTTCTTGCTCGTCTCCTTCACTCCCTCGTTCTTCATTAATGACCATGTGACTGACCATCGTGAAAGTTTGAACTCATTTATCCGATCATTATTTTACACCTTGTGGGGTTTTATTTGTGTGATGTGATGTGTTTACCTCATGTGTTTCTACATACTGTAAGATATGACTGTTTGCGTTCTTCCCCTCAGGGTAAATCGATTTTTGCTGCTGCTATTTTGGACCAGGAATGTCTTGAAAAATAGATCATTATGTCAATGAAAATAACGTGGTTAAATAAAGTCTAAAAAAAAACCATATGTATCCTTTTTGGACCCAAACCAAGGAGGAGGCTCCGTCCCACCGAATGTGATGTTTTAGGCAACTGCATGCCAAACTGAGGAAACTGAAGAGTACAAAAAAGTCCTCAAATGGAGCATATAAATGAAGCTACTTCCAGGCCCCACCAGATAACACTCAGGTACCGGCTCCTAGCAGTGAAAATGCAGGCTCCCCACTGACGCCATTTTGGTAATGGATTTCCAGTATTGTAATAAGGCTGAGGAAACCTGGTGCTCAGTGCAATCTCACATAGTTAAAGCCCCATTTGGCTCTTTAGCAGAGCAGTGGCAGTCTAAGGCTCTGCAAGCACTACTAACCGGGCGCAGTAGTGTTTTCCGGTTAGTAACGATCCTGCTAGCTGGATTACATCTGTGAAAGCTTGATAAATTACACCTGGGGTGTTTCTATGAAATTATCCTGAGAACTTTTTTTTCCATTGTTTAGATAACTAAACATAAACAAGACCTGTGCTCCATGATCAAAGGACTCTGGAATTAATATTTCTGAGATAATGATACTTATTGACACAACTACAGGTACATTACAGAAATACATTTTTAGGTATGTTAAAATTTGCCATGACATAAGTCCAGGTATTGACCACTTTGCCCCTCTGTGCCATGGCAATGCATTGTGGGACAGTTTTTGCCACTTGATGGTGTGTTATTGCTTTGGCCACTCTTATCTGTGGGCTGCCATGGCAACCATAGCAGGGGTGTGATCAGAGAGGACTGGCAGCACACTACTTGTTGCAAGTAGAGCGTTCATTTTCAGAAGATCCTCTGTCCAGTGTGTAGCAAATAACACCCCCGCCAAACAGCAAACCTCCACTCTCTGCTTATTTATTTATTATTTATTTTGTATTTAATTATTTATCCATTATTTTACCAGCAAAGTCCCATTGAGATAAATATATCTTTTGTAAGGGTGACCTGGCCAAGAGGCAAAGAACAATATATCCATTACAGCAATACAACCATTAAAATGCATACACAAAGAAAGAAAGAAAAAAAACTAATTATGGCACAGATTTTCCAAACTCAATTGGTATCAGTTTCCTCTTTTGTTCTTCCCATGAATGAGTTTGTGTTTGGCAGCTCTGCAGTCTAGTTCCCCCCACCTGGACAACAGTTCCATGGAACAGTTTCAGTGGTGGGCCCGGCTAGCTTTGGTAAACATTTGGAAAACAAACAGTCTTTCATCTCTACCAGTCAAACTAGCTTTAAATCACTTAATGTATTAAAAATGCACGATCCTAGTTCATCTGGGAGCTAAAACAACCTGTTGAATATTTGTACTTGAGAATGTTTACCAGTTACCCAACTATCTTGGAAGGCCAGTTTAGTGGTAAGAAACTATCAGTATCACAGTAAGTATTTTAACACACACACATACACACACACACACACACACACACACACACACACACACACACACACACACACACACACACACACACACACACACACACACATACACAAACACACACATAAACTATCAGTATCACAGTAAGTATTTTAACACACACACACACACGCACACACACACACATACACAAACATACACACATACATACACACACACATGTATCTCATTATATTTAGTACATATAGCAGCATATTCCACATCTGTAAGGGGATGTGTGGCTGTAGGCTATGTGATTTAGCCCTCCTCACACACAGAGGGCTACCCTGGGTGCTGTAGTTATGGGAGACTTATGCACTCAAGAGAATACAAATGGTCATTTGTGTTTGGGAGATAAAACAAATTAAAAAGCATGCATAAAAAATGTCTCAGCTCTAAACATGGTAATTAATTGATTCATTAAAAGTGTACTTGACAGTGTAATTGGTGGTAATTTAGTTAGCGTGTTTTCATGTTTATATAATTCATCCGTAGCTAAGTGTGTGTATAGAGAGAGAGAGAGAGAGAGAGAGAGAGAGAGAGAATGGAAGAGAGGGGACAGGTTGGAAATGTCCTGTCTACATAGTTTAAAATGACTTTTTGAGCTATATTTGACATAATTGGCAACTCTGAATTTTAAGTCCTTTGTACAGAGCACCCAAGACTAGGGCAGGCGCCACCCAGCTGGCACAGCTAATATTCAACATCATGCAGGATAACGCTGGATGGGCTGGCCGGATCTGGACTGGATTGGACAGAACGAGGGTTCATGACCTCTGACCCCCATGCAGGGTTTCACACAGGCCATCGTGTGTGTGACATGGGAGGGAGGGTTTACACTTTCTCATTTGGCTCCTTTTACTAATACAAACCACTTCGCCCAAACAAGGCATGCTGGGAAATACAGAGTGAAGGCAAGGCAGGGAGGAGCCTTTTGATTGACAGGTTGAATTTCACACAGTCTCCATCATTCAGCTGGATTCATTTGTGCCCTGTCTGCAGGATGACCGTAGCAGCACAGCCCAGTCAACATACATACAGGAGCACGCAAATGTACAACAAGCAAAGCATGGCTTTGGATGATTAATATTAACTACAAACACTTAGAAATAAATAAATACATAAATAATTAAAAAATTTATTCTCTTTTATAAACAAACCCACCTCCATCCAAAAACACTCCAACACACACACTCACGCACACACACACACACACGCACACACACACACACACACACACACACACACACACACACACACACACACACACACACACACACACACAAACTCATACTGTAGATTACAGATTTTAATTTACAAGCTACAAATGCAGATATTGACCTGGAAAGGCAGTCAAACGTGAGTGTATACAGAAACTCAATGAGGAAGCCGTGGCTGGAGGCATTGGACCTTGAAGAAATATGGTCCATAATTACATCATTTAACTTGTATTTCCGAGTTTCCATTAAATCCAGAAAATAAACACATTAAACAAATTTACAAACATACATACTGATATTCCAGTGAGAAAGACACGGAGTCAAACAGAAGCAGATATAAGTCTGTTACTGACCTCTCTTCCAGTCAGAAGCCACAGCATGAAGACGGGAAACAGAAAAGGGCTGCCAGCGGGAAGTGATGGCAATGACAGCACAGAGAAATCTTTACATACACCAAAAATATACACCAGCTAGCCTGATGAGAATTTACAATATCCAATTTAAAATATCCCAGCTTGTATTTTCACATGCATGCATAAACATTGGTAAGTTAAATAGTAAATTATAATGATGAAATAATACGATAAGAGTGTTCTAATTATTTTTATGAATTCCTGTGGCACCACTTTCCACTTTTGTTTTACAAGTCAATAATTTATTTCATATGTTTATAATTTCTTTGAGTAAAATCAGCATGTATGTTTGTCTGGAGCAGGCCTTTGGGATTGCATGCAGAAACACATGCAAACATGAGAAAAACATGGCTGAAAAATGGTTCCTCTGCTCTTCATTGTCTCCACATTTTGCCTCCATATTTATTAATATAAACAAGCTACATTTCGCAGACGGTCTTACCCAGAACAACTTGTGATTTATATATTACTCAACACCCATGTACACAGCTGGACATATTCGCTGGAGTAGTTCAGGTGCAGTGCCTTCTGCTGGAGGGTTCAACAACATCTAGCAAGATGGGAGTCAAACCTGCAACCTCTGAGTTACAAGAAAAGCCCCCTAACCATTATTCTATATTGCAATCCACATTCACTCATAGCACTAGTTTTCTGTGACTCTATATCAGGCTACATCTGCTGTAACTGGTTCAGTTACTGATTCAGCCGTATACTTGTAACTCACACTTGTAACTAAGCAACAGTTTATATTTAAATAATACAAATAACTAGTTTCATTGCGTATGCAGTATATGCAGCCCAACATGACCAATTTCAGAAAACAATGGAGCTAATTGTCAGATGAAAAGCAGAGCGGAGGAGTAGACAGCAGGCTGTCGGCAGCTGGGCCTTATATGGCTGTGAGTTTGACTCCACTGCAGTGACACAGTCTCTTCACCAGCAGTGTTTACTAGCAGCAGAGTTTGGTACAGATATCAATCACTGCAGAGCAGCAGAGTTTGGTACAGATATCAATCACTCACAGAGTTTGCAGATATCAATCAGCAGAGCAGCAGAGTTTGGTACAGATATCAATCACTGCAGAGCAGCAGAGTTTGGTACAGATATCAATCACTGCAGAGCAGCAGAGTTTGCTACAGATATCAATCACTGCAGAGCAGCAGAGTTTGGTACAGATATCAATCACTGCGGAGCAGCAGAGTTTGCTACAGATATCAATCACTGCAGAGCAGCAGAGTTTGGTACAGATATCAATCACTGCAGAGCAGCAGAGTTTGGTACAGATATCAATCACTGCAGAGCAACAGAGTTTGATACAGATATCAATCACTGCGGAGCAGCAGAGTTTGCTATAGATATCAATCACTGCAGAGCAGCAGAGTTTAGTACAGATATCAATCACTGCGAGCAGCAGAGTTTGCTACAGATATCAATCACCTGGAGCAGCAGAGTTTGCTACAGATATCAATCACTGCAGAGCAGCAGTGTTTACTACAGATATCAATCACAGAGTTTGCTACAGATATCAATCACTGCAGAGCAGCAGAGTTTGGTACAGATATCAATACGGTGAGCAGCAGATGGTACAGATATCAATCACCGCGGAGCAGCAGTTTGCTACAGTTTGGTACAGATATCAATCACTGCAGAGCAGCAGAGTTTGGTACAGATATCAATCACTGCAGAGCAGCAGAGTTTGGTACAGATATCAATCACTGCAGAGCAGCAGAGTTTGGTACAGATATCAATCACTGCGGAGCAGCAGAGTTTGCTACAGATATCAATCACTGTGGAGCAGCAGAGTTTGCTACAGATATCAATCACTGCAGAGCAGCAGAGTTTGGTACAGATATCAATCACCGGCGGAGCAGCAGAGTTTGTACAGATATCAATCACCTGGAGCAGCAGAGTTTGCTACAGATATCAATCACTGCAGAGCAGCAGAGTTTGGTACAGATATCAATCACTGCGGAGCAGCAGAGTTTGGTACAGATATCAATCACTGCAGAGCAGCAGAGTTTGCTACAGATATCAATCACTGCAGAGCAGCAGAGTTTGGTACAGATATCAATCACCGCGGAGCAGCAGAGTTTGCTACAGATATCAATCACCGTGGAGCAGCAGAGTTTGCTACAGATATCAATCACTGCAGAGCAGCAGAGTTTGGTACAGATATCAATCACCGCGGAGCAGCAGAGTTTGGTACAGATATCAATCACCGCGGAGCAGCAGAGTTTGGTATAGATATCAATCACTGCGGAGCAGCAGAGTTTGGTACAGATATCAATCACTACAGAGCAGCAGAGTTTGGTACAGATATCAATCACTGCGGAGCAGCAGAGTTTGGTACAGATATCAATCACTGCGGAGCAGCAGAGTTTGCTATAGATATCAATCACTGCGGAGCAGCAGAGTTTGGTACAGATATCAATCACTGCAGAACAGCAGAGTTTGCTATAGATATCAATCACTGCGGAGCAGCAGAGTTTACTACAGATATCAATCACCGCGGAGCAGCAGAGTTTGCTACAGATATCAATCACCGCGGAGCAGCAGAGTTTGGTACAGATATCAATCACCGCGGAGCAGCAGAGTTTGGTACAGATATCAATCACTGCAGAGCAGCAGAGTTTGCTACAGATATCAATCACCGCGGAGCAGCAGAGTTTGGTACAGATATCAATCACCGCGGAGCAGCAGAGTTTGGTACAGATATCAATCACTGCAGAGCAGCAGTGTTTACTACAGATATCAATCACCGCGGAGCAGCAGAGTTTGCTACAGATATCAATCACTGCAGAGCAGCAGAGTTTGGTACAGATATCAATCACTACAGAGCAGCAGAGTTTGGTACAGATATCAATCACCGCGGAGCACAGAGTTTGGTACAGCAGCAGAGTTTGCTATAGATATCAATCACTGCGGAGCAGCAGAGTTTGGTACAGATATCAATCACTGCAGAACAGCAGAGTTTGCTATAGATATCAATCACTGCGGAGCAGCAGAGTTTACTACAGATATCAATCACTGCAGAGCAGCAGAGTTTGGTACAGATATCAATCACCGCAGAGCAGCAGAGTTTGCTACAGATATCAATCACTGCAGAGCAGCAGAGTTTGCTACAGATATCAATCACCGCAGAGAAATTCCAGTGATCTCCGGTTTGTCCTGCGTGGTTGCAGGATGGAGGGGTGAGAGAAGGGAATGCTGGGATTCCCACCACTGGGGCGCAGCCAAAGCCTCTCATCCTGTGAAAGGGAGCCCTCTGGCAAGCGGCAAGTCAATTACCACGAGCTCCAACGGCCATTCCAAAATTACTGCTATTTTTCATACTCTGCTGTGAAATTCAAGTCAAGCACACCAGCTCGCTGCACTGAGCTACAGCAGCTTATGAATGTTCATGTCTTCGATAGCATTTATAATTTGATTATGAATGCAGGAGTCAAAGTCTGGGCTTTGTGCGTGATAAAACAGCCATGGTGTGCCATCTGATCGGGCCGCTTCAGGACCGTTTGTTCCTCTGTCTGTCACTTCCCCTGCCCTGATTCTGCCATACCATCACCCACTTCCACGTACCTTCATCACAAGAATTAAGCCGCTGTTTTACTAATGAAACACATTTAGGCTCATTATTGTGGTAAAGGAGGACCAATTTATTCCTCTGCACATTTGAATAGCTTGAGCCGTTCAAATATTATTTCTTCTGAGACGCCCCACTTATATAAGCCTCGGCGAAGCACACGGTTTCCTCTCAGCCCTAATAGAATGTCACAGCCTTGAAACACAAAGGAAGCCACTGCTGCGGACTGCAGTTCAGTAGCTCTGGCATATTCAGTCCTGTGTATTTCAGAGGTTACTTGTGCAATTACAGTTCCTCTGGGCTGCTTAATGGAGCCGGCTGCATGACTTGCACAGCGCATAATGCAATTTTTAACCGATGCATTTATTAATAGGCTGTTTCATTAATAAAAGGCAGCTGCCTCGGTGTGAAGTGTGCGTTCAGAGATCTTACAAAGAAGAAACAGGCACAGAACAGAGGCGATATGAGTTTCATTTCTATAAGATGAGGGGAAAAAAAGACCTGTTTGACATATCCAGACTCAATGCTGTACCTATTCCAACAATCCTGTGAAAATGTGAAAATATTTAATTCCTTTGTTTTTTTTTTTTTTTGTTCTTACCCCAGAATTGCTTTTCAAGCTAATGTTGCCAGGTTTTATTCTCTTTATCTGGCTGGTGTTCAGAATGTTTTGAGAAGCAGTTCAATGAAGGTGGCAGAGCTTGGGAATTTAAATGAGGAGGAATGGCGAGGTCCGGCTTGGTTCTGAGGCACAACACCACTGCCTGAGCCCCACAGATACTGTCCGTTTAGCCGCCTCTCTCCTGTGCTCTCGCCCCGCTATCTCCCGCAGTTAGGCATGTCTGTCAAACAGGATTTAGCCGAGGGAAGAAAAAAAAAAAAACTTTCAATTTTCTTTTCCTTTGGAAACTATATGTTTCCACTGAGGCAGAAATGAACCTCGGTCTGTCACCTGAAACCTGTCATTTTCACAAATAAAATCCAGCAACAGGTACTTATTGATGGAGAATGGCATGTATGAAGCCCCAAAAAACGTGTTGTACAGAAAACCCTTCATCTGAACCAATCAAGCTTTGATGTAGTAAGGAAAACTCCTCTGATTGGCTGAAACAAGCCAGTGGCTGGAATCTAAGTGCAAGTCCATTTCTGGAGTCGAGATCCCCACCGCTTACATAGTTCATCATCCTGGCTCTGCTTTTACTTGTGAGGTCCTATGGCTAGCCCTGTAAACACCGGAGAAGCGCTGTATTTAAATAGTGTATGCAGGTTCCCTGACATTTTCACAGTCATACATTATGTATACTTTAAACTCAGACACGTCAACTCACATGAGTTTATATTTTGCATACAGACACGATGGCATGTATATGTATATAGGAATGTAAGCACACATTTCAGTGTGTCACAGACAGACCCCCACAACCCTGAGCACTCAATTATATATTTTAAATAATAACACATTTGTTTATACTACAAATACACAGGGGTAAGCACACACGAGTGCAATAATTCTCACACAGACATGTAAATACACATTTGTGTATATTTAATACACAGACGCATAAGCGCATAGACGCGTAATTGCACACACGTGTATATTACATATGAGGATGTTTAAAGATGGAGGAGAACATGGTGGGGGAGGTGCCCCATGTTCATTACTCCACTGGATAGGGGTGCTCTGAGTGCCTACGCATTGTTCAGACTGATTCAGATTCAGATAACAGGGTGGCAGTGCATTAAGGACAATGAACCACAATGAACCAATCAGCTCTTCCCTCTGCAATCCCATAATAATAATAATAATAATAATAATGAATTATAATAATGCTGTGCAAATGGCTGCTCTGAGGTTCCAGGGGGACAGCGATGATTCTGTATCTGCCAGGGGTCTTTGGCTGTGCAGATGGCAAGCTATGAATATTTACATTGTCAGTTTTATTTACGTATTTATTTTTACATTTATTTATTTATTTATTAAGTTCGCCTGGCTGTAAATGTGCCGGTGGATGCTTGTTTAATCTCAGCCCCAGAGATAGCAGAGAGAGAGAGCGACAGAGAGACGGAGCGAGAGTGCGGGTGGGGCAGGAGTGAGCGGAAAATTGAATCCTTAGTGTCAGTCATGATTTCTTTTTGACACACTGGCCCCGGGTTATTGATTTGCAAATGAGTTAATGGTTCATGGTAATTGACAGATGGTCCTCGGTGGTGAGCGGGGCCGAGGTCGGGACGGTGATGCGCCATTCGGCATGGGCGGCCGCCGTCCCGCCGGAGTGACCTTTGACCCTCTGGACACGCTCCCTGCTGCGCGGGTTGGGGTGGGAGGGCTGGCTGGGTGCGCACGCATCGCCAACCCGTCCCCCTCCTCCCCAGCGCGTGCTCATGTTTACATTACTGGTGCCGCGCGTCATTACTCAAACGACAGATTGCCGCATCGAATACCGCGAACGTAAACAATCTTTCAGGGCTGCATGCGCTCGGTGAATTTTCACTCGTTTGATGCCAACACTTTTTTTCTTCCTCTTCTTTACAGCAGATCTCTCAATTGGGGGAGGGAAAATAAAGGCTCGGTACGTCTAAGCCCCCGAACGCCTGCCGTCAAGAACGCCTTATCGCTGGGACGACTCTCACCGAGCGTGCATCACAAAGCACTGGCAGCAGATTGAGCACAGCAAAGCTCTGTCCTTCTAATCAAATGAGAACGTGTCCTTGAAACGCACACGTGGCTAAATGCCATCGACTAAGCTCTTTCAGTGTGTGGAGAAAGGCCTTTTTTTTAAAAAAAAAAAAAGACAAAGAGAAAGACAGTTTTTTAAACCTATTTGTACTTTTCAGCTTGTGTTGTGGGGAAATGACATCAAGCTCATGGACTTGCACAGCCGCCCTACTGCCTTAAATCCAGTCAGATCAACACTTTTCAAACTGCATAGAACCATTATCTGTGCAAAATTAGAACGTATGCTTTTCTTTTTTTTGCATTTTATACAACTGTGCAGTCACTGGAATGAGTGAGCTCAAGCACAGCAAATGAAACGGAACTGAACTAAAGCACCGAAAGAGCTCACTGTTTGCATATGTTTAAAGTAACAATGAAACACATATGTTAAATGATTACTGTGGGCTGTATTCAATCACCTTGCCATAGCCCTTGGGTATCTCCAGCATTTAAACTACAGTGCATCACCAGGCAAAAAAGTTCAAAACTACAAATACCATGATCACATGTCCCCCAGCGAGTGACGGGGAGGGGCTAGGGGCAGGCTCAAAATATTTTTTTTCACAGGTAAACTCTTGCATATACTTCCTTCAGAACTTCCTGTCTTGTTTTTGACCATCACTGTCTGTCAAAGTGAACAAATGTTAAATTTGTATAAGTACATGAGTAAATTTTTATGTGCCAGAAACACAAACTTATTTCTCATTTTTTTATGCATTTGATCAATAGTCAGTCATTACTGTGCCCACAGACCTTCTGTTCTGCTCTTAACCAAAGATGCTTGGGCGTGTTTTATTTTTATTTGTCAACAACAACAGAAATGTATGTAATTATTTTCAATCACCAGGCATCACCCAGCAATACATCAAATTCAATGAGATAAAAAGATGGAAGCAGCACAATCAATAATCTGAATGGCTGGTCCAGTCTTAATTCATGACAAGTGCTGGGGAGAAGGACAATATCCACTCATAAAGATGTGAGTGATCTCGACCGCGGTGACAAAGCTGCAGGACCCCACTGAACTCACAAGCTGAACTCACTGATGTGTGCGAAGGCACACGTATAGATGTATGAGTGAAGGTGCAATTTGCCCAAGCACAGAGCGTGTTCTGCCTCTCTCCTCCATTTCCACAGCGTAAATGGGATCCTTGCTGGCTCCTGTATTTAAAAAAAAAAATGCTATAATAATTTATACCTGTGAAATATTTAATCGACCGCAAATTAAAACACTGACGTTTGCACTTTGGCCCTCCGTCGTTAAAAAAGCATTTCCACTGCTAATTAGCCTCCTTCTTTTGATCGTTGACATTTCCTGTGTTTAACCCGCTTTATTGATCTTTTATTGCTGACTGCTATATTCTCTCTATAACTAAAATCTGTCTGGGCTGCCATTTTGTGTGGGAGCCACATCAGCGCACCTCTAACAATGGAGCAAGGAACATCCTTCACACAGTGTCAAAGTTAAAGGTTGCTATGGAAATGAAGTCTTCCGAGTTAAAACTTTGCTTGAATGGACAGTTAAATTTGTAATTACTCCTCAACATATACGTCATTTGCAGCGTAAATGGAGGATGCTGTATCACTTTGCGTTAAATGTGTCAAAACAAAACCACTTTATTGTTATTCCAAAGTTCCTCTATTGTGCTCTTCAGCTGAGCAACATTCTGCCCAAAATTAGTCATAAATGACATAAATAGTGCATGAATTCTTTATGGAAGATGTCATGAAGGGTTATATAACTGTTATAAATGCGTTATGAATGCCGTATGTAAGGTATTATGCATGCCTGTGAAATCCTCCTGCAAATGGAATCTTACAGTGTTGGCACCAAATCTTGATATGATTGAGCAAAATTAATTAAATTCATCTGCTGAGATTAATTGTTGGGGAAATAGTTTTAATAATGATTAATTTAATGTACGAATAAAATAATGGTTAAAAATTAAGATGTTGTATTAAATCTATTTTCTATTAGCAGCTGGGGAAGTTGAGTAATATTGCACTCCTTTCAGACTCTCCGCCTGCTGTGTATTTTGTGTAAAAGGTGTGGTGTGAAAGCTCTGTGAGGAGAAAAGTCATGTATATGTACAATGAGAAGTATTTCATGCACATGTGGCTCTGACTTCACTCATCTCTCTGACCGAGAAAACACATTTTTGACACAAACAAAATGTCACAAATTCCTAGCGTTGCTTGCTGTAGAATGTGAACTCTTTGTGCAGTCAGCAAATGTGTCACTGTGTTCTGTGTCTTTTTTTTTCATGGAGGTTATTTGATTCCAAGGTGAAGAGAAGATATTCCTCTTCTTATGTTTGTTTTATTCCTCCCTTCTAGAAACAAACCTTAACTCTCACCATTCAAGCGAGCGTGCTTTATGACAGCGCAGAGAATGATTAGGCTTTTAATGCAATGATTGAGCTGAAATCTACTCATCAAGCCAGCATCATTTACGGTCCCTAGCGCTGCCTTAATGGGTCGTAATGAAACACAAAAACTGCTCATGTCAGACTAAAACTTGGGAAACAAGACTGTGCAACTCTGCACCTCCAAGAGCCGAGGGAGATCTGCAGGTTTATGGCTTTCAATTAGGAGCAGATTATGGCATAATCAAATGCAGGAAATCTGATTACTCATCGGAATAGCAGATGACCCTTTCGATAATCATGACCTGTGATGGTGGGGGGTGGGGGGTGGAACCTGAAAAAAAAATGTGATCTGTACCAGCTTTTACAAAAGTATTTGTCCTTGTAGTTTCTGCGCATGAGACAGTAGAATGTTGTTGAAATATAATAATGCCATTTAGACACACAAAAGAAGGATGACAGTTTGTGTATGAATAGGTTTTGCTTTCGCAAGCGACTCTGTCTTCTGCATGACTCTGGTCATCCTAAGCTGTATCACTGCTTAACTCTGTGGCTGTGACCTCAAAGCATCTCAGTTTGCTACAGAAGTCATTTTTCACAGCTGCTGTTTGCGAGCGGAGTATAGGAATTTCCGACAATGACACATGTACTAAATAAAGGGAGGCACATATGCGGGCCGTGCAGCTCTCTCTGAACGCTGCTCCCTGAAATGATGTCTGGGGTGACAGGAAGCAGCTACAATCTGGTATCCAGAGCTATTTTCAAAAACCATTGGTAAGCAAATCTGGGAAGGCAGTATAGACAGGAAATTTAATAACTACTATATTGTATATCTACTATATTCATCAACGGTGGTCGGTGACTTAATCACATGACATTACGCCTTCCAGAAATAGGAAATGTATAGCTGTATATGTCCCATATCTTTGTCCTGCACTTGAGATAGAATTGCTATGGTAACTGAAGTGTGCTTACCACATGGTGTGAAAATTCTGGGAAGGGAGAAAAGGATTTATGTTAGTTGGAAGAGTGGTGGTGGAGAGGAGTCACTGGTAGTCAAACCACAATTTATCCATGCTGTAGTTTAATCCCTTACCCCTGCTAATTCCTCTCCTGCCCCCGCGCCTTCTCTCAAACCTCAACTCATCAAATCTAAATATATACTCCTGTTTGGGGGCAAGGTGCTGCATGCTTTCACTAACAATCTGCACAGGGAGATCATTCGTGAAAATGTTTTCTTTTCATCGAAATCATTGGTTCATCAGTTGATACATTTTCAAACATGGAGTCTGCGGTATTGGTATCCTTTCCCACTCCCACTTTACAGTGAGTGTTTCTGACGATAACGTCGGAAGCAGGTGTTCATGGGATATGTGTATTTCCATGCATGTATTTTTCTTTCAGCACGCTCTGTTATAGCACCGTGTTTTTTATGGCGTATGGTTGTAAACAACACCGAGGCTGTTCCTTCAAAGGGATCTTACCGACATTCAATTACGCTTACAGAAAGAACATCTTTAATTAGGAGGATTCATCTACTCTACACGGCGTGTTGAAAGGTTGGTAAGAGTTTGGAGGTCATTCACAAGCTGCTTGGTTGTTGTGCTCTTTAGTTTTGAAGAGGGAGAAGCTGCAGAGGGTCAGTTTAGCTGCCCAGTCCTGCGTTCTGCATGCCTGTCAATACTTACAGCAATCAAGGACATTTCAGTTACGCCATTACAGTGATCATTGGTTTTCTCAGTTATAAAACCCAAAGTTTCATAAACCCATCAGTTGAAATAAAAAAAAAAAAAACAAAAGGTGTACAGAAGGTAAATTTGCACCTGGTTGTATCACTTCAATTCTGATTCACTAATCTGCAACTACGAACACATGTGACCCGGAATACTCCCTACTCAAAAACAGTGTGTTCACATCCCTAAATGATTTCTGTTAAACAGGTAAGTACACTGTCATCCAAAATGTGATTTGCATTTGCATATTTTGCAGATGCCCTTATCCAGAGAGACTTACGTCATTTGCAGGGTATCCATTTATACACCTGGATACCTAATGAAATAATTCATGTGGAGTGCCTCACTCTAGGGTATTGTGATACAAGGTTCCATACCTATCCATTATACACTACACTTTCTCCAATGATTGGAGCTGATGACAACTGACAAGGAGCCAGGCCAATGAGAAGCCTACCCAATGAAGAGCCTGCCCAATGAAAGGCAGTTTTACTAAAGAATAATGGGCTGTCCCCCACAGGACAAAAATAAGATTCATAAAATGTTTCGGAAAGTTAGCAAAAGGAAGCCACGACAAATCCGAGAATACTGAAATTCAACAAGAGAGGATTGAGAATTTGAGGTCTGTGTTAATAGTGTATAACGGCTCACCTGGGGAAAGTAAGTCAAGTGTGGAATTCAATCACAAACAGAATTAAGACTTTGGAAGCAATGAGATTATCAACTGGAGACGGGAAGACAAGATGGCACACTGCCAGAAGAAACATGGGGGGCAGAAAATTTCGCATGCAGTTTGCACAAAATGTTTGCAGAGCCAGCGCAGTCTGAGAACAGTCTGAAAGCCTGCGCATTAGCGGTGGATCAGGGCACTGCAGGCCAACCTCATGACTGGACGTCATCAACATTGTTGACCTTTTGACCTTCAGGGCTGCCTTTCTGTGACAGCGCAGCGCAAGTTGAGAGTTTGCAATACTATAGTCTTCAAATGCACCTTACCGTTTGAAACACTCTTTAAATTTGAGCGATCACACAGGTGTTGTCAGGTGCAATACTGCCACATGTATTTCAGAATTTCAGATTGCAGAGGTGATCGTTTGGAACAGCGTGTTGTGACCTTTTGAGAGATGTTCTACAACCACTGCTTCCGTCATGCTGCCATGACAATATGGCTCTAAATCTTTTTTTTTTTTTTTCAAAAATCATCAAATCAAATCAAATCAAATCAGAGTGAATATCGGCCTTGTTGGCTGAACCCTTTTTTATCTTTTAAAAACTGCTAGCAGTCATAGTCAACAGCATAACTCTAAAATGCATTAGCGTCAACTTTGTGCTGAATTACAAAGAAGTAAAGACATGTAATTAGGAAAGACATTTGTTTGAAGCTTTTCATAAGGAGTGTTTTTTTTAACACAGCCCATTAGTCACATTTGTTTCCAAAGACACTAATTTAGTTTGAAGCTATAGTTAAGGAGCTAATAAGTTAGATACATATTCCAAAGGCTCCGTCTCTAAAAGCGGTGGTAAGCAATGTGCGGTCATGCACATGGCATACCTGAGTATAACACCTGTGCGCAGGACTATCTACAGCACTGGCTAACACTGGCACGAGTTGCTGTTTGTTTTCTAATCAAGCTTTCCGATTCAGTTGCTTGCATTCTCATTCCTCATTGTCTCATTCTTCCATGCTGATGTTGCTTTGTTACGAAAACAAACAAAAACCCCTCCTTCTCATCTGCCCAATGGAGTCGGCCATACACTCCCAGCGGTTCCAGTGGGGTTCGTCTGCCTCGCTGTCAAAAACATCTCACAGCATTGTAAAGCAAGTCCAGGGATTGGCTTCATGAAAATGATTGACTGGCTTGAAGCTCACTTGTCTGTCACATCGATAGAGGAAACATGAAAGACAATTACTGATGTGTACAGCCCGTTAGTCCTCTATAGGCTTGCTTGTCAAAATCAAACAAGTTTAATATGTGCCAGTTCCAGGAAAGGAAGTGCAATTAATTGCTTTAATTTTAATTAATTTATTGAACATCTGATTTAATTAATCTGAGTTATTTATTGTGATAACTTTGACAGCACTGAAATGCTCGCAGGTAAAGTTTATTTGTTAACAGCTATGATAATCTTTATTGTGTTATTAGCTGAGCTCAAGCAGAGCGCTTCTCTGTAAGATTATGGCTACATTGTTTTCGGTGATCCTTGCAGTTCGGTCATAATTGTCTTTACGGGAATAATCATTCAAGGACATGGCGTCCAAAAAAAAAAAAAAAAAATACAAACGACTAAATTATGGTCTGCAACTGCAGACACATTGAAATACAAGAGAACTGAAAGAACACAAAGTAAAACATCACAAAGACACGGTAGTGAAAGTCTGGCTGAAAGTCTTTCTCACAACAATTGAAGTACCTTTATAAAATGGCTTCCACCTTTATGTTCAGAAGACAGTTTTGTCTTTAGCTGACCTGTCATAGTTTTTCTGTGATTTCAGTCTCTTTTATGAGGCTGGCACAAACAGCTCCAACACAAAAAAAGGCATGTTCCCCCTCTCCGGCTGTCTTTAAAAACCCTCTCTATACTCTCAATATATGAACAATGGGGGACTTACACAACTTCAGCGCTGGAGTCAAAGCCATTGAACCTCTTTGGAGAGAAAGCTGAGCTACTTTTCCCTGCGACTCCTTTGTTTGCTGCAAACTGTCACTCCATTGTGTCTTTCCCAGATATCCTCCTTTCACAAACCCAGATTCATTTCCTGTGGCTTTGTGGGGTCAGTGGATTCTTTCTTTTTGCGGGTCATCAGCTCTATTAAAGAACAGCTGAAAAAAAAAAAGCTGATTAGGGTGCAACTTAATTACCTTACTGGGGCCTTGGTCTGCACTGTTTCTCCTTTTTCAATTTACTGCTAATGTGTTTTTTTCCCTTTCCCCTCCGAAAAAACCCATTACGTTTCTGCAGAAAAAAAAGTGTAAATTCCATGGCCAATACATTATGGTCCTTTTTTGTGTGTGGTTGTTGTTTGGGACAAGATAAACAACTATGATACATTTGTCAACACAATCGACAAAAAAAGTCATTAGTGTGCTAATGAGTCATCCTGAGTAATTATTATTAGACATAGTGGATTTATTTTAATCTGCTTTTACAGTGCTATTACATGGTTTGTGTGAAACTCTCACTGCTTCCACTGCAAAAGAGTGAATCACCCTAAAAATACTAGGGTGAGAACACTTCTTCATGCAAAATAGGTCTTGGATGAAATAATTATAGTCTGCTTTAGAAAGTTCTTTTGGTGGGGTTTGGCTAATGAAGAGTCAACTGATTACAGCATAGCATTTTTTAAATGTAACCACACTTTTAAACTTTAGCCTTAAACCTTTCAGCCATTCTCAGAGCTAGACCCTGTTCTTTTTTTTCAGTTCTCGGTTCTTAATGCTTTTTATTGTAATCGCCCATCTCAGCACCTTGTGTGGGCCCACTCAGACAGCTCCATGCTCAGCCCCACCAGGCTGGGGGCCGGCGCGGCATTGGCTGCTGCTTTAGCCTGAGGAAAAGCCCCAGTCAGAGGCCCGTTACCGGGGTGCTCTGTCCACGGTGGAGACACAGTGATTTGAAGTGTCTCCACTTCATACTGTAGTTTCCTCTGTCTCCTTATTAATGGTAATAAGGCTAATAGGTGAGTATACTGTCTGAGGAGGTGGGCATACTGTAACTCCAAAGCCCATATGTATTAATGGTAATAAGGCTAATAGGTGAGTATACTGTCTGAGGAGGTGGGCATACTGTAACTCCAAAGCCCATATGTATTAATGGTAATAAGGCTAATAGGTGAGTATACTGTCTGAGGAGGTGGGCATACTGTAACTCCAAAGCCCATATGTATTAATGGTAATAAGGCTAATAGGTGAGTATACTGTCTGAGGAGGTGGGCATACTGTAACTCCAAAGCCCATATGTATTAATGGTAATAAGGCTAATAGGTGAGTATACTGTGTGAGGAGGTGGGCATACTTAATGGTAATATGGCTAATAGGTGAGTATACTGTGTGAGGAGGTGGGCATACTGTAACTCCAAAGCCCATATGTATTAATGGCAATATGGCTAATAGGTGAGTATACTGTCTGAGGAGGTGGGCATACTGTAACTCCAAAGCCCATATGTATTAATGGTAATAAGGCTAATAGGTGAGTATACTGTCTGAGGAGGTGGGCATATTGTAACTCCAAAGCCCATATGTATTAATGGTAATAAGGCTAATAATATGTATTAATGGTAATAAGGCTATTTTGATACTTTTGAATGAGTGGTGTGATCACAGAAAATGCTTTTGCTAATTTGATTTGGTCAAAATGTATATGTACTTTATGACTTCCTGTCACGTATGATCTGGGCTGAGACGAGATTGCTGATTGTGATTCAGCGGTGGATCTGGGATCTGGCGTGCCATTCTTTTTAATCATAAGCATTATGTTGATGTTTCACGGCCGGAATATATCCGATGGAGGGGAAAGCATGCCCCCACCTGGAAAAGGCATGAACGATGTCATAGAGTTAATTGGTATTATTGTACACAAGGAACAGAGTACATAATTTGCATAATGACAAATAAGACCGTGGCAGTTCCTTGCCATCAGCCAATTAGAAACAGCCTAGAAATTGCCCGCATAGCGATTTTGTTTGTGTTTTGGCCCGTGGAGGGCCAGAGTACTTCTCCTTACCCTGGTAGACGAGAGCCAAATGCACATTGGCCATGGGTCATACAGTGCACCTGTTACTCTGTCCTTGTGTGGGAGACACACACACAGGCATTTGTGGACCCCACCAAATGGACCCTGACTCAGAAGTACACGAGAAGCGCAGCACATATAAAACCTGCACAGCAGACCTGCAGAGATTTGTTTTGTTAAGTTTTAACTCAGAATATGTTGGTATGTTACTAATTACTGAACTACTAAAGACTACACATTCCAGATCAAAACATCTGTTGATAATTAAAATGCTGTGTCCAGTAACAACAATTTGTTCAGTGGGCCTAAGATTTGATGCCTTGATTGACTTTGGCTACAGCAGCCATTTTGTTTCAATGTTTACTTGTTGCTACCGTAGTTCCAGAGATGGGATCCTTAGCTAAGTCTCGCCACTGTGGGAATATGGCTATAAATAAATTTAATCCAATATTGTCTTTTCAGGTTGTTTTTCCTCAGTGAATAATTCAGCATTTGGTCATTAAAAAAAATCCCATCGAATGGATAGAATGTACAGTGAATGTGTTAAAGTGTTGCTCAAAACATGGGCAGTAGAGTGATAAATACACTGATCTTTGCTAAGTAAAAATGTAAGCAAATGTAAAAACAGAGAGTTGTGTTTTATTGAATTATGTAAAAAAAAAAAAAAAAAAAAAATTTACAACAAATTAAAACAAAAAATTGACTGACATTTGTATTTGAGGTTTTCTTTTTTGTTTTTTATGGACCACCCCTAATTTTTAAAACAGATTGTAACACTGGGGTTTGAAGCAAACGTCATACTCCATTAAGCTTATTGTACGCACTCAACAATGCCTTTACAAATCAGATTGCAAAACAATGTTCAGTTTGGGAGTCACATGACAAAGCTCACAGGGATGATCGCACTTAATCTTCATCATCATCATCATCATCATCCCTCAAGCCCTGCAGCCCACCCAGGTAGCACATCAGCCCTGTAATTACTCTGTAGCTGTGTTTCCGTTTAGAAAAAGACGCTCTAATAGTGTGTTTGTGTGGGACAATGTGGGTGGTGGGTGCTGGAATGGAAACATTGTGAAGAGGGAAATCTGAGCGCTGTTGTGGATGGCCGTCATGCAGAGATGGCACTCAGTGTGCGAGTCAAAAAAAATCTCTACCCCATTGTTTTCCATGTTCCTTCCCCCTCCAGCTCTCACACAGACCAACAGATTACATCAGGTTACCTTGCGGTGAAAGCTGTGTCTGTTTGCGCTATTGTGTTCACATAAGTGTGCTGTGCAACAAGCTCAAACAGGTAAATTGTGCGGTTTCCACCCCACTGAAAGCTGAGAGCTGTTGTCTCTCAACAAACCGTGACTGAATTATACCTCTTTGTCCATTATGAAAGATTGTTTTAGAGTTTGTTTTAAGGTTTGTCATTCAAAATGCCTGAGGCCTCAATTTCCAACCTGTTGCTTAGATAAATTACTCTAACGCAGAGGTGAGAATAAGACTAATGCACTGGCTTTGCTGTTTGTGTGGCTGACAAATTTAAACACAACACCGACTACAAAACATGAATTAAAAGTTGAACACGGTCTTGAGTTAATTCAGTGGAGTCACAGCGTATGTGCAATCAAAACCTGTTATGGCTATTTATTCTGACCCGGCGTTGTTTTTTCATGACCGCCAAATGTCAGAACGTGGCTAAAAATAGCGGTGACCTTAAGAGGCAGCTGAGTGCTTTGCGCGGCTGTTAGCTGCTAATTAGCCCGGCCGCGGTGCCGTGGCAGTACGGGGAGGTCGGCGCTCCCCTCCCGGCCTGCTGTGGGGCCGACAGGCTCTGCCTCATGAGTGGGATCGAGCTGGATGGGCCCCCGTCCACAAGAACATACACCATGTGACAGATGACAGGAGAGCTGCAGTACTGCCTCTGAGAGGCAGGTGGCAGTGTTGGTGGCTGGTGGGGGAGGGAAAGGGAGAAGGGAGGGGTGGGGGGGGGGGCAGCCTTCACATGGTGTCACCTCAGTCTCCCAAAAAAAGATCCCTGCACATCCTAGCTAAAGATGCGATTGACTGCTACAGCATTGTATTGTTTTATGTCAGGAAGGTCAGACTGCTGGCTCCGTTCTTCAGAAGGCCACAGTGTCTGCCGCTCTCAGTTGTGTCTCAGCGCAGACACTGTGGAGTTAAACTGCAGACACTGCGGCCCTCCAGGACTGGAGTTAAACCTGCAGACACTGCGGCCCTCCAGGACTAGAGTTAAATCTGCAGACACTGTGGCCCTCCAGGACTGGAGTTAAACCTGCAGACACTGCAGCCCTCCAGGACTGGAGTTAAACCTGCAGACACTGCGGCCCTGCAGGACTCTTCAATGATGAGTGTGTTAACGAATTAAGCAGTCAGTAATACAGGGTTATGAGCTGAGATGTGCTGAGCTTTTTATTTTTTATTTTTATTTCTTTTTTATTTTTATTTAACCATGGATGAGAGAGAAACATGAGACGCCTGACATGTCACAGGGTTTGACAGCCCTTAACCATTTCAGCACCTTGATGCTCATCACATGGTTTTGCCATCAGCCTCTTCCATCAGGACACTCCTCTACTCCCGGGATTTGCCATGAGCTGTTTCTCTTTGGAGATTACACTTTATTTATCTTTCTGATGTGTTACATGTAAATTATTCAAAATGTGAAATGCTGTCAAGTTCAATTTTTAAAGACGAGTTTATCCTGTAAATAAAGCAGTAATATGTTGCGTTTAGTCAGATGTAGTACAGATGGTTTTATCTGGAAGTCTGTGATCCTTGTTTACCCTCGGAAATGTGCTGTCTGTAAATGATATTTGCTCATACAACCCCAGCTTGGCAAGCTCTTTGAAAAAGCCAATTTTATCAGAAATATTAATATGACATTACCTCAAAAAATATAATAAGGTGGCTTTATTTTGGGGTTACACAAGGTCATATTCAACATTCAAATGAAAAAAAAACATTAATAATTATACTAGTTATTAAAAAATAAATACTGATTCATTATAGTTACATGTTTATGAATCGGTAATAACTGATTAATTTAAAAAAAAGGGAAGATCACCATCTCAGGACTACATTCTCAGTTAGGACACCTTCAGCCCCCTGGTGTGCTGAGTATCGCAGCAGACAGATTAAGTTTGACTGAATGTCCGGTTTTTTAAACCCTTCGCGTGACTCTGGTCTGAGGGGGAAGGACCTGTCGCCCGCCACCACCCGGGGATGCTGGGATTGATTCGGCTGGGGACGGTATGAAGACGAGGAGAGAGACAGTGCTGATAATATGGAGGGAAGGGATATCGCTGGGGACAGTGAGTCAGCCAGCCAATCGTGAGAGGAAGTAGCTTAGGGACATCCATGCAGCATCCACTAGATCGCATTCATGTCATTTATGTGTGCCCTTATCCACTGAGATGTTTTTTTGCACTATCCATTATCCACACCTGGGTCTTTACTCACCTGGGTAGCTCAGAGAGGTGTCTTACCCAGAGCACAACAGCAGTGCACTACCTGGGTGTCAAACCTGCAAAGTGTATGAAAATGCAGTCTCTAAAAGTTTCAAAAGTGAAAATCCTTTAGGAAAAATCATACATGTCATGGCAATGGTTATGGTCACTGGTTTGGGGGCATTAATTGTATTTAATGTAAAGAAAACTGCAAGGAAAAAAGGGTTTATATTTTAGCATAGGACATCGTTTCAGACAATATCAATACAGGACCAGTCAGGTGCTGGAGAAGTGAACAATGTGTGCTCGCAGTCCGTAGTTTTACCCAGCGATAATATGCAATGGAATTATCGGTCGTTCTAACCCTTTCGCTCTGACGAAGGAGTTTGACGCTGAAATGGGTCAGCTGTTTTTTAGCGGTTTGGCAAATTTGCCGAGGGAGTTGGCCGTCCTGAACGCTTTGTTCGTTTAATAGTAAATCATCTATGTTTTTTTTTTTTTTTTTTAGAAATGGCTTTGGCTCTGCTTATGCAGTCAAGGCTGAGGAAGTGTGTTAAGTTTAATTAAGAGTAACTCCCGCTCTCTGTGTCTCTAATTACAGCAGATCAATGCCTATGAAAGGAGCATGCCTGTCACTGGTGGAGGGGAAGGAGGACGGCATCTCTTACCGGATTTCATGCTAACTTCTGCTCTAAATTATTCAGTAACACAGTTAATTTATGCCTTCTCACACCTCAGCCGTACGTCCCGTTAAGCTTGTGAATGGCAAACGAAGACTGTTTGTTTGCTCTTGCCATGACACATTTCACTGCGGTCTAAACCGCAGGTAAACCGTTACTTGCATACAGGTAATTAGTTAATTGATTTTGTCTAATTGGCTGAAAGGTAAACCGGTGTGCACACCTGTCCGCCCCTGGCTTTTCCAACGATCTGTTAACTCAGGATTCCGACTCATCACTGTGCTTCAGAAAAGTCAGCTCCCAGACATGTCTCAGGGATCCGTCCATCCCATTTGTCCCGAACCCAACCATGCTACCCTCCCGTTTCCCAGGCCCCTGTTTCCTAGCAACACCTGCCTACCAACAGTGCAGGAGCTACAGGAATGCTTGTGTGTGTGTGTGTGTGTGTGTGTGTGTGTGTGTGTGTGTGTGTGTGTGTGTGTGTGTGTGTGTGTGTGTGTGTGCAGTCACTGTCAGGCTGTTTAAAAATAACCCACTTTGCCGGTGCCCGTCTCCTCTCCTTTCCTCTGCCAATTCACAGAGATCTCATTAATTATGTACCACCTACAGACACCACAGTTTCCATTCAATACAGAGATCTGGTGCCTTTTTTCAAATAAAAAAAGTCTTTGGTAGCATAAAGGGGTATTCAGTGTAAACATACAGTGTGCGCTAATATTGCTTGATGTGTGCACATATTACTTCCTTTATCATGCATGAATTGAATTGCACCACTCAAAAGCAGAATAAGGTGTTTTGACTGGGCTCTGTATTTTGTAATGGTGGTCAGTGAGTTGCACTCTGCAGCCCAGACTGAGCCAAAGGTGAAAAAGGTTAATAGAATCCCAGCCTATATGTTTAATATTGATTTTTCTTTTGTTATACTCATATAATTTGACGTTTGTTATGCCACCTGACCCTTGGGGTTTCTGCTGTCTGTACTCTTATATGTGTCTTCCTCTATGCTGTCTTCTGCTTCTGAAGAAAGACAATAAATGACATATTCAATGCCTATGTTTGCCATGTAAAATAATTTCAAATATTTACAAATACGAAGGGTAATTAATATGTCAATGACCTCTTCCAAACACGCCTGAAATACAGCACTGTTTTGTAGCCATGAAGTGTTTTTTTTTTTCATAGCAAGCTAATTACAGTTTTTTTTTTCATATATTACGTAAATATGCAAATGGACAATTAAAAGATCATAATCTCCAGGTAATGAGATGTAATGTTAACCTTTATTAAATGGTTATACACCTCGGGGATTTTTTTTTTATTAATTTAAACTCTGAAATTGTCCATGGTGTTTGTTTTTTAAATTAATTTACCTACAGTGGCATGTGTTTGAGTACAAGGACACAGAATATTAAATATCCTGGGCAAAAATAGCCTGAAAAGGACACGCCATTCTCCGCTACCACATCAACACAGTCTGCAGAGAGAAAGGTCTATCCAGGCATGTCAAAAGATCGAGATCTGTGTGTGACATGGGGCTATTACCACTGACAGTTTCATCTGTTTACTTAATTTACCAGGTACTTACACCGAGGCCTGGATTCCCATTTAATGGGGTGACCCAGGGAATCAATGTGGAAGGAAAATCCCAGGGTTTGAGCAACCAATCAGATGGCTGGAGGGTCAATGGGTGGCCAGATGCAGGGGGAATTTGACCAGGACACTGGGGTAAAAGTCTGTGCTCTTTACAGAGATTCAATGGGATCTTTTAATGGCCGTGATGAGTCAGGACCTCGGTTGATCTCCTCATCCAAAGCACAATGCCTTCTGCAGCACACTGCCCCCACTGGACTCTGCTGGTACTGTCCATTCTTTTTCGTCTTTGAGTCAGAGGGAAGAGCGCCCCCCTACTGCCCACCTCCATCATCACGCCCAATAGCAATGCTATTCTGAGGTGTTCCATTAGATTACTGATCAGGTGTTAGCCTGTGTAACTTCACTAGTTTTGACACAAGGAGATTGAATGGTGGCACTGCTGTTTTTAAAAACAGATTCTAAGGTAATGAAACCCCCAAAATCATTCAAAATGTGAAATAAACCAGCATCACATTTCCGTTATAAAAAAATACCATGGTGCAATATGGGGCACCTGTGATTACCAGAGAAAGCATAATCCTGCAGCCTGTGGCCTCCACATGGGTGAACTTTAGTCAGCTGGAGCTGAAATGGCAGCGTGATTAGGGCTCTCTCACCTGGGGGTTCCACACTGTCTGCGCCCTAAGACCCGCTTAATGATGTGATGAGGTTCGTATGGCAGCCATTTTAAATAAGAGCGTCACGTTTTCTATGTTTAAATGCCATATGTGACATCACTATTCTTATCAATGCATTTCAAAATGAAGGCAAGTACAAGTAGATTTATTCTAATGGGTTCAATATCTTATTTGACTGTTGTACGTAGCAATAGAAATTGTTTTATTTGTTATAAAAAATGATACATAGAAGGGCCACATATCAAAACCTGTCTCAAGCTCTCCCATGTCTCACCAGCAGTGCAGCTACACATCCTGGATTGTCCTGGATTATATCCCCTGGACAGGAAAGTATTAGAAAGTCATGAATTTTGACCAATTCTAATCTCCTCTCCAGGGCTCTTCACTTTTTTTTTTAAGCATGAAGTCATGCTCAAAAACAAACACACCCCTGCTCAACAATTTTAAGAGAGCAAAAACAAAAACCCGAGCCCTCCAGGTGAAAAAAAAAAAAAAAACATGTGGTACCTTAACTCAACGGTGGAGTCTGACTCAGAGTTTGGGAGCCCCTATTTTTGGCACAGCTTCAGAAGGAGTTTTGCAGCACAGTAAGAGTCGGGAACAGGGGTGCATTTGCAGGGATTTGTACCCTCTGAGATGTGTGCTCTCTTGTAGATGCAGATGCCTTTAGGTGCAAAACAGCAAAGACCATTCTGTGTCAGTTTTACACTTCTTTTTCTGGAGGAGAGAACAGAGAAACACGTGCTGTCACACCGATTTCTGCTCCGTCCCAGAAGTGGAAACCTGGGGGAAATAAGTAAAAAAAATTACGGAATAAAGTATGAGAACAGCAGGACAAAATAGAGAAGCAAAATATGTATGATTAAACAGGAAAACAAATTAAATAAAGAAACTTATTTAAAAGAGGAAAAGTATGACAAAAATGCAAAAAAAAATCTCATGAGAGGGAGGAGAAAAACAAACAGATCATTAGGTTGATACATACAAGCAAGTGAACTGTCTACACATATCCTTTCAGAACTGGAACAATTGGAGAGAAGGCATGATTTCCTCCAATAGAATGAGAGCTTTCCTCAGCCTGGAGCTAGAGTGAGATCAAACACTGTACATCTGGGTAGGTGCTGGAGTCTAACTGACAGCCAAATAGGATTAAGTCGGAGGGAGAAAAAAAGGAAAAGTTACACGCACATCAAAAGTCATGTTTGCCGGATTTTGTCAATATATTTCTATTCCTACTCATGACCTGGAAAGATGTGCTCTCTACACCAAAACATAATCAGGTCCTCTGGCAAAACAAGAAAGTGCTGAAAACACAGGCACTCTTGCAGGAGCTAGTTACAGATCCGTTATCCGTTAAGGATGTAAACCTATACGGCAGAGCAGTCTAGCTATTCCACTTATTTATGAGCTCTATTTTAGGGACCTTGCCATCCCTGAGCCTGGGAAGTTTGGGACCTCTTCCTCTCTGAGGAGGAACACTTAAACGGAAACACATATGGGCTCGATATTGAATGTCAATATTCATTCACAAAGCAGATCTGCGAAGCGCCTGACCCCTGCGCATTCCACTGCGGACACATGAGCTTCAACGGTACGGTGACCTCACAGAACATCCATCCGGTTATAGCTCCCGACGGCCTCCACCCACCCAGCCCAGCCCAGCCCAACCTAACATATGGGGTCAGCCTAGCGGTTAAGACAAACATTTATAGCCCTGGGGGCTAATTATAAATTAATCACATTTTAGAAATAGCCTCCCTGCTAATGCATGCTTGGCGCAGTCTCACGGCTGTAGCCATCACGTGGTATAGCCGTTCTTCATGTTCACGTGTGCATGGTATGACCTGTTTAGAATATCCACTAGGGACACACGGCAGCTCCAGAATAATTAATAAACCACATACAATCTGAGAGTCGTGCTCCCGTGTGTCAGATCACTTTGTAGTTATTCAGTGAACTGCATTACCTCTGCAAAGAACCATTTGTCACAGAGATGGACAACTCTGTATATAGGCAGGTTTTAGTTTCTTCCAATTACTCAATTAAATAATTAGGTGCTGCACAGCATCGTTAATTCACTCATTGGTTAGATCAGAGGGCAAAGTTTTACATGGGTACATGGAGATATGGCTTATTTATCTACTCTGGAAAATATCAAGATCTGTGGCCAAAATGTGCCATAAATGAATGTGCTGGTTTATTAACTAACTGTACATGTTGGAGTACCATTAAGGAAACAGTTCTCTCCTACCCCTGATATGTGATGAAAATAAAACTCTACGTGTCTGTGCATGTATTTCCCGGAGGTTGTTCTCTTATGTGTGTGTGTGTGTGTGTGTGTGTGTATGTGTGTTTGGGCAGGGAGGAGCCATGCATGCATGGGTGTGTGTTTGGCAGTGTGTGTGTGTGTGTACATATCTGTGTGTGTCTGCAGAGCAGAGCGAAAATGTAGGTTTTCCATACCTCACTACTGCACCATGATTTTTTTCCGTTTATGTGCTTGGAGCAGCCAAGGAGAAATAATCCCAGGTTTATCCGAGTCTGTGGGCCACGAAATCCCTTGGAAAACAAGCAATTACCAGCGGAGGAGAAAGGGAGAGATATTGATAAAATTGTTATGGCCATATTGTGAAGGGGGAAAGAGGTCCCTCTCCCATATAAAAAATGCCCTATTGGGCGACCCAATTGACTTTAGTTTGAGACCAATTTACTATTACTGCTTTTCTAGAATTCGGCCCCATCCGATTGGACGTTTTATGTGGTGCCCCCCGTCTCTTATAGCAACGGTGAGAGGCATGGCCACTCTGTCAGCTGCATGAAAGAGAGTGGAGGTTAAAAAAAAAAGAGTGATGGGTGAAATAAAGGAGAGGGGAAAGGAGAGAGAGCTCCCTGCGCTGGGTCGTGATGAAGTGAGCTGGACCTGTTATAGTTCATTGAGTGTATTACTAGAACAGGGTCCAGCCATAATGTAGGGTATACATCTTCCTCAGTGTGATAACCTCATCTTCTGAGCTGGGGTTTTCCACCCCGCGCTGTGGATCAAACCCACCCTGTCCCACGGCTTCCCCGCACGTATAGAAATAAAATAAATAAACTAAACAAAGGAAATGAACGGAAACGATGAGGATGCGCTGGAAATGACTACGTCATCCAGATTCGTGCAAATTGCTCGAGACAAGGATGCTGCTAGACTTTAGCACTACCGGGGCACAGGCCCCCAGTGCCCACATCCTCACACTCACAATCTATGATACATTTTTAAAAATGAGTTATTTTTCCATGATCATTTACTAGGGCACGACAGATTATTACTGGGGCATGTGCCCCAGTAAACAGGGTGTGGTGGCAGTGATTCGTTGGTGAGGGGGCCTTTTCGCTCCGGTCCAGTTTGATTTTAATCAGCTGGAATACGGACCAGAGCTGATGAGCGGCCAAACTGGGCCAGCAGCAGCCAGGGGTCGGGGGGAGGGAAAGGCCTGACTGAGGATGCTGCCCAAACCCCTCCCTCTCCCCACCCCCCCCTCACCCCGCTTACGCAGCGGCAGTGTTCCAACATTTAATCTGGGATGTTCTTGTGTAGATAGCCGGGTGACAGCTACGTGTCCGTCATTAACTACATACACAGAGCCCGGCTCAGGCCTGTAATGGCAGCGTTTCTCCACACAGCCGTTGCCAGAGCCTGTAAAATCGCTGCGCTGTCCCATTAGTCACAGAAACATCTGCACACAGGATGTAACCAAGTATGATATCCCCATGGACCCCAAGGATGATAAATGTCTTAAAATCAAATCTGGATTTCATATTTGTTAAGGTACGGTGTATATTTACAGCAACCGTGCCTCTAAAATCATTCATATTTTTGCTTTTCTCAATATCAAACACAGGTTATTGACTGTTTTCAGCCAGTGCCACAATAAGACAATAAGACCCAGATCCAAGGCACAGTATATGAGTAAAGTGTGTTGCTGATTTAATAGGGGTGCCTGTGTAGCGTCTCTGCGCTGCGGATTTGGGCTGAATGTGAGCTAACCACAGCATCACCAAAACCTTTAATCCATCGGCACCACAATCATCAGGAAACAGAGAAAAAAAATAAAAACTTCACCAAAAAACTAAAACACATAAAATATAATAAGAAACATGATATGAAATTCATTCATCACATTATTTTTTTAAATATAAAAGTCTGATCTTCTTATTATTTCGAAATCCCCAGATTTGAACAGTGTCAAATGATTGTGATATTAAATGTGTAGAGGCAGGGAAGATTTCATTTCCTGGTAGTGTTCGGCAGAGCACTTTGGGCCCGTCCAGCCTGAGTTTCACAGTCAGGCAATATTTACATGTTTATGGAATGAGAATGAAAACTTAGAGTGACACAAAGTGGGGAAAAAAGAAAGATTTTCATAATTTCTGACTTTGTCTTGTCTTCTTTATGGCCCCCTGCTCAGAAAAACCACTTGGGAAAATACAGATTATGTTGGTCTTTTATGTCCCCCCTGTGTGCTAGGACAAACCTACATTACAGACCACTTATGTGTGAAGATCTTTTGCTGATATAATACATCCAAGCATGCCGGCTATAATGTGCTATTCCCACTGGCAGCCTTGTTTTTGCATTAAATTACCATACCCTTTTCAAATGTTATCTAATCTAACCAAGACTCGTATTAATATGAATTCTCCAAATGCCTCATGTTCACATTATCATACACTTTCCATATAAAACACAGTGCTTATTGTTAAAATGTATGAATGATCACCTTATCTTTGGTTTTCTCATACATCATTCTGTTTTATTTCCAACCCACAGTCCTGCTACAGACTTGATTCAACTCCATAAATCCATCTTTGGTCTCAGATGTGGGAACTGGGGTTTCACTGCTGTGAACCACTTTGCTCGTTATTTGTCAAATGTCATTTCCCTTTAAAATCTTTTCTATCAAACTAAACCTTGTTTAAAAATGTGAATACTTGTTATAATTCATAAACAATATTATGGGAAAGGTAAAGAAGCCAACAATAAGGTTTTTGTTTGGGGGGGGATGTCTTTTTTAAAATTCCCGAATGTTTTCTGGTGACATTAATGACAAACCTTAGATGGAATGAAACGCTTTTGAAAAATAAATTAAAAAAACTCATGAAAGGTATTTCGACAGTCGTAGTAGAGGACACCATAAGTGACACAAATGAGTGAAAGCATACAGTCATCAGTCATATGAACACACCAGAGTCTGTGTACTGGTGTGTTAAAGGTCAGAATATTTTTAAATAATTATTTACAGCATTACCACAGCGTGTATTACATTATCTCGGAGAGAGCGATATGATATCTATATATAGACTGATGTTTGGAATGGAGATTTTCAGGGGAAGTTGAAAACACCATAAATCTGTGAGATTAGCGTGTGTGTGTGTGTGTGTGTGTGTGTGTGCCTCTGTCAGGGCTGTCATTGGTGGGAGTGAAAGCAGGCATTGTACTAATAGATATGCAGAATACACGGATGGAGGAATCACACTGAAAATTGCTCCCAGCTTCTGGATAGATATCACAATGGCTGTATGTCATGCATTTAAATCAGGGTTATAAATACTGAAACACGCGCCGATAGCCTGGCCCTGTCTCCACTAAGTGCGCTCTATGGAAACCAGCTTTGCAGACCATAGGATGCTCTCTGATTCGTGCATTTACCTGGCCAGCCCATTATTGACCATTTCCATACACCTTCATCTGTTTCCCCCGCCGATAATAAATCTCAAACCATTCCCGGGCCGAAGGCAATGACAAATAAATACCCATGTATTGGCCGCACTGGTTTTGGGAATACTCCCAAAAGCGGAAATAAATTCAGTATTTTAGCTCACGGAATTCTCCAGATGTTAATGGGTAGAGTGAATGAATGAGTTAATCAGTTCGTACGTGTCTTGCATCTGTGACTTCCACCCTCATTAGCCCACAGGATACGTTGAATTCGCTGCACATCGCCACTGAAAACTGAAAGCAATTGAAATTATTGTTTCAGTGGAATTAATTTTCAGACAATTTATATGCGCTTATCAGTTTATTGTGATGTGGCAAGTTGTATAACAGTACAGACATTTGCTCTTGGGCTTGGTGTCCACGGGGCAGCGTCATACCTCACAATGATTTGAGTACCTCACAATGAGTGAGCCCCCCACAGGACCAGAAGAGAAGAGAAGTAGAAATACAGAAGAAAGGAAGTAGACATGAAGGTGGAGAAGGGGATGGGGAGGGATGCTGGAAGCAGAGAGCGTGATGGGAGAGAAGGTACGTGTGTAGGAAAACAGATTGGATGGATAGAGGTATTTGAATGAGGGTTGTCTGATGATACTTCACCCAAACGCTTGTTTTAACAAACTCCATTAGGTATAAGTGCCATTACACGTAATTGCATCGCAGTGTGGCATTCTGGGTAGGAAGCTGGGCTCATACCTCTGGCTCCTTTGCATTCTCAGTTCTCAGGTAGGACACTGCTGCTGCTCCCTCAAACTGACGATTTCACCCCAGCCTGTAAACATCAGCTCTATAAACAGACTCTGTAAAGAAAAGGTAAGCTTAGATAAGGGCTTCTGCTAAATGCCTAAAAACCCCATAAATGCTTACCTGAGAACTGCATACACTCAGGTATGTATGCTGCCTTTCCCAGGCATGGGATGAGTGTAATAACGCAGTGTAGACACTGCGTTTGTAGGGTCATTGTACAGCAGTGGGTCCCCACTGGTCTAGCCTCAGGACCCACATTGTTCATTGGCCGTTAGGTTGCAACCCAAATGTTTTAAATTTTGAACCACTCAAATTTATTTCTCGAAAACAGTGAACTAGTAGGATACACAATGTCCTTATGCACTGTTAAAAATACAATATAAACAAATAAAAATAAAAAGACTGTAGAAGTATGTAGTAAGTAAAAGTTGGCTAAGTAGACTTTTTTTTTTTTTTTTTAGCCACACACTCCTTAACCCAATCAAAATGGTCCTGCAACTCACTTCTGGGTTATGACCCGCCGGATGAGAGTGACAGTTGTAGAGAACTCTGTGTTCTATGACTCAGCCATAATGCTGGGAACTAAAACATGCCGTGTTAGGTTTCAGATCACTGAGATTTCGCTTCTCCTCTGATGAAAGTTACTCAAATATCAAACACTGTTCCTAGATCTGAGGATAAAACCTTTTTTAATCTTTTTCAGCACATCTGACCTTTGTTATTTTTTATTACATTTTAACTATCTATAAATTAATGTTTTTTAATCCCTGTGAACTGTGTATCATCAATGGAAGCCAACATCTCATTCTTCTACATTCCATTACGTGCACTTCCCCCCGATAACATCCGCGCAATTATTTCACTCAAATAATCGCACCAATCAAAGGTTTAACACACTACCTCGAGCCACCACTAATTCTCCTTTAGTGGTGCTGTTATCTGAGGAGCGACACAGAGCGCCGCAAAATGAGATGAAGCAGCGGCTGGATTGTGAGAGAGAGAGCTCTCTTTAAAAAACAGAAGGTGCGGATCCTGCTTAGCATCAGTTCATTGTGCTGCCAAACATAGAGAGATACGCATGCGCGTCTCCATTTCTGCCCCCCACCACCCCCCATCCACCCACCCAACACCCTCCTTCCTTAGTTCACTTTAGCTATCCATGTCGTAGCTGAACTTCGGTGCTTTGAGTGTTTAAAATTAGAGGGTTTTCTCCAACATTTACATCACAAATTCAGGGGTATAGCGAGAAATTCTGGGCCCTGCACACAGGCGGGCTCTTAGGGCCCCTACACTCTTTTCACCCTGCACACTTAGCACCCTTTTCCCCCCTGGTGCTACGCCCCTGCACTAATTGCTTTAGCTGAACATGGTAATAATTTCTGTGTTGCACGTTTTTTTTTTTTTTTTTGCAATATATTGAGCAATAGATTAAACACCTGAAATTACACCTGAACACAGGTTAAAATTAGCCTCAGGACTCTGTCAGATCGTTGCATTTCTCTTATTGTTCTGGAAACTGCACTTACTGTAGCTGCCATCATTTCACCTGGGCGTGGCTGTGTGGGCTCTCAGAGGGTGGTCCATTGAGAGTTTGTAATGAGTGTAACACGCACCTCCTTTTCGCATAAATTATGTTTGAATTTCCCCTTTAAAAAAAACACTGTCTTCACCTCACACCGGGTCCCACAGGTGCTGTCCCATACTGGCAGGATACAGGTCACCTGAAAGTGCTGTACCTAATGATAAATGAAAGCAGGTGTGAAGAACTGCAACACCTGCCCATTTAGACTTAGACTGCATTCAGACTGCACTCATTCATATTTAGTTGCAGCACCTTCAGGTGTCGCATAACGTGTTCTTCAGATCGAGGTGCACAATTTCCAGATGTCCCACATCCGCCTGCCTATATCTGGATTTAGATACAGCACTTTGAGACTTTGAGGTGGAGGTTTGGGGGTGGGTGGGAAGGGATTGTGTTCTTCTCCCCTGGGGGCGTTGGTCAAAGCCCCAACGCTGTGTAACAGGGTACTCAGACCAGTGAAAGGTGTACACCCTGATTGAATTTAATTACGATAATACTTTGATTAAAACAAGGAAACAATATTCTCTTCCGTAATAGCACCTAATTGTCTCCCTCGCTTCTAATGACTTTCCTTAATGAAAAATTTGCTTCCATTATCCAGGCTGGGGGGGGTTGGTGGAAGGGGAACAGGGGGCCAGCGATGGCACGCCGCAGTAAGCATGGATGGGGGAAGGACGATTTGCGAATAGGGAAAAGGTCATTCTAACCAACAGCCACTATAGAATTATAATCACAGCAAGTGGTTAATTGACTCAGTCTTTGAAATTGAAGTCCCATGGCCTGATATTACCACTTAACAGCTTGTAATGAGTTCATTCTTGGTTCCGTTCCGACACAACAATGCCATCCACTGCGCTACTGAAAGGAGAGAACGTCGAGGCCTGCATTTCACAGGATACCTCAGCATTCATTTTTTTTCAGATAAGCTAAAATGTCAAATGTTTTTTTTTATAGTTGATGGCCAGTGTGGTCCTTAGTCCTCATCCCTGGTTTTGTCAGCCTTTTTGAAACTAAAAAAAGCTTAATAATTAAAATTGAGCAGCACTGTGTTCGTGGTGAGGCCTTTCAAGATAAAAGCTAGCCTCCATAAAGGTGCTGGAACATGCAGATTTTGAAATTCACTTCTTTTTTTATTTTTTTTTTTGCTGTTGAGTTGATTTTTCCTCAGGAGAGCGGCATAGATCAGAGGAGGGGTTGAGATGTGGCTGGCGATGACCGGTAGCTTCTGGAATCCTGAGGAACTGAGGCTGTGGCACAGCACGGATCTGAACCCGTAGCTCCCCTGGCAGAATGGGGCTAATTGTATCTGGTCACAGGGGAGTCGGCTAATTGTGGCGCCACGGCCTGACCATGATGTCTTAGTTTTTCTAGCTGAGCGACTGAGGAGCTCCCAAATAACCTCTCCATTCAAATGTCAGGAGCTCCTAAATGACCTCCCCATATAAATGTCTTTTATCAACTTTGTTGCTGTTACTTGTTCTGTTTAATTGTGTGCCACAAGTCTTGAGGTGCACAGCAATTTGTAATAAGAAAGTTACTGTCGCCAGCAAGCACATTTTGGCTCTGTACTCTGAGACAGAATTAGCAAGTATAAATATAAAAACATATAAGTGTCTTATTGATTATATTTTTCTGTAATTATTTCCTTTAGTCCAGTCTGGAGTAATATTAATTCAATATTCTTTGACACTGACAAATCATTTATTGTGACACTTGTGATGAAAAGTTTTCTTCCAAGACCGCTGATGTCAGTTGGAAAGCGTAGCAAGGTTTCTGTGCTCATCTGCGTCAGCTTCCATTTCGTGCCTCGAGGTTGGAGGTAATAACAAAACAAAGTCATGCTGCGAAGTCCGACTGCCACATGAGAATGAGACTAGAGACAGATTAGGTCCCTTTGTCTGGGAGTAATGAAGAAAGTACATAGATCACCTGGTTCAAGAGCTCAAAGGTAAAGATAAACACAGACACATGAATCAGGGGGGTGGCGCTAACGTGCTACATGATGGGTGTTCAGCACAAAAACAGGTGATTTCTGTTACCTGCATTCCCCCCCAGCCCCAACCCCACCCCTACTTTTTAAAACTAACTTTTCAAACTCCAGTCAGTCAGAGGCTATGCCAGCAACAACTAGAAGAATAAGAACAGCAGAACTCCTAATGACGGGTAAGAGATAGCGACTCCGCGCTGATTATCATTCCCGAAATATTTAAATAAACTGAATTCAAAGAATTCTGCCATTAATTGGGTATTTTCAGAGGCAAAACAAAAAATAAATAAATAAAAGCTTGACATAAACAAATACACGCGCTGCTGTTTGTACGTAAATAATAAATAAATGATGGGGGAAATCAAAGCACGGTTCGTTTTGTATGTATTTGGGTGCAAACAGCAAACTTTCGCGACTAAAACAAGGCGGTCGGCATGTTGAAAAGACAAGGTCATTACGGCAGGCAGAAATCTCCCTGAAGCAGCCCGCTGCCGTTTGGGCCGTGTTAGATGAGCAGGATTATCCCGCTAGTCCTCTCCATTTCTACAGCGCAGAAGTCTGATCTATTACAGACACCGCCGTGATTTCTCTCACATCGAAGCGATGCCGTGACCCTGTGCTACTGCTTTATGACGTCTCTATTATTTATGAATTATGGAGTCGCATGGTTTTTTTTTTTATCGATGCTTGTCTCAAATGTAATTGTGGAACTTCAGCGCATTACACAGCTGTGGTGATGGCGATGCAGATGAAAGTCTCAGTGTTTGTCATGCCTCACCACAACCTGGGTTCAATAGGGTGAAATCAAGATGTGCGTTTGGTTTAAGTGTGATTTGTTGACATGTATTGCATTCATTTTGGCAGAAGGCTGTGATTCTCAATGTGCTCCCTGCAGAGCTAGGATAGTGATTACACAACCAAATTGAACCACAGGCAGGGAGCACAAACTTGTAAAACACCCCCTGAAAACAGAAAGAAAATCATAACTAAGCAAGTAGAGGCCTTGATGGAGGTGGAAAACAGAAACCAAAGGAAAAAAGCACCACAGAATGACAGTTGCAGAATTTGTACAGCGATGGCGAGTACATGTGAATTTGCATTGAAACAGACTGTTATATTTTGGTAAGGTGTGAGTCATGATCTTATGGGTGTAAAAAAATACCACACAGCTCGTCAGCAGACACACCTGGCTGGCAGCTGATGCAAGTCTTACCTGAGTCTCCTGTCTGAGTTAGCTTCACTTGTATGCTAAAAAATCACCATTTCTGAGACTCATTTGTAGTTATATTTGTTGATACGAACCACAAACTGATAAATATTCAATATGTTTTCAATTTTCATGCATATATCACCCTTGGATTACCCTTGGAACTGTACATGCCGATGATTTCTGCAGCACTTCAGGTACTCTCCACTCCTCCTTCAATCGTTTAGCAGCACTAACTCACGGAGGCATTAGACCTGCCGCTGATTTATACACAGTGTGTAGTAACTATTACTACAACTCTGTCAGTCTTGCTTACAGATAATTGGCAAGATATGCCAAATCCAAATCAATAGTCAAATAATACCTTAATAAACTGAGATTAATTCAGCCCAGCTGGATCCGAAGCGAGCTTACAGGGTTTTTCACGGTGAACAGGACTGAGGAAGAGTGATGTAAATCATAGCATGAGAGTCTTGGCACATTCGCCGTGTTTTAATGGGGTCATAATTTAATTAAATTACATCGGTGTGATTTTTTTGAAAGTGAAGAACTCAAGACTTTAAAACATACTTCATTCCCCTTCATCTCTGACATACAGCCCGCAGGAGGCCGGCCGCACAGCAGTGATGAAGCTGACATTCCACTTCATAAAGTATGTTGAAATTGTTCTGCAAGAATAAAACATTTCATATAAAATATCTGAATCTCTGATTCAGTTTCCATCACAGCGCAATCGGCACATGGTCTTCTCTTACTGTGAATTTAGTTGACACACAAACATACACAGTTTTAAATCATTATATCCACATTTACAAAACAATTTCAGAAGGGCCTACATTCCGTAGCTGTAGCTGTTGAGACTTTGATATATTACACATGTCAATCAAGTACTGTACGGCGGCATTTTTTCACACAAACCAGCTAAATACGCAGCATAAAAAATATGTCAATATGAGTAATTCATGGACACACACACACACACACACACACACACGAGTGAGGGTTTTTTTTTAAGGAATTCTGACAAAATATAGCAATAAATGGAAAAAAGGAAGGGCAGAACTGGCCCTGTCTGAATTAGTGACAGCCTTTTTGGGCGCAATGACAAAGCTGCAGTAGCACTGTCATTTTCGCCATCTGTGTGGATTAATCAAACGGTGAGGTAACATCGCTAACCCTATATAAAAACAAACAAACAGTGGCCACACAGCCTTCTCTTTTCTTTTTTTTTTTTCTTTTGATTGGCCAGAGAACCTTTCCATGCTGCAGATTATTCCATGAGGAAAATAAACTGCCTCTGCATTAGCAGCGGAATCCAAAGCCCCTTTGTACTGTAGCTGTTTTAACGATGTCAAGAACTTATCAGAAGAAAGTCATGTACACTCCAGAATGAGAAGGCAGTGCTGGGGGCTGTTCTGGGTTTCTCTCCGTAATGAGCTTTAAAATGAACAACTAGATGGATAATTGAACTTTCTGTTCCGTTGGAGCTTTGAACAATGGAAGGCTCTCTGTCTCTCCTTCTTTCACACTTAGCGAGTTTTTCAACCTCAGAAATGTCACGGGAAAAAAAAAAAATCTCACGTGAGTCAACGGAGTACAAAAGAGGTCCAGCTCCTCCCTAGAGGAGCTTAATCTCAAACAGCTGTCTCATCGTGTCCGAACGTCTCTCAAAAACGTAACGGGCCGTCAAGTCTGCTCTACTCACTGCCCCTGAACAAAAATATGTCTGTCTGATAATTTCTGCAAAGCAAAAATTTTAATGAGCAAAAAATGAGGACACTAAATTTTGTCCTTTGATATTGTGGGCGTTTAGGATGTTATTTCTAGAAAAGTGGATCTGCAGCCATTTCATGCAAGATTTTCAACAGTTTGAAAACTTAAAATGCAATAGGTATCACTGACTGAGTGCTTAGTTAATTTAAAAAATATGACAGCCCCTCTGACTATGAAATAATGTATTATTCTCATTAAAAGCCATAATTATATGGTTATGACACTACCAATTCCAGTTTGACAGGGATACAGGACAATGCTACTAGGCTGTGCCAATGGGCAGCCGTCCTCGTATTTAGCCCGAGCCCTCTCCATTCTGAGTGAAGAGTGGCTATCATTATTGAATTTCAGCAAGAGACTGGAGACAATGACAGAGCTGCTACATCAGGCTTCCCCAATCACAGAGCGGAGACAGACGGTCATTTCTCTCTGCGTCTGATTAGATGAAAGCTCATCGGAAGAATCTCATTGAAAAAGGGAAGGCCAAGAGGGGCCCACCGCAGATTAATAAAACTACACTGAATGAGTGTCATCGCGCTCGGGTTACGGACCCAGCCGGCTCAGAGATTGATTGAAAGATTTCAAGGCTAACGTAATTGGGAAAATTACAGAGAGATGAATCCCCAAAAAATCAGAAAGCACTGTGACAAAGTCATTTGATTCCTGCACAGAGAGAGTGTTTGATAGCAGCGGGTTTTTTTGTCTGCCTTTCATTGGCTTCGGTCTACATCTGAATCGAATGCAGCAATGACAAGCTACATCCTATCGCATTATGTTTCATGTAAAATATTCCATTAATGGAAATTGAAAGTGATTATGGTCATATGCTTTGGAATAAAGCGTGGCACACACACACTCTAAATAACTACAGCTGGAAGATGAACATAAAATAACTTATATGGAGAATAAGTCTTTCACATATAGATTGCTTCTATTGTGATCCGTATATAAGAAGGATATTCCTACCTCACATGCTTTTGTCATACATATTTAGTCGGAGGGTCAGCATTTCTCATTACTTTGAAGACATTCCTCTGAGACTATTGAACACATTTAAACAGCTGTTGCACCTTTGTACAGCTGTGACTGGAACAAATTACACATAAATGAAGTGGACTCAATAATGGAACCAGTAGAGTGCAAACAGTGCGAGGTTCCATTACAGGGCGGAGCTACACTCACAACAACTTGTGTGTAAACCAATCAGAAACCAATGTACCGTTTTTCCTCTCCAAAGCCAATGTTGTGATTGATCCAAATCACTGACACTAAATGGGAGCTCCTCCTATATTTTATTCAATGAAACCTCACTCCCCCCATCATGACACAAGAGTAACTAGAGTAGATAAGGTCAGTGGCAAGCATTACTTAACAGCCACAAACAGTAATCCTCACCTCTTGTTAAATTGAACTGAACATTGTTATGTCGTTTCTTTACTGCTGGGGGAGCTGGGGGAGTCTTTCAGAATGATAATACCCTCGCTCCGACACGGTGCTGACATCATCCATACGTCGGGGGCCTCTCGGCCTCCAGGTGTGAGCCCATTCGAGCATCTGGACAGCAGCTCCACGTCTCTACTTTTTGGTCAGTCTGGACACACATGGCGGACCAAGCCCAACACAGTATGAAGTGACTTTAAATGCCATCATCTGCTTCTTGCTTGTTCACTACCTGATTTTAAATGCCATCGTCCAATTCTTGCTTATTCACTACCTGTATGCAGTACTCAAGCTTGGTTTTTTATAGTATTATTCTGCATGTGGGGCACTGACTAGTCAGAAGTGAGTGTTCTTTCATGTCTAATGCCCATGGGGTAGAGTTGTGAGGCTCCAAATAAAGGTGTCATAGTGATCAAACTGCAGCTGGTCTCCACAATATTGGTGTTTTTTTTTTTTTTTTTTCTCGACTGCTGGACAGAAGATGGGAAAATGAAAGCTGCTCCACTGTTGTTATTTCGCTCATTTCCCTCAGCACTTGTGTTCGGTGCATGTAACGGCGAGAGGATAAATTGTTTTGTGGGGTGACGACTGCGGTGTGATCCTGTTTTAATGGCCTTCCTTTGTGAAGGCTTTTTATTGTTTGTTTTTGTTCCAAGACGTGAGAACGGAGCAGCAAACAATGTGCAAACCAGCAGGATAAATAATGCTCATTATAAAAAAAACCCATCTCATTCCTTACCAGCAATATCCACACATCAATAAATAAAAGCAAACATGTCACAAATAAAAAAATGTTAAAAAAGCTTGCATCCAGACCCCCTACCCCTGTTTTTATGACCTTAAAAAGTACCTTCCTTTCTGCAGATTTCCTTACCAGCACTGTTTCTCAGTAATAAATTACAGCTATAACAACGTGCTGTTTCCAGAGCTCCGCGACGCTTCAGACTGAGTGCGATTTGCTAAGAGCAGATCCTGATTTATGATAATTAGCCATATGTTAATGAAACATTCAACTCATCTCAGTTTCTGTTCCTTCACAAACTGACTTTTTAATGCCTTTTCTGCAGAGAAACTGGAAAACAAGATGTTAAATGGGACTGAATGTTCAAAGACACCAGATTAGCAGGAACCTGTACAATGATTAAAAAATCATGAAATAAAATCATGGTCTGTATTATTTATTTACAAAGTGGTAGAGGAAAAATATTTCGTTTTTTTTCCCTGCTCTTTTCCCACTCGGTTCCTCGGGCTTGTTTGAGGTTTGATTAACTGTCGTCAATTTTGAAGTCAGCTGAAGTCAGCAAATTAGAACCCTTACAAATCTCACAACCTCATCTGTGGAACAGCTCCCATTTATTCACTGCAGACGTCTATACTGACAAGTCATTCATACATGAAGAAGCCCGTGGATAAAAACCTACTCTGTCACCCGGGGACTTTATTGCGCACACTGCATTGCTCTCATCATTTTACTGGAAAGTCATTCTGACAAAGTCATTTGGGCTTTTATTTAGAGCTATTAAGCTAAGTCTGACGCTCATTGTTAGCATTCTGTATAGCATTCTGAGGATAGCATTCTTCATACATGCCTGTTTGTTTAAATTCCTCGAACCTGCGCGTCACATGACACGCAGGGTCTGTTGTTTAAAACCAGTACTGACATACCCACATCACACATCCTTTGAAAAACAACAAAAGCAATTGCTGTGTTAATTAGTCATTTCAGTGTGTTGTCAGATTACAAGTCCCTTTTATGTTACGTGTTTAAGTCCCAGTGGGGATTGCCATGGCTTAGATGTATGTAAACATGTATCTTTTGTGTGTGTTGTGTGTGTGTGTGTGTGTGTGTGGGTCTTCAGTGGGGGTTTTAATCTCCTCATGGAAATACGGATGCTCAAAGAGCATCGACACAGCACAACAGAATTAATACTCCATTACAATATATACCTGTCACTTTATAATGTAAACCTTTAAAGTATTCAAGATGACGGAGCAGCAGCAGTGGAGATGGATTATTATCCTCAGTAATGAATACATTTGCCTTTATTTCACAGAGCTGCTGCTTCTTATTGAGATGTATTTGTTCATCGCAAGCTGGTGTCACACATGCGACACACACACACACACACACCCAGCTCACCTGCGCACACGAATATCCGTGGAGCTATAAAAAGAAGGCCAGCTCGATCCTGGTGAAGGGGTGCCGCATTATCTCCTGAGGCAGGCACATGTGATACTGTCAAACTGATGGTCCTCAGTCTGCACACTGGAGATTGGAGGAATGGCATCATAACGGTAATGATGGTAAAGAGCTGTAAGCAGCGACATGAAGCATTCCAGCAGGCAGCCGGGCCATCGCATTCACACACGACCATCAGTGCCGGATTCAGCCTGGAAATACAGAGATGGCAACATAAAAATACTGATCATATCAACACACACACACACACACACACACACACACACACACACACACACACACACACACACACACACACAGTTTATGTGAGGAAAAGGAAGGTCACAAGGTTCAACTTGTTTTCCCCTCTAAAGAAAATCTGTGGCAGTGAATCTGGAAATCTGGAGATAAGTAAATAATGGTCTGTAACTCTAAAAAATGGACGTACAGGACACAAGTCGTAAGATGAGATGTGCAGCTCATCTGGATTCTTAAGCCCTGGTGATATCGGTAAAACTGTAAAATGGTTGCATAAATGGAGAATTGTGATTGGAAAGTGAGATTTCATTGACACTGCAAATGGGTGGAGTTACTATGTGCACCCAATACCTCAACGGGCTGAACCAATCATTGCTTCTCTTTCTAGAACAACACCTTTTGATTGGTTCAAACATGTATATGCCTGATGGTACATTTTCACTCCACGAATGAGGTTAATGAAAACTCAATTTCCCATCATCCTTGCAGAGCAACACCTACTTTTATCCTGTACGTGGGCAGCCTGTAGTGAAGTGGCTGCTGGGCCCTTGATTAGCCAATCAACTGTAAGTCGCTTTGGATATAAGCATCAGCTAAATGACTGTAATGTATCGTGTGTTGTTGTTGGGGACTTCTTGTATTCACATATTTGCCTACAAAACCCCAATTCTGTAATTAATGTTGTTAAAAAAAGGGCTAATACCCCTTCACTATTTTGTGGTCTTTGATCCTCTCCCCTCTATACAATGACAGTCATCATCTTATCTTATGGAGTGTGTGTCTAGTTAATACCTACTCCCCATTCACTAAAATACACAAACAATTAATTTTTCCATAACTGAAATGAACTGTATTTAGATAGTAAATCACATTAGGTGTCCTAAAGTCATCTTTTTGCATGATCTCGATTTACTATTTTGCAAACCAACACAAAAAATGAGTGACCTGCGTATCTTTTAGTTTTAAGTGCTTAAAGTACTTATTCACCTTAAGCAACCCAATTTCATAAAAAATGCACAGACCAGATATCCTTTTTGAATGCATTCTCTGTGTATTTCTGTTCCAGTCCAGTTAGCTGTCAACATCGGTGCCAAGGTACTTACACTCAGTGACAATTTGGACTTTTTTTGCTCTCTACTTTCAGTGGGGAAAAAACATTTCCTTCTTCTCTTGTGTTGTTTTTGAGGGTAAAGATGGTACCTGACCCAGGTAATAAGCCAGATGGCTCTTGAGTTGTCACTGTTGGCACCCAGACAACTTACTTCCAAGTGTGTGTTTCAGTCATGTGATCACTAGCCTCACCCTCTCAGCTAGTACTAATCAAGGTTAGGGTACAGACTAAGGGTCAAGAATTCATTACTAGATCCATGCTATAGGGAAGTCACACAGAGGGAACAACAAAGAAAAGAAATATATCTTTTTTATTTGCTTGTCCTTCATGTGTCTGTAGCATTCTCCCATTTTATCCTGACCAACTCATCAAAAAATTATTTGAATGAAGACTTGTCTTAATGCATATCCCTTTACTGTAAAACCCTGAAGCTCAGTTACGTAAATGCTCTTCGAAAACAGTTTTCCATGAACCATTTGAGTCATGCAAGATAATCAGTTGAAGTTAAAGACTGGTGTTAAAGACCGCTGATAACATAAAATTTATTAAGTAGCAGCAAAACAAATCAACCTAAGTAATCTACAGCCTTTAATACCGACCTTTTAGCTGAACTGATTAACCCGCCCTTCTCAAATGGTTCAAGGAAATGGGTTTCCTCGAATCCTTTAGGTAAATTTAAGCTGTTGGTTTTTACAGCAGACATTGCTCCCACAGTTTACAAGTGTTCAGTGTTGGTGACTGAACAAACTGTTCCTCATCCAGTGAATGTTATGAATTTTAAAAATGAACAGCACACTTTTCCATACACATTATGACAGTGTTATGACATGAGTGGTCAGTCGGATTTGACATAGTTTGTAACACACTGCCATGAGTGGCTCTAATTTACAGTATAACTGTGTTACTTCCTCAGGATCTTTGGAATTCCACAGATGATCTCATCCAGAGCAACCTGCACTGTTTACATTTCAACAGCCGGATATTTCCTGAATCAGTGCTGGTCAAATGCTGTGCTCCAAGTGTGTAACAGAACAGCCATGACCCTGCTGCGGAGTCAAACATGCAACCCCAAGCTTTGGCGAAAGCTGTATGCCAAAACACATTAACCATGGCCAAAAAAAAAGAATAAACCAATTAGTTTTTTCAAGAGAATTAAAAATCCTTGCTGTAATTGTCATCCACAGATGTGTCTTTTGAGAACTACTAGTCATTATAATGCTTTATTTTTAATATTTTATTATAATATAATATTTATTGCCTCAAGATTTTAAATCAGAGGTATCTATGGATGCATGTGGTCATTCACCTCTCTGTGGTAACTGAATGGTCATTTAGCTGTTCTAGTGTATAATGAAGATTGTTATTAGTAGTAGTAGTAATAGAACAAGTAATAATAGTGCTATGCCTAGTAGTGGTAGTGGTGCTAACACACACTGGCCTAAAACTGCATGTAATCGCTGTGTAATAAATGGTGCATTTGTTTAACATAAAGACATAATTATTATTGAAAAGTAGAGATGTGTGTGCCTTTAACAGACCTTTATTTTGTTTTCTTCAAAAACAGATAAAGTACGTATGAACACAGGTACACAACGCGATGGCGAGGTGTTTGGAATGAGGGATATTAAGATAGAAAACATATTTACCTTAAAGAAAATGATGTATTAAATAATAAGCAATTGCTTTTCCAAAGTAATGAAAACAACGAGCACAAATATGTCACATGGAGATGAGGATCATTGTAGGATCGTGCATCCTGGGGAAGAAACGTAATTAGATGCACCTGTACATCGTGCAGGGAAATCAAATCTTACAAGATGCCAACTGAGAAAAACACACCAGACTCTAAAGCAGTTACCTGTGAAGAGGACAGTTGCATGGTTGACACAGGAAGACTGTGTTTTCTTCATGGCATCAACAAATTCAAGGAAGGCACCAAAAATACAAATGAAGCTTCTCCCTGCCAACCCATGGCATAAATATACATCTAGTTGGGATGCAACTTTCGCCTTGCAGAAGTGAAAAACGAACATTTGTATGTTGTGCCGTAAAGCTGTGGCCCGGCTTATCGCCTAAGAAAAAATTAATCAGGGAAGAGCGAACTGTTAAGAGGCAAGATAAGGTGCAAATTACTACTGCAGCCAATGCTGTTTTCAGCTCTGAGGAACTCCTCAGAGGGTCTCACTGTGGACTGCTGTTTTTATTCTCTTATTCACTCTCTTCACCTGTGCAACTGTTCAGTTTACATTCCAAGTTCAGTGAAATGTTTTATACTGTGTTACTATTGACAGAGGGAGAGAGACTGGAACTAATGGGTTTATAAACAAATAAAAAATTCTCATCAACAATTATACCAGTGGTCCCCTCCATTCCCTGTGATGAGTGCGTGCTCACTATGACCCTCTGTCGGTGACCCCTGTTTTACCTCGCTCTGCACCCCTCAAACCTGACCTCAATCACTGCTCTGTGACCAGAGTGCATCTGCTGCAGGTGGTGACCTGTAAGTGGAGCTGGGAGAGAAAGAAAACAGTCAAGGGACAGACCATTATGTTTGGACTTTTTTTCCTTTCTTTTTTTTAAATCAGTAAGATATAGTTTACGGATGAATGAAATGCAGCCATTACTTTGAAAGGGCTGTAATTATATTTCATAGTGCATAACGTGTCATGATTTCTTAGCAAATACAACAGCTGAATCATCCAAGTTATTGCAAAGTTAATGATTTAGTGCAACTAACTGCCAAAACAATTGGCACTCTCACTGGGCTGCGTTACATGTTACCCAAGCTGTGTTTATCACCAAATATTCCACCCTGGACCTGGAATGAAGCATTTGACTCTGGAATTCTGGATAAAACGTGTGAAAAACGGCTGTTGAATGGAAATAGAATTCCTTTCAACACAACAGATGTTACCCACAAAAGTCAGTTGATCCCCGTGATGGGGAGAATTTCCCAGAAACCTTAGCTTCCTGGGAGCAGTGACAGGATTAAAACATCCTGACTTGCCGGGGTCATGTTTTTCGGAAAGGAGAGACGTCGGACACCAGCAGCGGGAGACAGGAGGGAGTTAAACCAGACTGTGAGCATGTAACTGTAGAGCAGGTCTGCAGGAACGACTGGGGGCGGTGAGTGATAGCAGCCCAAGGAAAGAAAACACATAACCAGTCCCTGGGAGAAGCCTGAAGAAGGGTGATTATGACAGGAGTCTCTGTTTAACTCTCTCGCCCAGCTGCCTCGGCTCTGTTAACTGACAGCGGCCGAGCACTCTGGGTTCCTCAGAAAGTGATGCGGCTTACCTCTCCAGCATTATCGGCCAGTGTTAGGTTTGGAGAAAGTGCACGGCAGATCTCGCCCTGTTAAAGGTCAGCACGGAGGAGAGGTAGAGTAAGGGATCTCGGGGTGATTCTGAGCCAGGTCTGCGGCCTGGAAGGTGGGCTGGAGACAGCCCCTTTCCTGGAGGTTAATATCGCAGATGTGAGGGGTTAAGCGTCGACAGATGGAAGGCTGCTTGTTGCAAAAACGTCTGTTTCACACTCGTGGCTCTGCAGATTCGACTGACAGCTCTCGCCTCTAAGTTCAGAGCGTGAGGATGCATGGGGTGGATAGAGGATTTTACCACACACATTTCAGATCGCGTTACACACTGAGTGAAAAACGATCGGTGTCCAGCGGCATTTCGACTTGACATGTTTATGGTTCGCTCAAAAAATGTGGATAATTTCCGAGGCATATTTGTGATGTTGCCAACGCGCACCATAACCCCGACAAACATTAAATCCAGATGTAACCTCTGGGAGCGCGTTTTCCGTGGAATCCTCGGGATATCATGTGGTCATTTCCTACGAGCGGACGGACATTGTCTCTGTAGCGTGTTAGGTTTGCGTCGCGTGTTTTCTGAGGGTATACGTGACGCACAGAGAAACATCTCCATTTGAGAGAATGGGGGTGGGGGGGGGTGTTGTTTAGACTGTGCTTCGGTGAAATACAGACAGATCGATATCCGACAGCCACACCACCCTCACCTATCTCAGCTTGGACTGCGAGCTTTGTTAGGGTGTGGATGGGAGAATCTTCTCCTGGGAAAACCGTGGAGCTGCAGGATGAAGCGGGCAGAGTTCTCCCTGGAGACCAAATCAAACTCCAGCGCACCGGCAAGGTGATGAGCGTTCTGTTGCTGCAGGAAGCGCCACCCTAAGAGGGGGGGATGCCAAACTGAGGCCAGGACCCACTGTGGTCATTAAAAACTGCTTAGCACTTTTTGTCATTATCCCCAGTTACCTCTGTCAAATTACCATAGAGATCCTGTCTCTGCTTCTGGGTACCTGCATCCCTCTTTCTTCCCTGCATTTTATTATACATGTATTATGTAACCAAATGCCTCTAATTCATGGCCTGAAGGGGCACAGTGTCTGCAGGTTTTCTGTGCTCTCCCTTCCATCAGCAGCCTATTTTGGGTCTTACAGACACACATGTTAAAGACACATTAAAGACTTCACATTGATAATATTGATTGATATTAATTGCACTATAATAAGCTGATTACCTCCTGTTTGAAATTATATTTTTTAACCTGAGAGGGCCACTTTGGTATCCATGATACAAACGGCAGTGGTGGTTTCACCTCCCCCAAAAAAAAAAAAACCTATCACAGGGACTGAGCTGGTAATCCTGCCCTCAGTTACAGTATTGCAATATGGGGAAAAAAATGAGGAGGAGAGCCAGGATCAACATACATTTCAACATGGTTGAGTATCTGCTTGGAAGGGTGCTTCAGCCAAATGACAAGATATCCAAGAATATATATTTTCTAAAAAATCAGCCTTTTGGGGATGATCGCTTATAGCAGGCTAGTTTGTCTCGTCTCTCTCTAGTGGCCACTCCTGGTCAGCCGGGCATTTGCAGGTGCATGAACGATCATACGCTGACTGTGTGATCCTCTGATGGCATAGGCAGTCACATGACGCGGCATCCTCCTCCCCTCATTGGTCAGAGCAGGTCGCTGTGTTGTTCAGGGTGGGAAAAAAATAGGAGAAAAATAAAAGAATATTGTAGGCTAGATTACAAATGTGTGAGCTCTTCCAGTCGTCTGTGTTTGGATCGAAGATGAAATTAAAAAATGTTTTCATGGAAATACACAATGAAGATGAGCTAAGCAGCCACACATGTAGCAGCTTGGATCATGTGGGGAAGTTGGAGCTGTGTGTGGAGTGTACCCCAGCTCACAGTGAAGGGGGCTGCGTGAGCGCTGCAATGCAGCTAATGGATCCCCTAACGACGACAGCTGGGCTCCACTTTAGCCCCGCCCACTGCAAAGACAGCTCGGCTCAAATGATACTGTTTTACACGACGATCCCAGTGAGCACTCACCCAAATAAACAAACACACTCACACGTATATGGACGCACAAACACACACAAACATGCACAAGCTCAAATATACACACACAAGCTCACACACATACACACAGATACAAAAATCCTCATGCATGAAAACCACAGATGACCTAGTTCAAGTGTACAAACACACATGCAGACATGTGAACACACTGTTGTGCACACTAACAACCATTTGCACGGATACACACTCTAATACACAAATTCACATGTGTAAACACAAACAGATACGCAAATACAATTCACAATGCACACAGATACACACACAGATGAACCAATTCATATTCATGTATAAATGTGAACACAAACGCACATACAAACATACATACGCTTCGCTGTGCACAGTAAAATACACAAACACATTTATAAAAACATACAGAAACACAGATACACATGCACAAACACATACAGATACACACACAAAGATGAACAAATTCAGAGGTTCAAACATTGACACACACACACACCTGCATACATACAGTACAAACACATTGTTGTGCACAGCAACACGCACACAGATACACTCTGATACAAAAATCAACATGCACAAACACACACACAAATGCATGCATGGTACACAGATGCAGACAAACACACACACACACACACACACACACACACACACACACACACACACACACACACAGACACTGCCGTGCACACACACACATGCATGCATGTTACACAGATGCAGACAAACACACACACATACACACACTGCCGTGCACACACACTGCCGTGCACACACACACATGCATGCATGTTACACAGATGCAGACAAACACACACACACACACACAGACACTGCCATGCACACACACACATGCATGCATGTTACACAGATGCAGACAAACATACACACACACACACACACACACACACACACACACACACACACACACACTGCCGTGCACACACACACATACACACACTGCCGTGCACACACACACATGCATGCATGTTACACAGATGCAGACAAACACACACACACACAGACACTGCCGTGCACACACACACATGCATGCATGTTACACAGATGCAGACAAACACACGCACACAGATACACACACACACACACACACTGCCGTGCACACACACACGCAGTCAGCATCCACACGTGAAGGACATTCTGTCTCAGTCAGATGGCACCTTGCCTCCAGTGTTTTGTGTACTTCAAAACACGCAGTCATAAATGGCCCAGATAAATCTGCTTTATTTCATCGCCACACATAGAATATCAATTATGCATTCAGCAGAGAGTCCGCCGGAGTGGTGGATCCGCACGCTGAACCAGTGCGCTGGCACACAGATAAATCACATGGGCCTCCGCCAGTTACCGTATAAATACAGATGAACCCTGCTAAAACCCCTGTGTTTAATATCCCAGAACGCATTCATCACACATCGTGCTTTTTTAAAAAATTATTTTCATAAACTGCCCATGATTACTGTGCATGTTAAAATGAGCCGTATTAATGTATACCCTTTTAATAGCTCCACTTTACAGGAATGGGAGCATGGACAATAAGTCTAATCAGTTGTAAAAATACATGAAACAGTTATTTAAATTTAGATTCGATTGTGCAGCATCTGTTTTTTTTTATTATCTCGCATCCCTATGCATTTTTTCCCTCTGTCCCTACTTCCCTTAAACCTGTCTGCTGTTGACTGTGCACTATGACTTCATTGAGGGTTGTTTTTCTGATCCTACAGTGTGTATTTCCTGTCTCAGCCTGCGCTCGGTAACTTTAAGGTTGACTAACGGATCCAGGTACATTCAGGCACTGTGGTCCTCTGAGGTGCTGTAGAGTCACAGCTCCTGCTTGTTTTTATTTTCACCTTCAGCTCCACAACCAGCTCATACAGGAGAAAGCAGGACAGGGTGAGACTGCCGTAATAGAGACCAGTACACTAAGTGGATCCTTAGAGTCAGGCTGCTGCTGTGGATGTAGCCATGGACACACACTCACACACACACACACACACACACAATCACACACACACTCACACACACATACACACACACACACTCACACTCATAAAAACATGTGTGCACATGCATGCACACACTCACTCACACACACATAAACACACAAACACACACTCACACTCATAAAAACGTGTGCACATGCATGCACACACTCACACTCATAAAAACGTGTGCACATGCATGTACACACACACATGCACACAAACATACTCATTAGAAGATGCATGCGCACACAGGCTCACACAAACACACGCATGCACATACACATACAGTTCAGTCGTACAGACACACACAAAAGTATGCAAACACAGGCATGCACACAGAACAGGCAGTACGTGGAAAAAATACATAATTTTCTCTTCTCTTTCTCAATTTTTTTCTCCCTCCCTCTCTCCCTCTCTTTCTCCCTCAGGAGGCCTATCATTCCGGTCCCCACCGCACTCGTCTGTTCACACACATCACAAAGCCTGCAGTTCAGTTTAGAGCGTCGTAACGCGCCACCACCTGTCAATCCCCTCTCAAAAAGCACAGCGCACGCCTGGCCTTAACAGATGTGGCTCTCAAGCCCGCTCCCTGGAGTCCACTGTCCCTGTTTCATTCCAGACCATTCCTGGATTAATTAATCTTCTTGAAAACACGTGTTTGAGTTCCGGAGGGTTTGCTCCACCGAGACCATTTGTTGTGCCGTTTTCTTCTTTATCTTGCAGAAAAAAAAGGTTTGTTTCCAATGACCAGGTGTCCAGACCTCTAAGCATTTAGTGCTTTCAGTTCAGTCAGTTAATCAATGCAAAAACAAGAGCAGCTCTCACACCAGCTCTGACTGTTAAATAAATGAATATAGAATACTTGAAGTCCTTAAATGAATATAGAATGCTCATTTTTTGTAACTTTTATATGTGTTTGTGACATAATGAGGCATTAAGCAGGCCCCCCAATTAGAAAATAAGTCTAATTACAGACAATTAACAGTGTCTTATACTTCAGTTTGTTGGAAGGAGCAGCAGCATACAGAGGGGCACTGCAGGGCCAGGGATGGGAACCACCGCTCCACAATATCCCAGAGGTGCATGGTCCCCCACAATCTGTCCTTCTCACTGTCACCGAAGTCCAGTGCCAGCCTCAAAGTGACCTCATGCGCAGGGGCGTAGCACCGGGGGGAACTAAGGGTACTAAGAACACAGGGCCCAAGGGTTTGAAGGGGAATTTTTTTTATAAAGAGTGGAGGGGCCCAGAATTTCTAACTACGCCCCTGCTTGTACATCTTCCCACAGCACACAGACTAGCTGTATAAGGGTAGATGTACACCTGACGCATCCAGGAGGGCTGCGAGGTGCGCGGCCAGAATGATGTCACATCGGCAGATAAGACATACACATTAGCAAACACTAAATGGAGTGTTTTGAGATGGAACTTGTCTTACAGGTTCGCCGGTGCTGAAATGTAGCGACGTCTCACAAAACAGCGTGATGCTGTTTGACGTCACCTGAAGCCAAGGCATCCATCCCCATGGAAAACATAACAACATAACCTCGTCTTCAGGCTTACAGACAGACAGCTTGCACTGACTGTTTTTTGTCCCTGTTTGTATCTGATCTTTTCCTTGAGGTATAAACAATTAGTCACATTCAATCTGGTTTTTTGAACACAAATCTGAACCTTCTGTGCTTCACATTCAATTCATATCTGGTTTTTTTCCATGTTATTTGTGTCTCACTGGTAAATTAGTGTTATTTTTTTAACCTTTTTTTGTGGTTCCTACCCCACCTGCCACAGAATTGGCTTGCATGATCATTCTGTTTGGAAAATAACAACAAACATGTAGAAAACCAGCCAGAAACTCACATACCAAGGCAGTGGAGTCACAAATATGTACCCTCAACTATACAGTAATTCTTACAAGCTCCCCACTACAAATGAAGAGTGTTCTCATAGAGAAAGATACCTGACCTGCCACACATCCATGGTTTCCAAACTTTGTACAAAAAAGCTGTCAGAAGCATTGTACACATGCAGCCTACCTGCATACACCTGCACCATCCCTATGGTAACCAGCATAGCCATTCACAAGCAAACAATCACAAGGTGATCACAGGAATCTGCTCTGTTAAAGGTAATGTGCATGCAGGAGAAACGGTTCTGTAAAACAGATTGGAGTTAATACAGTATTAACACAGCGCACCCAGTGGGTTTTGGTTCCCACACAGGGCCATTAACCTTAACGTAAACTGGCTGTGGTTTAATACCAAACAGTATAACTAGATTGGTTGTAAAAATGAAGTTTGTGTTGAGATCAGATCCATACCTTTCATAGACTCAGAAAAGTAAGGCCATTTAATTAGACACATTTCATGAACTGCAAATTGTGCTTGGGGCCAGTTGTTTAGTCACTAAATGATGGGGGTTTTATTTAAAGCTCAGCTAGCTGGTATTAATTCCACTCTTCTTTGTTGTTTTAAAGTTGAGATCTGTCTTCTTATTCTCACACAGATGAAACACTGAACATTGATGAGACTGAACATATACCTGGAGAGGCTGATCAAGAAGTTAAAAGTGTCAATTTCTATTGTGGTTTACCACTAATAGTACTTTGATATCAATAGAACTTTGCAATAATATTATAAGAATGTATTAATCTATTGATCTACGCTGTTTTATGGATACCAGGCCTTCTGTGAAGTAGCACAGAAGAAGCTGATTAAGGATTTATTTACGTTTTCAAACAAAATGCTCATACTTTAACTGGCCTGTTGTGCAGCACCACTTCCAAACTGCAGGGGGCGATGTGTGTAGCTGAAGAGAGTCAGGGTGAGTCGGGAGGGCTTGTGAAGATGGAGCTGCCTCAGACAGGGACCCTCCTCACGGGACACGAGGGTAACAGGTGCGAGTGCAGTTACTCGCTAATCTCCCTCGTTAGCTCGTTAGCTCGTTAATCTCCTCTCTCGCACCCCCCACGGCTCTCCCACTGCCCGTGTGGTGACGTTTATGTGATTTGGAATATGTATTACTCCCACCGTCGCCGGGTGATTATGGCACCTGCCTCTGCACGGGGGGCTTGTCGCTGCCGCCGTTCGCAGAGATGGGGAAGTGCAAATGAATGAACCATGAAACAAAGAGGAGGGAATATTACAGACCATAAACAACACAAGAACTTGTGATGATGAGAACCGTCCATTCTGCCCAAATTGCATTTACCTACGAACTACAGAGTATCCAGCACTGCATCAAGCCCATTTACCTACAGTCTACAGAGTATCCAGCACTGCATCAAACCCATTTACCTACAGTCTACAGAGTATCCAGCACTGCATCAAGCCCATTCACCTACAGTCTACAGAGTATCCAGCACTGCATCAAGCCCATTTACCTACAGTCCAGAGTTCAGCACTGCATCAAGCCCATTTACCTACAGTCTACAGAGTATCCAGCACTGCATCAAGCCCATTTACCTACAGTCTACAGAGTATCCAGCACTGCATCAAGCCCATTTACCTACAGTCTACAGAGTATCCAGCACTGCATCAAGCCCATTTACCTACAGTCTACAGAGTATCCAGCACTGCATCAAGCCCATTTACCTACAGTCTACAGAGTATCCAGCACTGCATCAAACCTGTATTTGAACAGACAAAGGGTCTCTGCTTTAATTACATGACATGGTGAGCTGTTCCAAGTTTTGACAACCCTGTGTGTAAAATTATACTCACTTTTTCAGTCATAATTTACTCTGAGATGCTTTGTTGTTACAGGTTTGTGTGGTCCAGTGCAATACTGTATGTGCAATCTTTTAATGGTGTTCGCAACCTATTGTGTATAACGTTGACTTTTTCAGTACGGCTTAGAATCCAGCAGTTATTTTCAACGAGCCAATTATGGAGTGAACTCAGTTTGGAATTTATTGGACAAACTGAAAGATACAATTGTGTAAGAACTGATTGTAAAAAATATATCTAGTCTATGCCACCTTGTTCTACAGACTGAACTTAAAAAAAATCTTTTGTCAGTCACCTTGTTGAACCCTTTTTATGAAATTATACACCTCAGTTACATCCGCATCAATTAAATATTCATAAAGGTTTAACATAAGTTCGTTAAAACGATAAACAAATAACATAAACTTTGACCACATTTTTTCCTCTGCTTTTAATTACTTTTGTGGTCCCTGCCCTTGTCTGAGGTTGTGTTTGTTTGCATAGTTGTTTATTCTCACACTTTTCATCATAGGTATTTTAGGTTTCTATTTTTTATTTCCATTAGCTTTACGGTCGTCTGCAGCGTAATCTGTTTACATGTTAAAATGGGAGCGCGTGAGGTGAAGCAGTTCTGATGATAATGAGAGTGCGAGGTCAGGTGAGCAGGAAGTGGGTTCAGTAGGTCTTTCACTATTCCCAAAAATAACACAACGCCATGAGTCTGGAGCTCGCTGAAATTACTGACAAATCTGTAAGAGCACAGGCGATATTACACATTAAAGGGGGATTTTGTTTTTTTCTTCTCTTTTTTTTCTCCCCTCCGGGGCAGCACGTTCCTCTGTCAGCAAACAGGGTTGTAATTTCAGTGAGCGGAGCTTTTCCCTTTATTAAGGTGAAGGCTACGGCGTAAACAGCGGCTTAATGAATCAGGGGTGAGGTCTCCCAGGATCGAATTACGCGCGCGTGCTTTCTCCGAGGAGAGGCAGAAGGAGCCGCGATCAGCCGGTTCTGGCGGATTGGGGGTCCGTCAGGACCGGGGCGTGATTACGTTTGGATCGTGCGGCTCTGAGATAAGGCACAAGGCCCTAAAGACAGGCCTGGCTCAGCTGGGAGCGCATTGTGTTCTGCTGAAAGGCTGAGAGTACAAGCGCGCGAGACGTCTCTGAAACACTCCCGCCCGTCCAAACAATGCGCTCTGCTTGGACTTCTGCCCGCACACTGTCCCCGCACGGGAAACTGCTGCTGGGGACCGCTTCTCTTCCTCTTCCCCTACCCCCTCCTCTCTCTTCATACCTTCTTGATCCGCCTCACATAAATAAATGGGGAAATGAAGAGATTAACCATCTATTTCCACTGTGCTATCAAGCTTTTGCCAGAGACTGAGAGAGAGAGGGAGAGATTGGAGAGAAAGAGAGAGGAGTATTGGTCTCAGGTGTAAAAGAATTATAGAATTAATATTTAAATCCTTTCTTTGCACAGGCAAACACCTCACAGTAACTGTAGGCCTGTTTGCATTTAACACACAAGCATCCATGTATGCACACAGGCAAACACGCACACACACACGCACACACACACACACACACGCACATGCACACAAACACATACACATACGTACACACACGAACACACACGCATACGCACACGCACACATGCACATATTCATGCATACACAGGCACAAATAAACACTCAATCAAACAAACAAATGCATATGCATACACACACACACATCCACACACATACACATAAACATCAACATATGCACACACACTCACTCACACAAACACTCACATATACATGCACACACACAGGCACACACACTCATCCACAAACACACACATATACACATCGACATATGCACACAAAACCAACAGTCATGTAAGTCTTCTTATCGGTCAGCATGTGTGTGCGTGTATGTGTGTGTGTTTGTGTGTGTGTGTGTGCGCATGCACAAATGTTGAAGTGAGAATTTATGGAGGAAAGAGTAGGGAATCAAAGGGGGGAGAAGAAAACCCAATTTGTTATTCTTCGCATGGACCGCTATCCCAAAAAGTCAATGAAAGACAAATAATGCATTAGCAAAGCTGTCTGTCACTCCATTTGAATCCTCATATTTAACAGGTACAGCCATGGACAGCCTAAGCTCACCTCCCAAAGTCAATATCTGTCATGAGGCATGCATGTTTGAGTACAGACTAAACCAAAAAAAACAACGAAAAACAAAGACGTTAAGCTAATGTTTCTGCTGATAGATCTGAAAATAATTCCGTCCCAGTATATGTCTCATACATCAATCAAACCTTCGTCAGTGACCCCATTTTGCACCTGCACAGAACAGTCGAGCTCAGCGAGGACGGGCTGTGAATCAAAAGGTCGTTTCTCTTGGCAAACCTCACTGACCTGATAACCATGAGGCTTAAATTAAAGTTTACATACAATGTGACATGTCACAGAATGACCAGGCATACCGGTAAAGTATTATTATTATTATTATTATTATTATTATTATTATTATTATTGTTATTATTGTTATTATTATTGTTATTATTATTATTACCAAAAAAACTTCTTCCATTATGTCATCAATGGCTTGAAAAACTGTGATTTATCTTGGAAAAAAAATATTTAAAAATTAAAATCGACTCAGTGCTCAGCTGCGGTCCCTGCACCTGTTAGACCAGTAGTGATGACAAACACTGTGATCAAAAGGCTAGCTTGTAACCTGAAATGCGTGGAGAATAGCAAACAGGTGTGCTGGGGACCACATACTGATTAAGCAGCGGAATTCATAAATGAAATTACCTTTACATACGTGCATGCCGCTGCCACCGCATGCCTATACCGCTGAATTCTCCTCTTTTCCTCACTCCTTTCCCGAGCCTCAAAAGCCCAGAATAGCAGAACTTTTCTGCCCTCTGCCTGTAGCTCAGGTTTCTGTGCTGAATGCTCTATGTGTGTTTGTGTATGTGCGGCATATTGTCCAAATGCTGCTCTCTTTTCGCATTTCATATCGAGCCATGTCTGGAAACATCAGCTGACAGTTCAACATCCCATCCGCCCATTTCTGACAATTCAGATATGAAGGGTTCCCTCTCTCAGTTCTGTCCTTAAGGGGTTTAGGCTAACTGAAAATATCCTCGTACATCAGCAGTTTTTTTAAAATTTTAAGTGAAAAAGACTGATTTTGATTCAGAATTTGACTTGGGATAAACGGCATGCTGTTATTACAGTTCAGCACTGGTTTTTATTTATTTTTATATTGTTGAAATATCACACTCTCTTGCAGTCAAAAAAAAAAAAATTGTGCAGTAACATATTAGTGTGTGAAAGTGATTGAGAGAGAGAGGAAGAGAGAGAGTGTGGCCCCAGTGGAAAAATACACATCATTTCTACCTTTTCCATACTATGTTTCAAGGTTGCTTTTTTGTTAGTTTCTTCTCATTCATAAGCATAAAAACTTAAATACTAAATATGAACTGGATAATGGTAGTGCTTAGCTACATTTACCCTCTAATTATTCCTGATCTTTTAATAAATAGATCATCAAGTCTAATTTATGTGATGTCAATATTTGTTAGAGTGATAAGTTACTTGGCGCCGAAGAGGAGATGGAATTGTGTTAATACACTGCGTCTAAGTTTATTAATGCAGACGCAGCCAGAATAAGACACTCTCATCAGATATGCAAGTGCCTGTTCGAAATGAATGGAAATGAATATTTTTACTGAAACAGCAGTGATCGCAGCAGTTTATGATGCAGAATAATTCGCATTTGAACGACGGTGCGGAATGCAAAACCTGTTGTGCTGTGGATGTATGGGTAGAGTCGAGTGCTATCGGTTCATCTATCTAAATAAATCCTTTCCAAAATCCCCCAGAATTAAATTACTCAATTATTATCCAAGAGTTGCTTCTGGTAAACAAGGAGGATCAGAACTGACAATTGTTATGATAAAGAATTAAACTGTTTTCATGGATGGAATTCATAACATCCGATTCAATATTTTTTATGAAAGGTGTTTTATTAATGACATTGCCTTCACTGAACACACTGAAGCAGCCACCCCTTCTTAGAGTGATATTAAACACTGGCTTTAAAGTTTAAAAGTTCAGCTCATAGTTCAGCTCAAAGTACAGTAAGGTTTGCTCTTGGAAAGATGATATTTACTTTACCTCTTATCATTTAATATGGCCATCTATTCCATATTTTAATGAAAAAAAAATCTCTTGAAATGTATATATATATATTTCTGGAAGGAACTGGGCTGTGCAGGCACACTGTAACGTGAGGGCCAAAGTCACATGGGCGTTGCGTCTCCTCCCAAACCCCCAGGAACCTCTCTCTGTGCTTGGAGGATGCACAATGGAAACGCTGTTTGGCCGTACACTTTATTGGTGATGATTTTAAGCTGCCATGCCAGTTACTATGACTACCGTACTCTTGCGTATGTCCCAGCTATGTCAGGGCAGGAGTGTCTGGTAGCTCTGTAATGACAAACACACAAAGGAAATTGAAGTTTAACTGCTGTTGTCAGACAGCCCTGTTTTTTTTTTCTGTTTATTCCCTTCAAATGTTTTTCATGTTTTTTTGACTCTCAACAGGGGATTTCAGGCTACAAGCTGTGGCGCTCAACCAACTTCTTGGGGAGTGGCAGGGTGTGCTGTTTGTTTTTTTTGTTTAACGCAATAGTTAATTGCAATATTATAATCCACAATAGTGCAGCTATAATGACTCACACATAACTATAAGGACTAAGCTCACCTGGCTTTTTGGTTGTCCGCTGATGGAGTCACATATAAGGAGAGAAACCAGCAGGCCTGAAGACGCCCAAGATCAGCAGAGTCAGCAAGACTCTGACTGGCTCAGATCAGGATGCCTGAGCCAGTCTGTGACTCTTTGAAGAACTTAAGTGCTGAAGCACACCAAACACAAGTAGACACGGCAGTCCTCCAGCACGAGGGTCTGGCTCCGGTGCTCCAGCGCTCCAGCGCTCCAGCGCCGGGGCTGCAACATCACTGCCTGAGAGGAAAGACAGCAGGACCACGGCAGAGTATCCATCACCCTCAGCGCTCGCCTCATTCCCATCCTTGACTTAAGTATCCGCTGATTTTTTTCTCTTTTTTTTTCCATTGTGCATTGACCTGTGAGTCTACCAGTAACGCTCAATAGATCCTACAGGATTGCCATCCACTGCAACGGTAACAGTCTCCGTTTGAATAAAACATGGAGTCTGCCGTGCTCATTCACTGCGGCCTCCCTCGCCCATTGACCTTACACAGCTTGTGTCCTTACAGGAACCTGACATAAGGACTGTAAGTTAAAACAGGAATAATATGGAGGAAAAATGTAAAATAGGTGTCTAGCCTTTAGAAAATGCCCATGATACCAGGGTAATTTATACATAATAAATGTGATATACATCAAGGCTGTACGTGTACAGCTTTATTATTCAGTACATTTCCCTTTACATATACGGAATACAGTATTTTGAAGTTTTATGTTTTCATTCTTGTGTTGCGTAGAAAACGCACTGGATTTGATGGTTGTGAATGAAGGTTTAATCAGTTGTCACCTATCAGGTGAGAGAAAATGGGCTCTACGTTTAACCCTTTAGGTACCGGTCCTCAGTCGTACCCCTTCCTGCCCCATCACCGCACTGCGTTTGCCCTCTCATTTTAATTGAGAGGTTTAGGAAATGCAGTCAGCTGAAATGCTTGTTTTGCACTTTTACAGTGAAATATTTTCCAAAAAGTCTCAATTTATGTCTGTAATTTTGTTAAATGGATTTTGGACAGTTTTATTACGCATTTTTAAATTATTATTACCTAATAATTCAGGTACTTGTGCAAATTAATTAGTATACTAACAAAGATTATCCACATATGGCACTTGGACTCTTAGCCAAGCTGCTATCATCCCATCAATGAGTGAAGGTGCTGAACATGACCTTTAACCTTTTTCCGCCTTTATGCTGATTGAAATCCCCCTTTTCATCTTCAGAAAATTAGACCATAACTCTTCTTTTTCTCAAGAGAAGAGTTAAGGAAAGGTCTACACATTTCATGAAAAGAATCAAAGTAAAACTTAAAACTTTATTGAGGGAAAAGAAAATTCAAACCCAGACGAGAATGGCAACTCACAAACCTTTACTGTGGAAAAATGAGAAAAATAATGTGAAATATGATTTATTCAGCTGTTGACTCAAACATGCACAGCTTTCAAAGGCTTTGCACAATCTAACTAGATGAGTCTCAGTTATTCGGAGGTAATTTCAATGTGTAGTTCACTGTGACCTTTAAAGGTGCATTGTTCTGTTCATATGGGCTGGAATACAGTTTCTGTGTATTTCTCTTCTGCTGCATGAATGCATTCTATTCTTTATTTTATGAAACCTCAGGTAGGGTTTATTTTCTCATGCATCACTCCTCAGTAAAGCAAAACTATGGGACGCTCAGTGCATGCATGCATGTGCGCACACAACAGCAAACACGATAGCGATATTGTATACATGTGTCTGTTGATTATGATTAGCTAATGTTCAGAAAAATAGCTCTAGGTTATGACTGATGCAGGAGTATGCACTGCTGTTATCTTGACAAGGTCTACCTTGACGAATACAAGTTTATCTCAAAAAGATGTTATGGTATCATAAAGGGAAAAAAATTTAAACATATAATACTACGACTACTACTACTACTACTACTACTACTACTACTAATAATAATAATAATAATAATAATAATAACAGATTGTATAGAGCCATGGCTGCCGCTGACGATCCTCCAGGCCACTGCAACCCCTACTGTTTCATATTAACAGCTCCAAAATGAAAGGATCCTGAGAGGAAATTGCTGTGAAAGACTGATCTTTGACATTGTGGTAATTTTCCATTTTTCAAAAACGTAAAAAAAATATATATAAATAAATAATGAAACATACATGGCCAAGGCTCATATGGGTTTGCTTCCTCCTCTAAGGTTTGGAACGGCCGGCAATTAATGAAATGCTTTTCATTTAGAACCTGAACCTAGGCTTTTCTGCAAGATCAGGTTTAATGGCTGTTGGTGGAAAAATGGGCATTCCTCTGTTATCTGTGTTTTTTTGTTTAAGAAAATTCCGAATATGAAAACTGACATTTTAATCTGCTCCATTTAGAACTGAGTACTCAAAGCTACGGTAACCGCTACGCCCTGACCTTTTACTTTAAATGCGGCGCTCCTTGTTTCCATACGGAATACAAGTAATGACAGCTAGCCCTCTAATATACATCCAGAAAAATTTCCATTTTTAAAGGAATGTGCAAATCTCTCAGAGTAACATGCAATCACTTTGAGCTGGAGACAAGCTGCAAATTGAATTCACACCACTTTCAAGGGCAATAACTTCTGAAAAATATATTTTAAAAAAAGAAAACGCTTGACTCTGAAGGAACAGACCAGTTGATTTGAGGTTTTGAACGGTCTGAGCTGATTCTTAGTGCCTCTTACAGGAAAAGAAAAATTCACTTGATAATTAGGCTATGTCTCATCTCCCCCTTTCAACTGTCCACCCATTTCATTCAAACAGTTTAATTTATACATGTTTAAAAAAGCTTTTTATATCATGCTAAAAGGATGCATTTATTCGTCTACATAAGTTTTTTTTTCTTTCTGTTTCTTTCCAAACAGATTGGACGGAATAAAACATACACTGAGCATTCGTTGCATGGAAATCAAGGCACATCAACACTCAATAAGCCTAGAGGGAGGAAGGGATATTTCAGTGGAAGTCATCTAAGGAAATATTTGCTGTTGATGCATTCTGCATCTCATTGCTTCAAGACCGCCTTTAATCTCCGCCTCATCCCTGCGCAGCATCGCTGATAGAAAACCCCTCACACTGCCAAGCCCGCGACATCAAGTGTTATGCGATGGTAGATTTCGCATCTGCGCCGGGAAACGGTTACTTTTTCAGCACTTGCATTCTCTTTTCTTCGGATGATGCGTGACACCTTTAATCCGTAAAGCCCCGAGATTTTCAATTTGCATCCCTCTCGACATCAATTTCGCACAGATCATAGTCTGAGAATGTTATCATTATAAACATGTAGAACCGCGTCAAGGTTACAGCTAATCACTCAGTGACTTTGATGAGACAAACTGAAGCTCCCAGAGCTGCAGGAAGAGGAATAAGTTTGCGGAAAGCAGTGAGGCTGGAAAGAAACTGCAGTTCAATGTTTTCACTCACTTTTACTGAGAAATTTGAGGAAATGTATTTTTGAGAACCTCCAAATAAAATAAACATTTTCATCCCATTTGTAAGAAAAAAAATGTTAATAAATGCACAATATATACAGGTTAGATAAATTATAGGGTATTGTTTTTTGTCTATTTACTTAAATTTTTTCAATGCAAAAACATAAATAAATAAGGTTGTTTATACAACAAAACACCCCATCTATGTCTCTGTATGATGTACACACTGAACTGACAGTATGTCTGGAAAACAACCAAAATCGATTTTAAGGCTCAAACATGTATTGTACTATGTAATATCTGAGCAGTCCCGGTCCGGACAGCGGAGCCGCGCGCTCATACTGGCCCTTTAACACAGCCCGCGTCACCATGGTCACACACCGGAAGTTGGAGGAAACGTTGCGCTTATTGCGATGCGCTGCAGAACATGGTTGTATGTATTTCTCTTTTTGAGCAGATCGACTGTTTTATGCTCAACAACAGCCCAATCTCATCAATCTGACAGTGTCCACATTGTGAACTCAGTTTTTACATCCGTAATTTAGAAGACCGCTGTCTTGCCAGATAGCTAACAAGCTAGGTACGTTACAATATTTACGTTCTGTTCTTCAGGAGATTTGTTAGCTGAAGCCAAACAAGTCACATCTTCTTAGCTTGCAAGTTCGCTGCATCATTGCTATTGTGCTTCATTGTCGTAACGAGCTGTTTAGACACATTTAGATAGCCAGACACCTTTCTATTCAGAAACCTCTATTTGGCAACGGCAAATGATGATAAGGTTACCCACTTTACTATCTCCACATCTGTCGTTGAAATTCCTGAGACTCCAACTCATTATGTGATTGCTTTGCTAATGAGTTTGCGTTGTCGTCAGCTAAAATAGTCAAACTACATACACAAGAATATTGATCTATCTGAATAATTACGTGGTAATTACGCTCTTTTAATGTAAAATGTAAACACACTATAATATATTGGTAAAAATGTAATCAGTACAAGTGACTTTTATTTGTATATTCAGTAGTATAAATAATATAGCCGCCTTAATGGTAAGACAAACACCTTAGGGCAAGTGCGGATTGTTATCGTTGAGCATGGAATTATAGCGCAACATTCCCCGGTTCAGCACTGTATATGAAATGAATGGCACCCAATCTCCCTCTCTATCTCTCTCTCTCTTACTTTCACTCTCAGAGAGACAGCGAGAGAGATACTACGTATATATCGATAGGAGAGAGAGAGCCATAACATATTCTTGGTCTGAAATATGTGTGTGTGTGTGTGTGTGTGTGCAAACATGATGTGTTGTTTCATGTAATACTCTCTTCTGGCCAGTGCACTGTAATAAATGTAATTGGGTTTTTCCGGTGAAGGTATGACGGATACCCCTGCAGCCTGCACAGTGAAGGCTGCTGTGGCCCTGGAGCTCGGAGAGACGGTTACAGACCAGTCTCGCCCCGGGGTCTTCGTCACCGATGTCACATTCCCGCACGGCCAGGCTGTTAAAGTGAGTAGCTATCAAAGGCTTCATTAGGCAGGGCACCGCTGTGCCGTCTATGCCCGGCTCCTTTCTGAACCGTGGTGAACAGGGCCATGAGGAATTGTGAAACCGGCCATGCCTCCCTCTCTAGCGTGTGTAAAGCACTGAAGAGCTGGCACTCAGAACAGGTCCTCTGAAACTTTTAAGTGTGAAGCTGGGGACCTCGGGTCCATTATCCGAGCCAGACCCCTGTGCCGTTCACTCAGACGTTGGGGTTCTGCTGTCCGTCAGTCTGCTTTCTCAGACCTTGAATTCACTGTGCTAGAGCTAGCGTAAGGACAGTGAGGAGAGGTTATTTCTGCTTATTTCAGTGGAACTGAAATCACTGTGCACAGGGATCAAGGGCAGATGCTCAAGTCAGGGCAGGATTAGGCAGCTCATGACCTTGAGAATCATCATGCTGTTCGCAAATGTTTGCCTCGCCTGAAACACCAGAACAGTGGAGCTCCTGTTCCCTGAAATGAGAATAAAAACTGCTGTGCTATGTGATACTTCAGAAATGGAGGTCAGGCAGCAACTTTGAATGTGGGCAGTTGCACTTTAGTCCCTGTGCTTGTACAGTATCTCTGTGAAACACCCCTTTATTCTCTTTATTAATTAACACAGAGATGTTGCATCTTTTTTATTCATAGATTCAGGAGATTTCTTTCAAGAACTACTACACGGCGTTCTTAACGGTGCGTATGCAGGTGAGGGATGCGGCCCAGGAGGGCTCGTGTAAGTGGGTCACCTGCCTCCGAAACTACCGCCTGATGCCAAACCCACACACAGAGCAGGGCTCTCAGGATTACTACTCCATCTACAGACAGCAGGTCAGGGCCCTGCTGAACCTTCACCTTCCACTGCTCTAACACACAGAGGGCAGGCGGTGTGGCACGGGGAACTGGGCTTCTAGCATAGAGGTTGCAGGTTCAAATCTCAGGTGGAGGCACTGCTGTTGTACTGTGAAGCAAGGTACTTAACCTGAATTGTTTCATTAAATATCCATATGTGCAAAGTGGACTGTCCCTAGACAATGTAAGATGTTTCAGTTACTTTGGATAACAGTATCTGCTAAATGGCTAGAAGTGAATATACCATAGTTTTTGGAAAGGTTATAAAGTACCATCATATTTTGTTTCAAGATTCAAGTCGTAAAATTGCTGTCATAACAATTCAGTATTTAAAATTTAAAACCTGGGCTCAAAGATTAATTCTTACAATATTTTTCTGAGTAGTTTTTCTTCATTTGGGGGAAAAAAAATACCCGGTCTTTTCTACTAATCTGAGCGTTTGTGAAATAAAAGCAGAGGAAACAGCTCAGAGCTTGTTCGGCGCTGAGTTTGTGCTTATTGGCTCAGATCTCTGTGCAGAAGAACCTCATCCCTCTTCGGCAGCACAAAGAGAACAGTCAACAAACACCAGTAATCTGCAGGCTTAGCCGTCAATACTCTCAGCATCTTCTCCAATGAATTATTTATTTTTCTCCAAGTGCAAAATATATATGCAGATGACAAACAAGGTACAAAGTACGACACATGGTGACATATTAGGCTACGTAATTACTGTAGAATTACCTGAAAATGAGCAGATTTGTTTTTTTTGTGTGCAAGATGTTCATAGTTGTTATTAATCAATATTAATTTGGTTTGAGTTCCAAAGACAGGCTGGAAATAAAGCCGTCAGATGATGATGTAGGTTTAACATGGCATGACATCCACATCTGAAAAGGAAGCACGAAAACAACAGCACTGGTTTTGACCTGCGCTGTTGCAGTGGGAGATATCTGTAGAAAAATGAAACGTGGAAATGCATGGTAATCAGAGGAGAAGGACTAATTCAGTATGGCCCGTTTGTCTTTGTGCAAAGTCTAAAGTAGAGCAGGTAACAAGCTTTACAGACAGTCGGCCGTTATGACTTATAATTACAGCAGAGATTGGCTAGTTAGGATTCAGCTTTAACAGAGCGGATATATTTGGGTACATTTGCCTGAAGCCAGTATGATCCCCACAGACGACCACAATCAATTATATGCAACGGTAACTCTGAGCCTCGCAACCGAAAACAGAGTAACTCGTGTCTGGGGGCTGGTTTACCAGGTAGAGGAACATAAGAGTTAGACAAGAGGATAAAAATAAAAGTGGCGACAGCTCAGTCAACATGGGAAAATAAAGGGAGTGAAAAGAAGAAAAAAAGAGGACAGGAGGACAGAGAACTAACGCGGAGTTGTGTGGAAACAGGAGGGGGTCTTGTCAGTGCACCAAGTCCAGTCGATTGCTTGGTTTATGTGTTGTTTTGGAACCAGACGGGAGTGGAGAGATCTCCAGACGATTGACTTGAAGCCTTGTGTTATTCCCAGGGAAACAGCTCAAAGCGCAGCGGTGATTGCAGTGGAAGGGACGAGGTGGCTGAGACGCTGTCACTTTCTCAAATCGTCAGTTTGAAATTAGCACCCTCTCCTCAGACCTGTCCTCGTGTAATTGGGTATAGCCTTTGAGTTGCATCGCTCTCGACAGATGGAAGTCTGCACACCAGGCTAGAGAGGAGGATATTTGGGATTATTGTATAGCTGTGTGTAGTCTCAACTCCAGACACTCAATTTCTGATACAGCATTTTGATGACTTCATTAACTTTTCCTGCCTGGGCTTTCTGCAGTCTGATTGGTGCCAGGTTTCTGTCGATGAATTTGATTGGCTTAGGCGGTTTATCATCACACACACACACACACACTCTGTTGCAGTATCCAGCACAGGGCGTTTGTTTATCGGCACTTTCCCAGAAGATGATCAGAATCCGAGTGAGGAATTATTCAGGCTCGTAGTTATGATGTCATATTTACGAGCCCAGCCAGTTTAGGTCAGGAGGGGTAAGTAGGGAGGATGCAGTGGTCTCTCCATATGACTCCATGGCATCACCTCTGTGGAGTGTAATGACAGGGTGTATTACAGAGTAATTTTTACCCAGGCGGATATTTTTAAACAGGTCTGAGACAGGTCTCCTGTCAGTCTTATCATGAGGAGGAGCTGTGTGTGAATAATGAGTGCTGTTAAAAGGACATTTGGTTCGCTCAGATCATTTAGACCTCTCGAGGGACTACATTATCCTACCATAACCCGCTTTGATGTACTTATTCCATCTAATACGAGGTTAAAAATAACACCCATCCTCTGGCTTCTACTTTATTTTATCCAGTGCATGGGCTGTAAAAACAGCCCGGTTGCTCCAGTATGCGTTGGCTTGCCCCTAAATGAACTCCCTCAAGGTGTTTTCTTTTTAAAGTTTCCTCCGATTTAATTGAGTAAACTGTGAGGAAATGCCATAAACACACCAAGGTCGTTGCTCCCACCCATAATGTATTGTGTGAGTGAATAATAAAGTAAATGGATTCACTGTTCTCTGCTCGCACATTTATTGTATGAAATAGCCTAACTGCAATGCAGCAACACCCAGTTTCATTTTTTTTCTTTCTTTCTTTTTTTTTGTAGTCTCTTAACATTCAGTATGATAAAATAAATATCAGCTCTGCCGCTAAGGTTGAGACAACAGATCAGTCTGCCTAAGGCTTTTGTCAAAAGAGCACCAAGTGCGCAGCTCTGACGGGGTGTGTTAAAATAAATAAATAAAAGGCAAGCGTTCCCTCTCGAGTGTTTGTTTCTGTCAGGTGGAGTTAGGAGGGAACGTTGATGTGGGAATGGGAACACACACCGAATATTAGTGTGATAAATATTTCATGTGTTTTTCTGTGTTGTGTGTGTGTTGGGGCGCGTTGGGCTCTGCATCGTGTAGCTCTCCTGGCCCTGCAGTGAGGAGCACCCACAGGCGCGAGCGCCTGCGTAACCAGACCAGGGGTCCCCGGAGTCCCAGAGCCCTCCGCCCGTTTCTCAGAAAACACATTTCTCTTGACCCCTCGCTCACGAAAATTTAACCTGACATGTTTTCAAATATGGAATCTTTTTTTTTTTTTTTTTTGTACATTACATATTTTTTTATATTACACATTTCAAAACAGCTACATGTGCACTCTTAACTGGTGCAGGTCAGACTGTAGTTCAGATTTGACTGATGTGAACGTCAGTGGAAATCATATGAAGTATAGACAGACATTATTCTCATGTGGAACTCAACCAGCCCCACAGGTCAGAGTTAAGGCAGTACACATTTTAGGTCAGGGACTTTGAGGGAGAGTGTTCTGGCTGCCTGCAGAGACAGGCTTTTTCCATGGTACCAGACAGGTAATGTTATGTCCGGTTAAATCCCTGGTTAAACAAGAAGATGATGGATTTTAAATGTTGTGTTAGTACAGCCTTTTACATTTAGCTGGCTGTCTTATCTGGAGCAGCTTGAATAGGTTACGTTTTCACACTCCATCGAGAAACAACGCTGGATATTTACTGAAGCGGTTCTGGTGAAGTCCTTTGCTTGAAGGTAGAATGGCATTCCCCACCTGAGACTCAAACTTGCAATCTCTGAGTTACAAGCTCAGCTCCCAAACCATTATAAAACCCTGCCACCCCCATGCTACTCTGATATAATGTTACAGTCACCCTGGGGAAGGGAGTAATGTAAATGTCAGTGTCGGTAATGTAAAACCCTGACTTTGTTTTTTTTTTTTTTTGTCAGCCCCACAGGTCAGAGTTAAGGCAGTACACATTTTAGGTCAGGGACTTTGAGGAGAGTGTTCTGGCTGCCTGCAGAGACAGGCTTTTCCATGGTACCAGCCAGGTAATGTTATGTCCGGTTAAATCCTGGTTAAACAAGAAGATGATGGATTTTAAATGTTGTGTTAGTACAGCCTTTTACATTTAGCTGGCTGTCTTATCTGGAGCAGCTTGAATAGGTTACGTTTTCACACTCCATCGAGAAACAACGCTGGATATTTACTGAAGCGGTTCTGGTGAAGTCCTTTGCTTGAAGGTAGAATGGCATTCCCCACCTGAGACTCAAACTTGCAATCTCTGAGTTACAAGCTCAGCTCCCAAACCATTATAAAACCCTGCCACCCCCATGCTACTCTGATATAATGTTACAGTCACCCTGGGGAAGGGAGTAATGTAAATGTCAGTGTCGGTAATGTAAAACCCTGACTTTGTTTTTTTTTTTTTTTGTTTTTTTGTTTGAACTGAATTCTGAAATGGGCCCCACCCATTGTGAACCGGCCCTGACAGACTCAGAAATAGCAGCCTCACATGTTCTTTTGTGATTCACATGGCAACCCAGCTTCATTATTTTACATGTTCCACATGCCACACCAATCACTTATTCCCTACACCAGGGGTGGTCAAACTCCAGTCCTGGAGACATTTCTGGTTTTCACTCCAGCCGGGTTTTGACAGTGTAATTCCAGGGGTTAATTAACAGACAGATTTTAGGGCTTTAATGACTGCAGTTGTGTGCTGGAGCTGGAAGAGGAGCTTCACCAGTGATTTTAATTATTCAATTAATTACTCAAACTGTACACCAAAACCAGCGAAATCTCGAAACGGCTCTGGCACTCCAGGACCAGTTGCCCACCCCTGCCCTACACTGAAGGTGGGCCATGAAATCCTCATATTTTCTGCATGTGCCTGGCTGGCCAATAGAGCCCGCTAGAGAGCATCGAGACTGAGTTTGCCCAGCTTCTTCTATACTTACCCTAGCATAGTCAGCCTATTGAGCCAGTGTGGATCTGTACCCACAGCTGGGAAAAGAGTGCTTCACTATGAACAGGGCATTTACTCCCCTCTTTTTGCCCATGTGACCCGGAAAAACCCTCACTCGCCAGACACTGTGTGAACAAAAACCCAGCGCAGAGTGACACCTGCCGTTAAGCTCGCTGTGTCCGCACTCCACATGTAGCTGTCTGTGAGCTTCAGCTCTCAATCTGTGTGGGGCTACAGAATATTTGGATATGAGACTGGGATTATCTCCCTACAGTCGTTTGACTCCACCAGCATTTATTTTTTTATGCTTTTTCTTTCTTTCACCTCACAAATTATTCAGACTAATGTGTCTCAGAGGGAAAGAGGATGGAGGACTGGCAGTGATGTTTCTCCTTGCCAGTATCCCTCTTGTTGTACAAGTGTGTGTGAGTGGGCTTGTGTGTGTGTGTGTGTGTTTGTGTGTGTGTGTCTGTGCGTACTTGCGTGTGTGTGTTTGTGTGTGTGTGTGTGTGTGTGTGTGCGCGTTTGTGTGTGTGTGTGTGTGTGCGTGTGTGTGGGTGTGTGTGTGTTTGTGCGCCTGTGTGTGTGTGTGTGTGTGTTTGTTTCTGTGCCTGAATGTGTGTGTGTGTGCATTTGTGTGTGTGAGTATGAGACTGTACAAACAAATGTGCCAAAATAGCACACTACTTACCAAAATGTCAAAAACATGAGTCCATAAATTTGACATCAGTGTTACATTTGATTTTAACAGTTTTTCCCTGTAAAATTTCTCAACTGCTAAAATCTCTCAACTTCTAAAACATTTTAAAGTGTATCTGCAGTGCACAGCAGCAAAATGTAAGTCTGAAAAGTGAGGTTTTGGAAATATATGGCAAGAGCTAACGGAGACAGCGCAGCTGGGGAGAGATTGTGTTTGCACTGCTCTGCTCCGGAAGGGGGCGTTTAGGGGTAGGGAGATTGTCCTTCATGGACCCCTAGTGCACCACCTCTGGAAGTGACCTGAGCAATCACATCCCAAATCTGGACATCTACACTGAAAAATGGGATATTTTAACTAAATCATGCAATGTGATGTAAATGGGCCCTCAATTTCACAATTTCATTGTTTTAAATCCAACAGAATCTCTCATGCTTTGTCCGTTTGCGTCGCGTTGTAGATGCTGGTGGAGCCCGATGATGTCACCTTAGTTCGCTTCATCCTGAGGCAGCCGTCCGCATCCTGGCTGAATTTCACTCTGGAGGAGATTAAGCTTTACCTGTGCCCGGGTGAGGTAAGTCTACGGCAAACAGGCCTGCGCGCAGCATCCAGATATAAACAGTGCACGATTTTCATGTAAATTATTCCTACTTCTCCGCTTCTCCTGGGTTATGAGGAATATTAGGTTAACAAATGTATGTATCTGCTCCGAGCTGGCTGTATGAAAAAAGATGAGCAGCTTAACACCGGAGTTAAGAGAATAAAAAAATGTCTCTGGAGGAATATACTTATGCCTCCTGAAGACAGCTGTGTATATTGCCATAAAGGGATAACCAATACGAATGACTCACTTATTTTTAAACAACGTTCAGTACGAATCCTAAAAGTTGCATGAAACTGTGGTACATCTCTGTGCCCCCCCGCCCCCAAAAAAAAAAAAAAGCAGCATAACTGTAAGTGTGTTCCTGTTTTATAACGGTTGGGAAATGACTTGCGGTGGTTTCATATTGTTTTTTGCCCGGTCATTCATGGGAAGAGAATTTGCAGGCGATAGCCACCGATGAAAAGTTGGTCTGAAATTGGGATCATCCCTGTCGCAGCAACGTTGTGCGCTGCGTTTCTATGACGGAGACCGTGTGAGCGGGTTTGGTGCGCAAAGCCTCCCAGGATAAATCACAAGCTCTGCTCCTGCAATGAGATTTTGACAGTAAAAAAAAAAACAAAAAAAACATCATAATCATGTTGGAGCCTCAAAGAAAGCTGAAATTTCCCCATCATCAAACTTAATATTTTAAGAGAGGCGGTAGGAGGGCGGCTCCATAGCAACGTAATTGCAAATTACCGTCTGAGAGTGCGAAGTGAAACCCTGCCTGACAAAAAAAAAAGTCCTCCGTGTGCAGGTGCTCCAGAGAAATACGATTTCAAATTAGAAAGCACCTCGCAATTTATTAAGCACATTTCAGTCCAGCTGCACAAAAGTATAATTTCACTTTGATTCGTGAAACGCCGGCCGCATCTCTCCCCAGCTTCTGTACGCCGTGGCGCAGGTGGCCTCTCACTGCATGAATCACCTCCGTCATGAGAGGATGTAAAAGCGGAGTGGATCTGATGGTAACACCGATGGTCATGACAGTAGTAAAACTTCTAAGTTTCTTCTATTTGTCGTGACAGTGTAGTGTAGCGGTTGGGTATCTGAGCCTGACCCTTGGAGGTTGCTGGTTCGACTCCCAATTAGTACATTGTACTATTGAGCAAGGTGCCCTGCCTGAGTTCCTTCAGTACATATTCAGTTGTACACATAGTACAACCTTGTGAGTTGCTCTGGTTGAGAGCAAATGCTAAATGCTTAACAATGTATCCAACAAATGTGAATTGGAAAACGAATGTCTGTACCCCACCCGCCCCCATTTTTCTCACAAGAGCCATGCTTATTAGCCCCACTCCAGTAGTCTTCACCTATAGACCCAAAATCCTCTGATTCATTCATTAAAAACCAAGATTGTTTTTTTTGGCACCACCAACAATCACCACATATCGCTATGCTGTCTGAGGAGCACAAACTCAGCATATGGTCAGTTTATGAAGCTCCCAGCCTCCCAGGAGTGACCGCTTGAGAGTCATAAGCCTGTCGATTTTGACTGGCTTAACCCCCATCTGGTTTCTCTGCCCATGTGGGCACCTTGCCAGAATGGGTAGCGGCGTTGCGAGGAGTCAAACCCCCAGCCACAGGGCCCCCATCCGCACCACTAACTCTGCCAGTCACTGAGAGTTTTGAATGGCCTCATTCGACATGGGTGAACTTTTACTGCAGGAAGATGTAAGATATGATCTAATGACCTTGGCATCGGCTGGTGTGATCATGGAGTTATCGCTGCAGCCATACCCTATACAAGCATCACCTGAAGGAGGGGCTAGTTTAATGGAGCATGCGCATATGCTAACGGAGGCAGCACATCTTTGGAGAGACTGCGTTTGTGCTGCTCTGCTCATACACAGTATGGTGGTCAACTAGACAGCCATTCCCCGACATCCGTTCTGACCGACCAGCTGTATCTCGAAATGGATGCAAGTCAGACGTATGTTAGCATGGCAACTGAGAGCAAGAACTGAGAGTGAGAGAGATGCTGTGATGTACACAATGGTGGGATGTCGTCTGATGGTCACAATCGTACGCAAGCGTAATTTTTATATTTGCATACATGTTTTCTTTCATTTTTACATTTGTACAGTATTTTTTGTCAGTCGTGTGAACGGATGGTCGTAAGTCGGGAAGGGGCTATACTGGTGTCTGTCTGAGCCATACTGGCGCTCCACACTGCCCGACCCACAGTGCTAACGACGGAAAGGCCCCCAGCTGCGGTCATAGGGAAGGCATCGTCTCAATGTCGGCGCCGCTCACACGTAGCCCGTGAGCGTGTGGCTCTGGGTCAGAGCTGGTGGAGGACACAGACAGGGCACGACCCGGCGATGCCCCTCACAGCTGTGCCCTGGACACAAAGCTACACATTGGGCCCAGTTAGCCTGACTGACACATTTGCTAATACGCATCTGACTTTGACCTGGTGGGGTCAGGTATGACTCGTGTTAGGAGGTGATGACAGGAAGGGTTGAAATCCACTTCCTGCCATGGATGGTTTAGATAAAAGGGGACATTTTATGTAATGTTTATTTGATTGGGACACACACATATACAACACAGATAATTGTAAAATAACAACCCAGCTCAATGTAGCACAGCATTTGTAGCATATGCTAATTCCCCATGCTTGTGCTTAATTGAGCTTAGTAGCGCAGAGGAAATTGTTTTCTATTGTTGATGTTGGTTTTTTTTTTTTTTCTGAGATCAGGTGTGGGTTTTGCCTTCAGAGGACCTCTACTGAGAGGTTTTTTTGACAGCTTGCCTTGCTCACTGTTAGATAATTACTATTTTACATGGAGGATTTTCTTCCATGGATGAGCTGTAGTGAGGGTTAGCATCAGGAAGATGCTTCAAAAACACAGACTCAGGTTTTACTCAGTCTCTTTTGACCATGCAGTCTCTTTTGACCATGCAGTCTTAATTGAATGTGAAACGTTTGGGCATTTATTGGAGTATACATGGCTGTATCCAACAATAAATCTGGATGCCACAACCAATATACAGAAGCAATACCTCAGTCAATCAAACCCCAAAAAACCCAAAAATACTTCTGAGTTCTGTTTCATGCCACTAGATTGTGTGAAAAGCCCCGCTCACAGGGAGAGAATACGATGTCCTTTCAAAACACCTTCATGAAAACGATGGAAGGCAAAGTCACAAAACAAAAAGTCCCAACGCCCTGTATAACAAACCCAAACAACCTCCAAAGCTGGTACACACAGTCTGTGAAAAATGAATAAAAAATTTAAAATAAAAACTAGCGCACTGAGAAACCCCACGCTGGCTTTTTGAGAGAAAATTCAAAGCCGAATTTAGTACATTGCAAATTATGAGCATTAGTTTACTCTGTGTGAGAGTGTGTGTGTGTGTGTGTGTGTGAGTGTGTTCAAACAATTATGGAAAATACTGAAAACAAAATAGAAGATAAATAAAATAAAACTCACGAATGGAGAGAAACATATTCCGTTGCTTGTGTTGCACACAGTGTCACACAAACCTTTCAGCTTGCATATCTGCGTTTTCACACTTGGTTTGGCATGCCTCTCACTGCATGGTTCTACAGCGGCAAATAGAGCAGTAACAGTCAGGCTAAATGGAACATGCAGGAAAAACGAGGGAGGCAGCGAAGGGAGACAATAGCAAAGCTGCCTTTCTGCAGCGGTTCATTCACAGCAAATACACACACACACACACATTGACAAATAAAAAAAAAATCAACCCTACCACCTACCTTTGCAGAACTAACAATGTCATTTCCAGAAACACAGAATCAATCCGATAAGATAAAAACAAGGTAACCAGCTTACCTTAACTGGTAATCAAGCCCTTCAGTAACACTGCAGCTTATTGCTGTGATACTTATCACACAGACACAGAGCATCATCATACCATTAAAGCAATGTATAAATACTGCAGTATAGAAAGTCAGTTTACATTAAAAAATAATGCCATTGTGTTTCTTTTTTAATACAAAGCCCCCCCCCGCCCCCTTCAGACTACAAATGACGGCTTTATGGGATACCATGGGTAATGCACGTGTGTTTTCACAGGATTCTGAAAAGGAGGTCCCAGCGTGGCTGTCTCACCTGACTCCAGTCGACCAGCCCCCTGATCTGCAGGTAATGTTTGCTCACCGCGCCGCGGTAGCTATCGATCTCTCCCGCTTTCCCCCCGGGCGTGAGGGATCTCTGTTTGCCTCTGGTTCTCAGTCAGAAATGAGACTCTGAGACCCTTTTTTATTAGCTTTGTTTTAGCATGTACGGATGCTCGACTCAGGCTTTGATTTACCCTGTTTGCACCGACCAGACTGCTTTCAACAATTAATTATCCACAGGCTCAGAGTGGGCCTGCTCAGATCACCAGGCTTCACTTCTGATGTTCCTCTCCCTCATCGCAAACGATTCCCCAGGCAGCCCTCATAATCGCTATATGATCTGCAAACGGTCGGAGACCGCGTTCCTCTCGACTTCACCGCTCTTGATGAACATCGAAAAGAACGGCGGTTTAGGCTGATCAGCTCGCGCGCTGGCAGAGAAGTGCGGCAGGCAGTGAACAGCGGTGTGCAGCAGGAAGGGGGCTCTGTCTCAGCCAGGCCTGTTTAAACTCACTGATGAGGAGGAGGTGCCAAACCCCTCGGGCCCCAGTACAGCAGCTTCACATTTCACCAAGATGACATCGGGGCCTTCAGATTTAAAAAAAAAAAAAAAATTGTTCGTTTAATTTATTATTTTTTTGTAAGCTCAGACAGAAGACTGAAGAGCTCAGCACTCTCTCGCACTTGGATTTGCATTCCCTAAAAAACCCACAGAGGGCCCACTGTGATCAAGAGAGATTAGGGCTAATTAGGACGGAGGGAAGAAGAGCAGTGCGCACAGAAGGAGGCTGACACAGACAGCATCGGCCTGTCTCTCTCAGCCCGAGGATAGAAGGTCCCAGGATGTCTGAGATCAGGTAGAGAGTTCTGAAAAGTGACGGCCGAAACTTGTTGACGGACAGCTTGCCGAGGAGGTTTTGGTGAGAGAGAGAGAGGGAGAAAGATGGAGAGACGGATTGATGGAGATATAGAGGTGTACCGCAGTCTTTTTTGTTGAGGCCTGAGGAATGAAGATGGATGTATTTTTCCCAGGCAGTTTGAAAGTGGATGTTTAACAATCTGCAGCAATTCTGCCTCATTTTATGGCAAAGACTGCTGTTTTTTATCGACGCAAAGAAAAATTCTGAGGCAAGCTAGCAGAAGGAAAGGATGAGGTGGGGCTGACCGTCGAGGAGCAAACAATAATGCGTAAATAAATAAGTAAGTAAATAAATGTACAGATAGAAAAACTTTCTGGGAAATATTTGTGAGCAGAAGATTGCGAAATAGATTGAAAGTATGTGGGTTTACCAGAGGTCAGTTATAGAAGGAGAGAGAGAGAGAGAGAGAGAGAGAGAGAGAGAGAAAGAGAGGGCGAGAGCATTGCTGGGTGTGGATTTGGGGAAGCTGAAACGGCAGCAGGAGAACGCGAAGGCAGGGAAGGGAAGGGAAGGGAAGGCCGACGGAGAGAAAGTGCGGTGTGCGACAGACACGAGCACATCCATGAGAGTAATAAGAGCGGCCATAAAGAGCTGGCGAGGGAGAGAAGCCCCCGTGTTAGCAGGGGGCCCAAAGCATGCCAAATTAAGGGGGAAAGCCCGGCGCCAGGCTCAGTATTTCAAATGCAAACGCTTCAACCTGCCGACGGGGTAACAGAAATGAGTGAGAGGCCCGGATAGTGGAGGTTGAGCAGCGTGTTGTAACGAGGGGAGAGGTGGAATGAATTCAGTGCGCACACAGATGGAGGACAGAGAAGGAGATAAAAAATGAGCGTGTGGGAGAGAAGCAGCTGGAGCCGTCCTCCACCACCTCCTGAGAGGAGACTGAGGACGGGCACAGAAAGCAGGAGAGACTTGGGGCTGGGAGTTCCTCTCACATGTAGTCTGGCCTCAAAAAATCCAGGCAGAGACTGGAAGTGTTTCAGTACTGCTGAGCTGTGAAACTCTGAATTAAAACCATCTTCTTTTCGCAGATATTCTTGTCATTAATTTTGTAAATTCAATTGAACACCGCACACTTAAGTCTGCAAGCAGAGATTTTGCCATTGACTGCTTGCTTCCCTGCATTAGATCCTCTCAATTTCAGTTCTGTTGAAAAGTCACATCATTCTGTCTTTGTATTTCTTCGGCTGTAAGAGAGGATATTATCCTAATCACAGCGTATTGCCCTCAGCTACATTAAATCCTATATTCTACACAGCAAAACGCTCAGACATCATCACAGGACGCTCTGCTGTGTGCTTACACAGGAAGTAAGACTACTGAAGGCATTAAAGACCAGCTGAGGGCATTAAGCTTAGTCAATGTAAACATTAGCCGATTTTTAGTAGACGTTTGCAGTTGCAAATTGTGTAGAGAGAGAGAGAAATATTAATAATTGGATAGAGTAATTCCTGTCATTCTAAATGGCCGTTTCATTACAGTTCAGGTGTTTATATTTAGACAGAGGCAAAAAAAAAAAACAAATAATAAAGAAAGCACCTTCTGTTGCTGCTCGGTTTATTTTGTTCGGAATATTAATTACGCCAGTGCAACATTGAAGTGATTTGAAGTATGTTTCTATTACAGTCCAAATTCTCCGCGCTCTGGGAGATGTTAACAGCTTGGCTGAGCAGAGTTTGGAATGGTCCGATCATGTAGGGAAGCTCAGGTGTGGAAATTAATTTTGAGTATCTGTTGCTTTATTCAGATAATTAACAGGCCCTCCCTGTCTGGGGTTTGAGAAGCTGTGGAGAATGTGATTCCGGCTGTGTGTGCCGTCCAAAGCAGAAATAAAAAACTCACTTCTAAATGCACTGTACCCACTTTTAAGAGCCTCTTTTATCTGGAGGAAGCGACTGCTCCGGTTGCTCTGATATTGCACAGCTCCGGTCTCTTCTCCTAACTGTGTCCCGTGTGGTATGGGGTCAGGGGGCTGCCACTCGCTGGCAGGTGAAAATGAAATCCATCTCAATGAAATAAAGTGCAAGAGTTCTGCAATGGAGCTGAGTTTCATCAAACAGTGCAAACCTTTGTGTCACAATTTGTTGTCTTTAAGAAGTAGCAGTTGAACTATTTAAACGTCCAATTTGTATTGAGAAACGGACAGCAGGGGTTGATAAGGACATTTTTTTTACCATCTATTGAAAACTATTTCAACCATCTGTGCTTAAACAGTAAATGAAAATAATGACTTACTTTTTGCATAGGCAATTATAAATGAATGTGATAAAATAAACGCATGCAGAGCTGGTACTGCTGCAAGCACCATATTAACACAGGCTGTAGACCTGTTGGATTCTCGCTACTAGCTGTTACATCCCTGTCCTAGGGAAAACTCGCACACAGAAAAAGGGAGGGGGAGAAGAAACATAACATACAGACGTAACACTAGCTTAATAGGCAAATCAATTAAATTGGCACACAAATATACTGGCATGCACACTTTCAGATGCTGTTTGGTTTGTAACGGCAGAGTGACGTTTCATAAACCCAATGTTGGGTGGAACAACATAAAAAATGTTTTTCCTCATAGCTTCCTCTTGGAAATAGTAATTTTCATCATTTTTATAATCTGATTTCACCTCTTTTTTTGCTGGATTGTAGCAGTTTTTTTTCAAACAAAACTATTTTTTTAAGATAAAAAAGCAGACACCTGCTTAGATTATGTAAGATGGAGTAATTTACATCCCATTTGGTGTGAAGTAATGTGCGATTTTAAAATAAGCAGTGCACCATGTCAGCCGTTTTTACCAGTTGTTCTTGGTTTGCTGGTAAATGTTTTTGAAATTGCTGAACATTTCGCGTGCGGGAGAGAATAAAGAGAGCCCGCAGTGGTGGATCTGAGCGGGTCGTAAGGCCAGTTAAATTACAGTTTCAACGTGACAAGGACAAACACGATTCTGCACGGAACGGGCCGGCGACGTAGACTTCTTACCGATTTCTCAACCGCAGGCATATAATTTATGCCATTTCTCCCCCAAATGAGACGGCCATTATCAGTGGTCTTGATCCATCATGCAGTTGCATACACTCACGGATATTAACATGCCTCCAGTGGGGGGGTGCGTATATGCAAACAGGCCTGGGCTCGCCTCCGAGCCGCGTCCTCATCCCAGATCCACATCCTGATGGATGTAGCAAAAATTACATTATTCTCTGTTCTGCTCCTGCATGGGATGTAAGGTGCAGGGCTCTTTGTCAAACGCTACGGCGGCCCCAGGCTATGCATCACACCCTGGTTTTTGTCACGATGAAGGATAAACGACTCCCCTACAGTGGCATGACAACCCAAATATGTTACTTCTGATGCTTGGTGCAGAATTGAGAGAGATCCTGCGTGTTGAATTTATGGAGACACCTCTGTCGTTTGCCATGTATCTTTTTTTTCTAGAGTACCCCGTCTCTGGAATCAGGATACCTGGCTTCCAATGACAAGGGTTTCATAGATTTTATGTGATGTCAGTGAATGTGTTGGTTTTCTGATTGGCTGTAATGTCAGTGAATGTGTTGATTTTCTGATTGTCTGTAATGTCAGTGAATGTGTTGATTTTCTGATTGGCTGTGATGTCAGTGAATGTGTTGATTATCTGATTGGCTGTAATGTCAGTGAACGTGTTGATTTTCTGATTGGCTGTAATGTCAGTGAATGTTTTCCTGGGCTGGCTGCGCGTGTTTCTCAGCTTCCTGCCAAGCTGTGCCGTGATTACATGATTATTTTTGTAATCTGCTGTTTTAGCTACGTTTATTGACAAGCTCATTAAGGATCAATCTAATGACTGCTCATATGTCCCAGTGTGGAATTTTCCTTTGATCTGGCCTACAAATGAACAGACTTTAGTAATACACAGCTAATTAGCTAAAAGCGCCAGGGTAATTGGTAGGGGAAAAAAAAAAAAACAGAAACTGATATAAATTTCTCAGATATGAGGTTTTCCGCCCCTCCATCAAGCCTCTTAAAATTGGACACAGTGTCACTGTGAAACACAGAGTAAGTGATCTGTTGAATCTGTTCTTGTCCCGGCTGTTGCGGTGAAAGCACTATGGACGATGGGACATCTGCATACAGTCTGAGAGTCCCAATCAACATTCTCTGTAATTTAAGCGCGCCAATCAGCTTGACGTGATCAATGGAGAGTCGCTAATTGAATTAACGGCCCACTTTTGGACAGCGCTGAGCACCGCTGCCTTATTTGTTGAGGTTGCGTAGCGGCTCGCCGTCGCTGTTATTGGAGGGGCTGGCAGAGAACTGAAGCACGGTAATTGAAATTGCTAGATCAATGCAGCGGCCATGTTGTGATGCTTAAAATTAGCTATGATAGTAACGAAGAAGAGTCCAGATATCCATGGATGCACTGTTCCAGAATGTTCTCTGTCTCTCATCGAAGTGTTGATTTACGTATTAATTTATTAGTTTTTTAGTGTGGAATGGTATGAATGATATATTTTTTTATGATCTAACGTGATTTATGCACTCTGAAGGGGTATTGAGTCGATCACTGTGGTAATTTGAGCTTCGAGTGACTGATGGTATTCAGAAAAATAAAATAATAATATAAATGTTTGCTGCTACTGGCTCAGTTTTTGGACAGAGCAGCCGGACTCAATGTTCCCCTGTGGGTGATTTATGTAGCTCTGAAACTCCATGCTAATGCCACTCAGCAACAAAATCTACAGGCCCAAGATGATTCATGAGTCATATTGTAATTATATTTCACCTGAATGTTAAGTCTCACTATACCTCTGTGAGCGCAGAAAAACCTGCTGTTCAGCCCGCTTTCTGACTCAGGCCCCTGGGCTGGCAGCGGTTTATTCACAGTCCTCTACTGCCCTCTGGTGTTTACAAAAAGAAAAATAAGCACCAGTTCCGTGCAGGTTGAATTCACAGTGCTTTTCCCTGCTTGGAATTGCATTAATTCTGTCTTCTCTTTGCATAGTTGAAAAATGAAATATGAACAGATATCCAGGGTGCCAGATAGTCAAAGTGTATATTCTGTGCAGGATGAAGGATGGCTCAGCTAGTGCATCAATCCCAGCCATAATGAGAAGCCCAGACCTAGCTGAATGTTAAACTCTATCTGTAGTCATGGGAAAGCCCTGAGTGTGTGTGTGCGTGTGTGTGCGTGTGTGTGTGTGTGTGTGTGTGTGTGTGTGTGTGTGTGTGTGTGTGTGTGTGTGTGTGTGTGTGTGTGTGTGTGCTCATTAGGCAGTTCTGCAATGCTCTGTGTGATGGTGTGTGTTTGTGGATGTTATTTGGGGACTGTCTGACCCACAGTGTGTGTTTGCGCAGGTATTTGTGTATTTTGCAGAGCTCAAATTCAGTATGAGACAGCGTGTGTGTGGGTGTTAATAAGGGACAGCCTGATCCACAGACAGAGTGTGTGTGTGTGTGTGTGTGTGTGTGTGTGTGTGTGTGTGTGTGTGTGTGTGTGTGTGTGTGTGTGTGTGTGTGTGTGAGTGTGTGTGTGTGTGCGTGCGCGTGCGTGTGTGTGTGTGAGAGAATGTGTGTGTGTGTGTGTGTGTGTGTGTATTTAGCAGTGATATTGTCTGTGTTTATATATGTTTAGGGACTGCTCAACCCACTGAGTGTGTGTGTGAGTGTGTGAGTGTGTGTGTGTGTTTAGCAGTGATGTTGTCTGTGTTTATATATGTTTAGGGACTGCTCGACCCACAGAGTGTGTGTGTGTGTGTGTGTGTGTGTGTGTGTGTGTGTGTGTGTGTGTGTGTGGTGTGTGTGTGTGTGTGTGTGTGTGTGTGTGTATATTTAGCAGTGATGTTGTCTGTGTTTATATATATTAAGGGACTGCCTGACCCACAGAGTGTGTCGTCCAGTATTCAGCAGATGTGGGCCCTGACTGAAGTCATGCAGACGCAGCAGACCGCAGCTCCCATTGGCCGATTCGATGTGAGTTAATCAACCTGCAGATCCTGCTTTACCTTAATTTACTGTGACTCCACGCAGATACCAGAGTCTGCTGGACAGCTCGTTTATATCTGTGGTGGGTTCCAAAACACACACAGTCAATGTGTTATGAGTTGATTATTAGCACCACATAGTATACCATATATTATAACATTTAGGACTAATCAAGCTCTGTTTAAGATGTAACAAAGTGTCACTTATCTGAACTGTGTTTAAATAAGTGTCAAGCATTTTGTATTTGCATTTTTTATGCATTAGGTGAGTATAAAAATGTGAAATTATCTTCATTTATTACTGACGTGTTTTTGTTTGTTTGTTAACAGGTAGACGGCTGCTATGATGTGAAGTTACTGTCTTACATGTGACTGTAAAATGAGACATTACTCTCACAACCAAAGCATTAGTGTGCGGTCACACATTTAGAACGTACCCGCTGCTCCTGTACCCACTCAGAATGCCAGCCCACCCCTCTCACGCCACATCTACAGGGCACCGCAGAGCGATGTGGTCCCGCTGTAAACATTTTGCCTTTGCCAGACTTTAATATTTTTCGTTATTTGATGTTATTTATTTAATTTGTTTGTATTTAATTTGTTTATAATGCCCTTTGAATGTGGGTAGATGAGTTTGATTTGCTTTATAACAGCCATATGCATCTTACAGCTGCTGCACTGCATGGACTGGCTGAGGGGCGCAGTTAGAAAGGGCTTTTAATGAGACAATGCAGTTTATTCTGCACGACTCCTGATTGGCTACCACGTCCTTCACACCATACTCAAGTTAAAAGGGGACTCCTGATTGGCTGCCGCATTCTTCTTACCATACTCGAGTTAAAAAGGGACTCCTGATTGGCTGCCGCATCCTTCTCACCATACTCAAGTTAAAAGGGGACTCCTGATTGGCTGCCGCATCCTTCTCACCATACTTAAGTTAAAAGGGGACTCCTGATTGGCTGCCGCATCCTTCTCACCATACTCAAGTTAAAAGGGGACTCCTGATTGGCTGCCGCATCCTTCTCACCATACTCAAGTTAAAAGGGGACTCCTGATTGGCTACCACATCCCTCTCACCATACTCGAGTTAAAAGCAAAGCCAGTGAAAAAGGAGCAGTACTAATTTTATTTTTTCAAGTTCTCTGTGTATATTGTTTGTGTTAACAATTGGAGCAAATATGCTTTTTATATTTCTTATTTTTATTTTTTTTTCTAGAACACGAAAAGCTGTGTGTGTTTGGATGGGGGGGCAGGATGCATTGCGGATAATTTGAATTTGGGGATTGAATTCAAGATCCAAATTGACAGAAGCAGTGTTTAACACAATATATGACTAAAGCAATCTAGCTGAACGGCACTGTGAGTATCTGATTACTGCTGTTGTACCACTCAGTAAGTTACAATTTTTAAAGTTACATTCAGTGGCTTCCATGCACCATTGCTTCACGCAATGAAATAACGTCTCCCTCTATGAGATTAAGGGTCAGTACATGTCAGCCTGTCCGAAAAATCTTCAAGCACCGCAACGTCAAAATGGAAGTCAGAATAGAACGCCTCTTCAGGTGGCTTTCTTTCAGACTCTGAATGGGCATAGAATAAAGATGTCTACTTTATTGCTGTGGGTTTGCCTGGATTCAGTGTGGTGCCTGTTTTCACTTTGACACACTTCAAATTGACTCCCCACACAGTCGATCAGGTCTGAAACACCACTGTGCGGGTGTATTAACTCATCAGAAGAGAACACACATGGCTTATAAAATGGAAAAAAATGACAGTTCTCCAGCTGCATCTTCACAAATATTTAAAGTTATGAAAAGGCTGCATATAATTCCAGCTGGAATTACTACATACTGCATAGGAATATGATGTAAGAAAATACAATATCGGTTACAGTCAGCAAACTGAACATACTGTGATTTCTTAACATGACCATTAAAGTTCGATATTCAGAATATGTCCTTATTCAGAGTGACTGTTTTCTGCAAGTTGTTTACAGAAGCAATTCACCAGAACATGTGGTACAGTGTCAGTGCCCTGCCTTGGAGTAAAACCTGCAGCCTCTCAGTTACAAGCCTAGTTTCCACTGTGGAAAAAATGAAGGTAATTCCACTCTACCATCACCATACTTCTGCAGGGCGGTGTGTCTGATAAGCACCTCCAGTGAAGAGTTGACAGTACACCTGGCTGCATGTAGCCAGCAGGTGGCAGTAGCTTCACACATTCGGAGAGAAAACATAATGCAACACAACATGTTTTCTTTCTTTCTGCTGACATAACTCATAGGACATGCTGTTGCTCCATCTCAGGGCTGCTGCTAGCCAGCTCTCCCTGCTCTCTGTGACGCCGCGGCTCCGCTCCTGTGTACTGCAGATCGTCTCAAATAAATATTTCAAATGCAAAGGCCTCATAGACACCAGTGTGACTCCTACAGATCACTGACTGCGGTAAAAGTAACATCTATTCTCACCAGTATTCAGGACAAAATTCGTTATTGTTAGTAACATTTTGTTGGACGATTTCAGATTTCTTCATGTGTTATTTTCTAATTTTGCCATTATGTAAAAATGTATTTCATATCTGCATGAAGCGCTGGTCAGGCTTGCCGCTCTGTTGTGTGCTTAGGCATGTGGTACTCTGCTCTTTCTCCTATGTTTTCTACGGATACTCTCTTATACACCTCCCCTGAGGGGTGCACTGGCAAACTGCGACAGTGACAGCAGAGCCAATATGTTACTGTAGCAAACACAGGGCAAAAGACAGCACATATACCACAAGGCCACAGCAAAGATCTGCCTGACATCACACTGACACATCAGGGGAATCACACTGGGCAACGCAGGGGAAGAGAGTTCAATCAACAGGCATTTAAGAGTTCACTTTCAGCGCGCTGCGGGTGGTGTGTGGCTGGGGAGTGTGTTAGGTCCTCTAATGCTGTAAATCTAGTTGGGAATTTAATAAACGGGGCTAGCATTCTTGTAACTCTGCTGCATTCACAGTGAATTATTCAGATTTAGTTGTAACAGAGTGTGAGTGCAGTTCTACGAGAGATCCTATGTACTCTGTCAAAGGACATTGCACTCCATCAGAGTTGATTTCTCACTGAACATTTTAATGTTGTTTCTCCTTAAATTTGCGACAACCAGGCTTAACGTATTACTTCTGTCCTGCATAATTTATTATTATTGTTATTGTTATTATTATTATTATTATTATTATTATTATTATTATTATTGTATTAGTAGTAGTAAGAATAGCATTTGCAGTCATAGTGGTAGCAGTAGTTGCACTGATGTGTTTGTAATGACTGTTAATGAGATCTGTTTTACAATGTGTAAATCCAGATACTTTCACTACTACTACTGCAACAACATCTAATTTCATATCAATTAGCATGTCAAGCTAATCCGCCCATTGATAACAGTCTTGCTGACACACCATTGCATTTAAAATATGCCATAATGAATGTAGATAAACATACATAATTAAACATCAGGGTAAATTCTGGTTCTGGTTGGAATGGGTCTTTGCCCTGTGAAAGGTCAGTGTGGTCAATGGAATTAAGGCTGTTGGTGGCAGAAGCATGGGTGAGTGTGTTGTTTTTGAGCAGGAGTGTTTTTTTCTTTTCTTTTTTTTTTCATGACTTGCGGCAAAAGTGGTAAAGTAGTAAAACATAGTTTTGAAGAAATAACCGTTGCCAGGTATCCACATGCCAGTCTGTGCCCCACTGACAGCACTGTTATCATTTCAGGTGTGAACCACACGTCCAGAACACAATTTCATTCCTGGTAAAGAAGGAAATGTGGCTACGAATCACAAGGTCCCTGTTAGAGAGGAAGTGTGGGGAGGAGGAGAGGATGCTTTCACTTTCCATCAGAGTCTCATACAGCTCACAAACATCACAAACATCTATCTGCCAGATTCATGTGAGCGTCCCTGGGTGGGCAAAAGCATCAGAAAACCGAGGCCGGGATATGAAAGGATGGATATCATAAGTGTACCAGGCAAAAACCCTGAGATATGAGGTACTGTCACATTACTGACCTGCTTTGCAACACATCTCACATACTCATAATTCACAATCTCTTCAAGTTAAATACAGCAGTGTCCTACGTGGGGTTCACCCCTTAAAGCAGTGCACAGTTCACTGAGGCTGGCACCCACAGAGTTCCATCATAAATATTACATACTGTCAGGTAGATGCATAATATAGCACTTCTAATGCATTCCTCTGCTGCTCCTCGTAGTATCCTGGAGAAACTGCGTCTGTGATGGAGGATTCCGGAATCCTCCCCAGAGTTCCGCGCATCCTTCCCAGACACCAAAATGTCATTGGATATAGATAATGGCATTAGCTTCATATGGAGTATTTCAGACCGCAGCACTCTGCAGCAGTTAAAGTCATGTGAAACCCCTGTGGAAGATAACGTCAGGTTGACATGGGAAAACGATTTTGCTTAGCGGCTGTAAAAAGCCCTAAACCCGTGTAAACGGTGATAATATCTGTGTTTGTGTCAGGGGTCATGAAGAGCTTATGTGCTTTTCTCAGGGGTATCTGTGAGAAACACTGTTTGATTACAAGGGAAAAATGGAACAAAAATCGCCATTACATTTTGGATGTCCTAGAAATTAAATTACATAGAAAGGTCTTTGTTTCCTGCCTAAATTGAACAATGATATTAGCCCCACCTACTGTCAGCCTCCTAGGGCTTCACTTGTGACTCCTCCTTTTCAGGTTGTGTCCAGCCTTTGCTATTTTACACACTGCAGACATGACCGGAGGTGGAAAACCTCAGCTTAAGGAAGTAGGAGTACTTACCATCTACTTATTCCACCCATGCAGTAAAACAGCTGATCTCACTGATGAACTTGTCTGCCTGGCTGGAGCTTTGTGCTAATTAGAATTAGCTGGGTTAGTGCATGGGTGGAACAAATACACGTTAGTAACCTCCACTGGCTCACTCCCAGTGTTTGATATTGAGAGCTGGTTTTACCTGCGGGTTTTAATTCCAAGCGAGCAGGAGCACACCCGAACCCACTAATTTAATCAGCTGATCTTGGACAATTCATTAGTTTTATCAAGCTCCTTCCACTGGGCTGGACTGAAAACCTGCGGCCATGCCAGCCCTAAGCAGATAAGAGTGACTGCCCCTGGTCCTAAGTGTAATGAGTGGGGGAGGCATGCTTCCTTTGGTGATTGTCTTCCCTGGCATGAGCAGAAGGTTTGGGTATGGCAGGACTCAGCTGACGCTGTGCCATGGGGGATGTGGGTGTGGGAATGAGGGTGGACACTTCCTTCCTCTCTCTCTAACTGGTGTGTAAACCTGCACCTGAGTCCACAGACAGAGTGTGTGTGTGTGTGTGTGTGTGTGTGTGTGTGTGTGTGTGTGTGTGTGTGTGGAGGCAGAAATTTGGCGTGGAGGTGTGTGTGTGTGTGTGTGTGTGTTTGTGAAGTTGCGTGTTTCTGTTCATGCCAGATGCCTAAAATGGGGCATGGCAGTGGGAGTGGCCTGGTTGCAGCTATTGCGAATACGCTCTTGTTGTTGTTGTTTCCTTCCAGTCGGAAGGCATTTTAGGGGTGTGGATTCTTCAGCCAATCAGTGATTTATATTAATCGATTAAGTGCAAAAACCAGCAAAAAAAAAAATCACAGACACAGCGGCCCACCACAATCTGAGTTTTACACTACTTACAGTTTACTCTGTGTGTCATAATGAATAGTTTCTGCAAATGTTACTTAACATTGTTCTGGTGCAGTGTATGAGCTGATGGAAACCATTGAAGAGAAGGAAAAAATAAACCGCTGGCGAACAGGGTTGAGCTAATCAGGACCCCTGACACCAGTGAATCAGGCCTATTAAAAGTGTAATTAGAGCAGTTTTGTGTTTACAATGCATCCCCTCTGCGCGGCGTATTTGAATGAGGTTCGATATTCATGGAGCGGTCTCGCTAATGGCACTGTAGTAATAGCATTCTTTATTTTGACTTTAATTTAAAAAGCGTCTTGTAAATTGCCCTGGGAGGCTTGCCTCTAAGAGAGTTTACCACATCGCACCCAGAATGAGAATAAGCACTTACAACAATATTTTTTTTTGGTGCAGAATATCTGTCCACATAATAAACGATTGCAGTGTCAGGGCTCAGAACTCTGTACTGTTTGCAGGCCCTTAGATTTGTGCAGGGGCTGGGCGATCCCTGTGCAGTTTCCATACGTGCCCTGCTGTTCCAGGGGATGGAGAGCCGGAGAGGGACTGCGGAGAGGTAATGGCCATGTCTCGGCTCGCCCGAAGAGGCCATTTTATTTATTTATTAATTTTTTTTTTTGCCTGTATGTGCAATGAAATAAATGAGGTAGTTTGTAGAACCTGAAGAGTAAAAACCAAGCAAATTGAAAGCAAAGCATGCTGGTTCAAGCCGCTGCCCTCTTCCTGCTCTAAGGAGATTGATTCAAAAGATTTCCTCCGCAAGAGGAATGATCTAGCGCTTGACTTTTCTCTCTAATAGACTTCACAAATCTCCCCGACCTTCGGGAATTTATCAAGCTGAAACTTTTTTTCTTTCTTGTTTGGTGTTTCTATGTACTGATGACCTTTTTTGAAAGCACTACAGTACCAATCATTGAGGTAAAAAAAAACCCTGCTATGCACAGCTTTGCAAATCTCAAGCCCTTTTTCTTTCCTGTCTGACAGTAATCCCCTCTAGCCTGCTTAGTATTCGCTCCATACCGCAGTACCTGACACATTATTTTGTAAGAAAACAATCCAAACTTTTTCTTTTCTCGTCCTTTTCATTCATTGTGCGATTACTCTTTTCCAGGACTCGCAATACCACTATATCTTAGCAGAAAGAAAATCAAAAGCCTGTTTGTTGATTATTCCGATATAAAAGACGTGAATTTCCATACATTGCACCCCATTATCATAAAATAAAGAGAAAGAGAAATCAGTGTAATTTTACTATTACGCACTTTATATATTTCTATTGTGAAAAGAAGCATTAACCATTAGGGAAGGAAGGCTGGGGCCTTGCACCTTAATTAATTCCTCAATGACTTCACTGGGAATATGGTACAAGCTCATGGGTGGCACAAGAATCCATATTTCACTGGCCTAACACATAACTTAAAATATGTAATTATGGCCTATTGGGTCGTTAATTCAGTGAATGATGAAAATCATGACAGCTGATTTGTTTAGTTATTACAAGACCGTGTGCTCCACTTTCTCCACTACAGCGATGTTTATTCCTCCCATCATGCATCAGTCCTGGAGGGACTGACAGGCGCAGGTAAAAGCTATATTCCATCTCTGGTCTCCCACGTTCATGTCAGGGGCTATCAACTGCAGAAAAAATAATAAAATAAAAATGAGCGGCAGTCACTGAAAGATAGCTCAGAAGCAGACCTCCTTCACGACCCCCGGTTCTCATAGCGCGCTCATTTCAGAGGATTGTGTTGGAAATGATCGCTCAAAATTCACAGAGCGTTCCCAGATATGACTGGGGCTCACCAGTAATGTTCTCACATTATTGTGAGATTAGGAAACATGACTCTTGCTGATATCGCCTATTTTGGACATAAAGGGCAATATCATAACTTCACCTGTCCAAAACCCTCTGGGATCTGTTGTCCAACCATTTACATGAATGAACAGTATTCAGCTGGACACATGAAGTTTAATACATATTATAACCTGAAACAAAAACGGCCTGAGTTACAAGTGTTACACTTTAGGGTCTGTATAACCATGTTATAACCGTTATTAAGTCATCTATTAATCATTAATAATCTATTTAAATCCAGTTACTGATCATATAGGATTTGTTCATGGACTATTTTTAATGGTGATATTAGAGGCAAGTTTGTCTTTGCAGCCACAATTAAAGCACTATTAATGCAGCAGTCAGAATGGCCAAACAGCTCCACGGTGCCCTGGCTCTGGCTCCACATCACCGCCCAAATTCTGCCTCCTCATGTCCCAACCGCACTCTGCCGAAGCTGAGCTCCATCTCCTTCAATATCATTGTAATCATATATGGTCTTGATGAGTAATTCTCTGGACTACAAAGAGAGATATTTGGGGCGAATTCTACAACCAAACCAATGTTAACAACGAGCTTTAACGGTTACTGGAATCAATTATCAGACGTCATCAAACACACGTAAGAGTCTCCAAAGGCTCCCGCTCTTTACCAAACCCGATTTAAGCACTGCACAGCAGTAAAGAGGGCGAACCGGCCCCCCAGCCAGGCCAAATGGCTCACAAAATGGGCGGAGCGACCCCCTGCTGTCCACAACCCTTTGGTTTGTTTAAGAGTCGCTGATCAATTTTTACAGTGTAGCTGTGGCATCTGGAGATGTTAGGAAAACACTGAAAAATATGACATCCCTGTTTAAACCATTACGGTAATGGTCAGGGTAGCCATACATTTTAATGGCAATAGATTATATGGCAATATCCATTTGCTGTGATGTGATTTATGGTAAAACCTTTATATCTCAATTTACTGTTAACGTAATATTATATCACTGTACAGTTTATGGCTACCCCAAACTACTAAGGCAAAGGCAAATTTATTTATACAGCACAATTCAAACCCAGGGTCCATTGAAAGTGCGTAACAGCTTAAACGCCGTAACACCTTAAACAGGGATATTGTTTGTTTACTGGACATTTTTGGCACCCTCAGAGGCTGTTTTATTATACCTAAATCCTGTGATTATGTTTACAGTGTAAGGGCCTGATCCACAGGCCTGTGTTTTTCTCACACTTCATCAGCAGGCTGCAGTGGAGTCCAAAAGTCTGTGACCACACTGAACATTTTTTTTCAAATTTGTTTTTATGTAAACCTTGAAATAATCAGAAAGTTTTAGGATTTTGAAACATCTAGAACAGAGAAAATTTTAAAAAGACATTTAAAATAAAGAAGAAATATTGAAGATTCTGCACAATGTCTGGGTGAAATTTAGGCATGTGTGATGCTCCACGTGTCAATCCTTTTGATCAGGGTCAGGGGATCAGGGTCAGACCCCATTAAACATTTATTGGGGCACTTAAAGGCCAAGAAATTTTTGTGCACTTAAAGACCATGAGATAACATGTATCATCAGGTTTTGCACAAGCTTGTGGAGTCCATGTCAGCTCCAGTGCACCCTGTCATTAAAGCAAAAGGGGGACATTTTTCAAAAATTCTGGAAAACATTTCATTCTTTAAAGATTCAGCCTTTCAGTTAAATTGTTAAATTGTAATTTGTAATTTAAAAATGTATTAAGTTGTAAAAGAATGGAAAATAGAAGCTCTTCCACTGGTGGTCTCAGACTTTTGGACCCCACTGTTCATGTTTGGCCTTAATATTTTTAAACATCCCTTTTGGAATAATAATTTAATTTTGTACTTTTAACACACTCTGATTAAAAAATTATTATTAATGCTGATTTGAAATAGATTTTTTAATGAGATTCAGATTTGACACTTAAACCACATAAAATGATTATTGGTTAATGTAACAGAGCTTGTTTTCCACAAACTGAGAACAGCCCTTTTCAAAGATTTCATTATAAAATTATAACATTTACAACATAATAGATAATGACTATTTTAGCTTCAAACAGCCTGCATCGCTGATGGTTTGTATCCCAGTGGCCAGGCTGTTTTGCCTCTTATAATTAATATAGCATATCTCAGAGCATGTACAATATATTCCATATAATAATAATTATAATAATAATAACAATCATCATCATCAGTTTTTTTTGTATAAATCTGATTTTCTTTTCTTCTCTCAAGTAAAAATTATACAACAATCAAGGACAGCCAGTGTGAGTTGTTAACCTGATCCATTCGGAATTCACTTCAAATGACCTCTATTTCTACCCCAGTGTTTTTGGTCCCGATAAGAATAAATAGAAACAGAAATTTCTTGGTAATTTCCAATGATACGCCTTCATAATTGTGTCCTACATATTGAAGAACAGGTTAAGAAGCGCTATTACAATGCGTGACCCAGAAAATTGATGAGTCAATTTTGATTAAAAAGGAAATATTGAGAAAGTGATGAGGCTGGAGAGGGGAGCGCTGCCAGCGTATCCCCCAAGCCCCCCCGCCCCCATCTAACAGGAGCATGCCAAGCATTTACTGAGAGCTAAACAATTACTTTCCCCATTACAGGAGTAAACCCATTGAAAATGAAGCAACTGTGAGACAGAAAATCAATTTATCTTTTTTTAATTACGACAGAACTTTACCAGGGCCATCTGGCCAAGTCAGTGACAGTTGGACTTAGTTCATCTTGAGGACACTTAAGTATACTGAGTTTCCCTGGAAAAAAAAAAAAAATCACTACACAGTATAAAAATATACTGCAAATTGACCTTGTAACTATGTAATAAAATATGTTATTACAACTCTACGTTTAGGTAAACCCTATTCATGGTATATATGCGTTTTATAAAGTGCTGTGTAAAAGTTCAATGACTGTGTTTTTTTCTCCACAAGTTAATGTTTAATAAGAAGTAAAAGACAATTGGTGTTGCCAGATATTGGGCAGACTTATTAACCGAGTATCAGCATGGTCTGTAAGGTTATTGGCAGCCAGTTAGAGTTCATACTTTCTGTATGGTAATGAGCAGCCTGGTCATTACCTTACAGAAACTTCAAGTGGATACACAATAAGAAGACATGGTGGTAGTCTGTAGTGTCAAATTTATGAGACAAACAAACAAACATACATTTGTACAAACTGTAATGGAGGTCTATGCAATTTATCTAATTATAGAGAAGACTTTTGTTTTAAGGTTGCCAAATTGTAAACAACAGACTGCAAAGCCATTGTTTAATGATACTCTGATTTTTAAAAATGCATTGTTTGCTTGATGTAGGGAAACAAAAAACGAAAAGAATATACTGTTTGAGAGTGGACTTTCTCCTCATCTGTTTCTCCCCAATAGTTTTATGCTTTTTTTAACTTTGGTACTTTCAAAAAACATATGTACTTTTTATGAAAGAGAAAAACAAACAAACAAAAAAAGATTGTTCAATATCCCTGTGAGATTTGGGAGAATAGGGTTGGGTTGTTGGTGGTATTCAATAAGTTTTTCCACTGTTTTTGAGGTCAGTTCATTATTGGAGAGTTGCACTACTTACGTATGCAGTGGCACCCTCTCACAGTGCTGTGTGATTGCTTCTTTCACATGTTGGGGGAAAACTAAACTTTTACCACCCAAAACACTGCATAACGTGTTGGGGGTGGGGTGGGGGGATAAACCTTTTACCAACATATTGTGTAACGCTCCAATGACCAGAGGCAGCCCCATTAGATTACCTTTCCTTTGCCTCGCTACCTGGTGTTTGCACCTGGAGGAAAGCTCATTTCCCATGCTGCCTGCCTCACATGTAGATAGATTTTCTGGGGTAAAATTTGTTTTTGTTTTTTTTGTTTTTTTGTTTTGTTTTGGCCTTTGAAGCCGGAGTTATACATGAGTACTGCTGATGATTTATTGAGCTTTGATAAATCGTTACAGCACTGTGGATTTCATTAACAATGCACAGAGTCTTTCATCCTTCACCCTCTTGGAAGTGTGGAGCTTATTACAACGTAAGAGGCTCTGGAGGTTAACAGTGGAGTTATCTAGAATCTGTCTAAGGAGTGATAATACACTGGTACGCTATGAGAAAGAAAGAAAAAATTCTACAGGGACATTTTGCCCATACTGTATAATCCTCCCCCACAAAAAAAAAAAAAAAAACACGATCTGTACTCTTTCATTTTTATTTAGAATCTCTTATTAGAGTCCTAGTCTTAGGTCAAACAGTTATCTCAACTATTTAAAGTTGTTTCTTGGTTTAGGAAGCTGGTAACTTCACCAGAGGTATACCATAATGCATTTGAAATCTTTGATCTGAGATGAAAGGATGAGTGCACATATCAAAGTAAGATTGTTTACCTGTTACCAGTTACTGACTCTACAGAACAACACGGGCTATGGACCTAACAGTTACGTTTCATCGCATTAGAGTGTTGAATTATTTTGCAAGTAGCAATGGTACAACTACAATTAACCACTCTTACCAGCTTCACCTCAGGATTATTGCACACCAGCCTGGTTGTGGTTTATTTTCTTGCAACCGCACAGCCAGTCAGTGGTAGTTTATGTGTGTAGGCAGGAGCCAGATGCATTCACTTCCAGATGATGTCACATGTTCCAAACCCAATTCCGCTGTGGAATCATCCGTTATTATGATGAGCCACGCAAGCCTGCCATCCTTCACATGCCTCACTAATAAACTGCCAACCTGAGAAGGAGTGTGCTTTTCACTGGAGGTCATTTTTCAGCTCCTAATTCCTCTGTTGGTAAATGTGACCTTTGGTGCCACCACAGACTTCTGTAAGTTTACACAATTCACTCACCTCAAGTCCCCATGAGGGCAGTAAATACCGAGCAGCTTGATAATGAAGTCTGAGGTGTTCTCCTGATACAGATCTATCTCAAACCGCCAGGTAAATCCTGACATTTCATCTCTAAAAGCTCACATTAGTCCTTTTTCACTTCAGCACAGACATCACCGGTTTGTAAAGGGAAGTAAAAGAGACACCGTGACCATCCCTCTTGCCTTCTTCGTTACACCTTCATTCCTCCACAACCAAATTACCGTAAAACCACTTGCGTCCCTTATGCAAACGATAGACGCAAAGACTGCCCCAGCTTCTCTTTATCCTGCATTTTTGTGGTGCGTGCTGGTTTAACTGAATTGAGTGTTATGCAGCCTTTCTCCCTCTCTGCTGGCCAATAAAATGCCCTGTTGGGCCTAATCCGCTCTCAGCACTTTTGGGGCCACCGCCATGGGTTTAAATCTGTCCTAAAGCTGAATTTCCCTGTAGAACAGGAAGGGAGCTGGCCCCACACCCCTACCCCCCGTTACGCATAGTCATACTACTGACAAAGGATGGGGGTGGGGGGGTGGTTGGTAGAGTGCACAGGGATGGTGATGTTCTCATTAAAAATTTTGGAAAAATGAATAAGAAACAACATGAAAACAGACAGTCCTCTTACATTCATGCTTAATTAGGGTTATATTTGCGTACAGGAGTCCCTACAGTAAGGCTTGAGTAGAGCAGGTAATTGCTTAATAAATATTGCATTTTGTCAGGTGGTTTGCTTGTTATCTTGTTAAACTTCTCCATTGTTTTTTTTTTTGGAAAATCTGCAAGCCCTAATCCACTGAACCAGCAGTGACCATACTGAGATTGACAGAACCTTATCACAATCTCTCCAGAAAGAGAGAGCCAGCAGGCATGTGCCATTAATTAAAACTGCATGACAGATTATGGTTTGAAAATTCTTCACGCATATGGGTATACTCATTGATTCTCACCAAATGATCATGATTGGGCTGTTTATGTTTATTCACTGAGGTTATTCAGACCATGTTTACAGGTTATGAAAACTGCGGAAGGTTTAATTCTGTCATTTTTCCACTCCTTCCTCCACAGTCTCTGTGGGGGTGCAAAAAATCAATCAATCAATAAGTAAAAAATGTTTTTTTTTTAAAGCTGAGTATACAGTGTTGAGTCGTTTATGTATTACGGTTCTGCATTCTCAGCCCACTCTTCTGGATGCTTAAAGAGGCAATCCATACAGAACACAATCAAATGAACCGCTCACTCTTTGAATCTGACTTGTTTTGTTGCTATACAAGAAGCATACAGAAGCAGCGGCAGCAGCAGGGGACTCTAGTAGCTCAAAAGTCATGAACAAGCAGAGGCCTAGAATAACTTTCCACCTGCATGGCGGCAGCAATTCATTTCTGTGGACCCTTCACCCTGCAATCATAAATCAGGCGTAAATAAGCGGGGCTGTCTGACCCCTGTCAAACCCTCGCTTAACGCGTGTCTTCTGCTGACATTTAACGTGATCTTTTCTGCGTTTTTGATCTTGAAATCACCGCACAGGAGCGTCGTACCAGATCTAACCCATTTGTCACCGCAAATTGGTTAGGAGGCAACCAAACAAACATGAAAAAAGGGGAAGAGAGAGTCTGCAGGCTTTTACAGAGTACAGCATGTATGAGTGCACTTCTTTTGTCTCATATGATTTCTGAAGTACTTTCAGAATGGAATCCAATTCAGTTGTTGAAACTACAATGTAATAGGAATATGATCACTTTAAACTACAAAAATGGCAGCAGGGAAACACCTGGACAATGCCCTCTGATATGTGAAAGCAACATAACACTTAATATCTTAGGAATACACAGATAATTGACTGTGGTCATATAAAAATGTAATTGCTGTATGTTTTCCACAGCAGTGACTGTCTTTAAAAGACTCCATAATATCATTATAATGTCTTTATGAATATGCATGAGAGCAATAAGGCTATTTATCTGTCATATACAGTCATCTTGTAAAACAGATACATATTGTCTTATAAAAGATATTTATTTGCATTGGTTGTGTTTGTTTTGCTTTGCCATATATAGCCCCCATTAATATATTCTCTTATTGAATCTGAGTCTGTTTGGCATAATGGTAATTGCATTGATATTACACAGCTTTGGCTCTGAGCAAATACGTCCGGCGTTCCTGTTTGTTTTTGCCATGCTAGAATATCTTTCCACCTCCCTCACATTTCTGACAATATTAATAATCCAAACCACATTTCATATACAGTTATTTCAGCATTTTAGTCTCCTCTAGCATCTATTCATCTGGCATACTAATAAACATATCATCTGTGAAAATGTACATTTGATATTAGTTTTGTATTTCATCGCTGATTCCCAACATGTCTTTTTGTCTCTGGAATGAAACGTAATTACTGTGTACTGTATTTAATGACTTAACTACAGTATTCCGTACGTATGTGCTGTTGTATGCTGCGTAGCTTGTATGACTGGCTGAGACCAAATTGTCCATCTGGAACAATAAAGCTTTATTGTTTGAATGATTGCTTAATTGATTTGTCAATAAAACGCTCTATGCACTGGGTTGTATGGGACTGTTTCTGACGACGTAAAGCTGACAGTCACATCCTGTCGGGCTGCACTGGCAGTTAATGTACGATAAGCCCATCTGTTATGTGTACAATATATCTTTTATCATGTAAGGCGGACACCTTCCATTTAAAGCTCTTTAGCGCAAACTGAATGAAACAGAAAGCAGCCCACATTTTGCAACACTATTTATGTTACATAAATATATAAAAAACAAAATAAGAAAATTAGAAAGTATTTATCAACTACATTAATCTATGTATTCTGGAGAGGCATTAAGTAGCTATTCATTTGTTGTTATAACTTTTCAATAAACAGTTAAAACTGTGAATGGATAGCTGAGTAATACACAATCCTCCACAGTGGCATATTACAGAGAGTTACCCAATATGTATTTCTCTGCAGACTATTATTAAAAAATATTGCTCTGTATTTCTCAAATATGGGAACGTTTGACAAGCTTCCACCTCTCTGACCTTGGCTAAGGAGAGGGAGCATCACCGCCAAAGCAGCAATAACAGCTAAAATTATTAGCGGAATGTTTGTCGAAAAAGTGTCCTTCAGTCCTTCGGTTTCTATTATTTTGTGATATTAAACTGTAATTACTCCCTGTATTTGTATTTGACCTTGCGTTGAGCCAAAAACATATTTATCCGTTTAATTAATTTTAACGCAGCGGTGAGGCTGAGTGATGCGATGCCGTGCCAGGCCCAGGGAAAATGGAGGTGCCTGAAATGAAACCCTCACAGCGCACGTCACTGGGCGTTTTCTACAGTCCATACACAAAAAAAAATAAAAAATAAATAAAATTATGGGCAAAGAGGCTGTAAGAGGTCATAAATCTGTACAGGCCCAAAATCCGTACATCCAAAGCGGCAGAAGGTGATTACAGTGTGCCTGTATGATGCAGCTGAGGTAAACACAGGCTGATATAGGAGTTTAATATGGCAGTGCCGTGTAGCTGTGAGGCACTAATGAGCGCATCTGTCCAGGATTCTCCCCCACCCGACAGTGGCACGGGGTCTCTGGTGTGTAAATAATCAGCCAATTTCTATTCAATTTCAGACCCTACCCTGCATTAGCGCAGAGTTCTCCCTGTCTCTCTCTCTCTCTTTCTCTTTACATCTGAATTCCCTCTGGGCAAAACATGCCTCATCAACTGCTTCACATTCTCTTTTTCCTGCAAATTCTTTAATGTAAATAAACTCTTATTTGTGTGAGATTGGAAACAGTGGAGTGTTTTAGCGGACGTATATTCCGGAATTAGCTTGATGGATTAGTTGCAACCACTGAAAATAGTTGCAATCAATGAAAATAGATTTTTTTTGTGCTCCTCTGGGAATCACAATGATTGTAAAGGTATGCCCTTCCAAAAAAATATATATATTTTACATATTGGAACCATGCTTTAATATATTCAGCTTTGGAACTTTCAACTCAGAGTGGCGGAACCATTATATGTTTTTGCCTATTTGTCTGGGTAGAGTAAGAGGACAGGTACTTGCTGTTTGTGTGTTGGCTGAAGGTATATTTTATTACAGAAACCAGCCAGTCTAAACTCAATTTATTAATTCTCTCTCTTTCACACACACACACACACACACACACACACACACACACCGATAGAGCATCCACCCAATCACTGCACCATTCATACATATACTTCCTCACTTTCTCCTTCTCCGTGTCTCCCCACCCCCCCCCACCACATACACACGAACGCAGCAGTTGTGAAAAACCATTAGGGTGTGTTTATCGGTGAAATGATGTTCATATGTGCTTCGCCTCAGGCATAAACACTGCCCGTGGCCAGCCATGACTGTCCCATTCTGGAGGAGTTGTAGCCTGATTCACTGATCTGATGAGAGTAGAGCAAACAACAAACAGATCAGCACTACATGGAAATCACACGGCCACGGAGAGAGCGCCCTGCATATCTATCTTACACAGGGAAGAGCTTCTGCGCATCTATCTTACACAGGAAAGAGCCTCTCTGCTTTGAGCACGATATCTGGCTACATTCAGTTAAGGACATGTGTTATCATGTTTAACAGTGAAAACATATTCCATTAGGCATGTTTGATAGTGCATATACATATCAAGATGTTTTTCTAACTCCAAGAAAAGCTAAGTGATTTTGAAATTATCCGAGCTACAACCTCACTACTAATAAATGTGTGTGTGTGTGTGTGTGTGCATGCATATGTTTGTTTGCCTGTTTATGTGTGATAGTTCATATAAATGTGTATGAGGTATGACTGTTTTGCTTGTGTGTCTGTGTGTTTGTGTGAGTCAGTGCCTGTGTGTGTGTGTGTGTGTGTGTGTGTGTGTGTGTGTGTGTGTGTGTGTGTGTTTGCATGTTTGTGTGTGTGTGTGTGCGTTGACATAAACTCAGTCACTCTTCATTTCCTCCTCTAATTCCTGTGAGCAAAAGTAAAGCCTGAGACATGAGGAAGGATACAGTTAAATAAAAACCCCAGCGATCGATAAACAATTTCTGCCTCCTATGATTCGATAATACATAATGAACGAGACACAGCCTGTGTGAGGGAGCCTGTGGGAGGCTGGGCCATGATGGACAGGTGAAGACCTGACCCTGCCGCCGGTGGGTTTCAGCTCGTCCGGCACGGTGTCCGCTGTCTCCAGCTCGGTTACGGTGGTAAGTGGCCACCGCGCTCCAGACGAGGACCGGAGTGGCAGTGGAGGAGTGGAGGGGTGGGGTGGGGGGTACCCCTGCAAACTGCTCACAGGATTATATCTCACGATTATGTCTCACACCCCCAGCTGCTGAAACAATCCGATGTGATTCAGATCGAAACAATACAGAGAATTTTTATCAATTCAACACTGAGCTAGCTCACAGAATTACCGGTGTGCAATGCTCTCAGAAGTGAGATTACATCACCATCAAAATCTCGCCGTGACACTGTCACCACGGTCACCACACCTGGGATGTGGCAGCTCAGACGATGGTCAGACTCTGAGAGGGTTTGCAGAATTATGATGTGTTTTACACAACCAATGCTTATGTTTATACTGCCCGTTTGAATCACTGCCTCATCTTTGGGACATTTAGCTGTGCAAGCAAACAAGCATCATGCTAAATATTGGAAGTTTCATCAAACAGATGTGGGTTTTTACTGCTCCGGCCAGTACATTTCCTTACCTTGGTGATATTTGTTCATACATGGTAACAGTACAGCTAAAGCTAACACAGCCATCCTCAGGGTTGGTAACAGTATGGCTAAGGCTAACACAGCCATCCTCAGGGTTGGTAACAGCATGGCTAAGGCTAACACCAGCCATCCCCAGGGTTGGTAACAGTATGGCTAAAGCTAACACAGCCATCCTCATGGTTGGTAACAGTATGGCTAAAGCTAACACAGCCATCCTCAGGGTTGGTAACAGTATGGCTAAGGCTAACACCAGCCATCCTCAGGGTTGGTAACAGTATGGCTAAGGCTAACACAGCCATCCTCAGGGTTGGTAACAGTATGGCTAAGGCTAACACAGCCATCCTCAGGGTTAGTAACAGTATGGCTAAGGCTAACACAGCCATCCTCAGGGTTGGTAACAGCATGGCTAAGGCTAACACAGCCATCCTCAGGGTTGCGCAGCTGCGGGGTCTATCTGAGTACAGCTGACCCTCCTCCTGCACCCCCCCAAATACCTGGCAACCACCCCTCAACTGCCCCCAGCATTTATGAAAGCTCAGGCCTTCAGTGATGACCCTCTCAGATATTCATACTTAACATTAAATATTAACCCCGCTGCGCTGGGATATGGAACCACAACTTAAGGCACCCTGACTCAGGTCATCCTCAGGTTGGCTAAAATTTAGTAACAGTATGGCTAGCTAACACCAGCCATCCTCAGGTTGGTAACAGGTAGCAGCTCTTGGGGTCTATCTAACACCAGCCATCCTCAGGGTTGGGTAACAGCATGGCTAAAAGAGGCTAACACAGCCATCCTCATGGCTGGTCTTTAGTATGGCTAAGAGCTAACACAGCCATCCCTCAGGGTTGGCAACTCAGTGCATGGCTACTTCTTCACAGCCATCCCTCAGGATTAGGTAACAGTATGCTATACACACAGCCATCCTCAGGGTTAGTAACAGCATGGCTAAGGCTAACACAGCCATCTCAGGGCTGGCAACAGCATGGCTAAGGCCAACACAGCCATCCTCAGGTTGGTAACAGTACGATAAGCTGCGGGTCCATCCTCAGGGAGTACAGTATGGCTAAGACTAACATAAAGCTAACACAGCCATCCCTCATGGTTGGTAACAGTATGGCTAAGGCTAACACCCCAGCCATCCTCCCAGGGTTGGTAACAGTATGGCTAAGGCTAACACAGCCATCCTCAGGGTTGGTAACAGTATGGCTAAGGCTAACACAGCCATCCTCAGGGTTAGTAACAGTATGGCTAAGGCTAACACAGCCATCCTCAGGGTTGGTAACAGCATGGCTAAAGGCTAACACAGCCATCCTCAAATACCTGGACGGGCAACCCCCAACCCAGCATTTATGAAAGCTCAGGCCTTCAGTGATGACCCTCTCAGATATTCATACTTAACATTAAATATTAACCCCCGCTGCGCTGGGATATGGAACCACAACTTAAGGCACCCTGACTCAGGTTCAGAAGCTCAGGAATATTTCAGTAGGATTACAAAACTCCTGTTTATTTATTTATTGTTTTTAGTGAATATTTATTTATTTCGCATTTTCACTGAATAGTTTATGTGGATTTGCATGGAGAAAAAAAAATAAAAATAAAAAGTATGTGACTAAATATACAAATAATGTATATTTATTAAACAAAGATTATTAAAATAATGTTGAAGGAACACAAAATTAAATATACCTGCATGTATTTCTCCTATTAAAAATGTTTTGAAAGTTCTAATTTTACAGTTTTTGCAGAATATTTTTGTATTATGGAGTTTATCTATGAACTTTTGTTCAGATAACTGGTAGTAAGGATCTTGACCCTGCACCAGCACAAGGCCTGTATTTGATTTGATTAGTTTCTGCAGAGTCCTCTGGAATAGTTTTTTTTTTTTTTGTTCTGTTTAGTACAGTTTTTTTCCAGATAAGCAGAACTATTTTTATTGTGGCCATTTTACTGTGGCTCTCTAAAGGACCACAGACCTATGAAAATGTTGTCATAGGACCGAATCCAAACCCAAGATGCTAAAATGCATTTCCTCACACTTTAATCTGCTAGACAAGTCTGTCATTACATAGAGAATGCACTTAAGCGGCACAAAACTCAGGTCAGGATTCAGCCCGTGACGCTCACAAATAAGGAGCTACAAATTCACTACTCCGAGAGAGAGAGAGAGAGAGAGAGAGAGAGACAGACAGGCTGTTTGTGCCTTCTGCACAGTCTCCAGTAGGTGGAGTACATGCTCTTTCACATTTTCACAGCTGCAGTGAAAATAATCACTCCATCTCCTCAATATGCCAGCAGCTACATCTGAAGCTGCTTTCTTAAACTGTTGCCCATCTTCTATTTTATTTTACTGGAAAATACATTTTTGGAAGCTTTGTAGGCAGCAATGGCATAGTAAGGTAGCAACGACGTGTGTGTGTGTGAGTGTGTGTGTGTGTGTGTGTGTATGTGTGGGTGTGTGAGTGTGTGTGTGTATGGGTGTGTGGTGTGCATTTATACATGCATGTGTGATAGTGTGTGTGTTTGTGCATTTGCATGGTAGCATCTACACATACATGCATGTGTGTGCATATATGATTGTGTGTGCTATTTCATGCATGTGTCCTCATAAGCATGTGTGTTTGTGCATTCATTTATAAGTGGATGTACATGTGCATGTGTGCTTTCATGCGCATGTGTTTGTGTGCGTGCATGTGTGTGTGTGTGAATGTGTGTGTGTGCTTGTATGCATAAGTGTTTATGTGTGTGAGTGTGAGTGTGTGTGTTTGTGTGTGTGTGTGAGTCTGTGTGTGAGTTTGTGTGAGTGTGTTGGTATTTGTGTGTGAGTGTGTGTGAGTGAGTGTGTGTGTGTCTGTTTGTGTGCATGTGTGTGTGTGTGTGTGCTTGCATGCATATGTGTCTATGTGCGTGTGTGTGTGTGCTTGTATGCATAAGTGTTTATGTGCATGTGTGTGAGTGTGTGTGTGTGTGTGAGTGTGTGTGTGTGTATGTGTGTATGTGTGATAGAATGATTACAAACCACCCCACAGCTGGTTTATTTGGAAAGCGTGGACCAATACAGCTCGACAGCTTGAGCTTTCCCCCTTCCAAGGTAGCAGGTTACATAACCACACCTGTCCTGTAAACCCCCCCATCCCCTCACCCCATCTCTCTCCCTCATCCTTCTGTTTCCCTCTCTTTTGTTGTCCCAGGATTTCTCTTTTCTGTGAAAAGAATGAGCCTTTTCAGAGACACAAGACAATGGCCTCTCTCAGCACTACCTATAATGGGCTTTCCACCCATCACAGTCCTTTCTTTTCGTCTGCCATTAGGAGAGCAGAGAGAGAACTATACTCTCGCTGTGTAAACCATCGCTCAAGATGACACAGAAATACTGGAGAACGCAACAAAGAGTTGCAGAATGTCAATTTTTCATATCCCCCTTAAGTGGTCGTTAACATCTAGGGACAGTAATTGCGCTGCTCATTATCGGTTACCTCTACATTAACCAATGAACAATCACCATTTTAATAATAATAATAAAAAAACTGCATTGCATGTTAAAACTGCAGTTCAACCCCAGCCCTTTGAATACAGTTCCCACAGGCATTTACTCCAGTTTCCCCATAGGGGGCAGTGTTTTCTCTTCAGAAAAAATAGCAGGTGGAGGAGGAGGATGGCAAACAGCATTATAAGAACCCTTTTCACCAAAAGAGTAATATTGATTAGCTAGCGATTAGAAGCACAGGCTAAGTGAAAGACAGGAATAAATATCCCTTTGAAAATCCCGGTTGTGTGTGACTCCAACAGAGTTTTGCAGTCTGCCAGTCTGAGATGTGTGCACAGTTAGCATTAGGGGGAGCAGATTGAGCGAGTGAGTAAGAAGATGTAAAATGCCATTAGACAAATGCCTGAATGGAAATCAGCCGTGCTCTTTGTGATTAGGATTTCAGCCTCCTGCTGTTTTTAAAACTTGTTGACCTTTTTTCATGCATAATCCCTTTGATTGGGTTAGTCTGTGATCATGCCAGCGCATTATAAACAACAGATCAGAGAGATGCTCGGCGCCAGCCCTCAGACCCACGGGGGCCGCAGGTTCCTGTCCGTCCAGACCCCCCTCCACCTGATTTCAGTGGTCAGGTGACTTCATACCTGTAGAACCTGCGGCCTTCATGACAGCGAGTTACATATACCTGAGAGAAATGCTCACCTCCTTCATCCATTCATCTATTCATCCGTTCATCCACTCACATTGATCTGGTGATGATGTAAAAGTTCAAGGCCACATTTACCAGCCAATGACAGACATGCATTATTCATTACAGGCTTAAATATTTAATGAATAATGAATTTCATATGGAAAACCTCAACTTATTATTTATTTAAGTCTTAATATTATAAGATGAAGTAAAACCATATACAAACAATGATGAATATAATTTAATCATGAACTGAATAATTGTATTTTTTATATTTGCTTTAATATTTAACCGGTCATATATTTATGTATGTTTCATTTATGACTTTTAATTTTAATTTGACTCTGACAACTTTTTTAATCTTTCCTAGTTATTTAAAAGGGATGAAAAAATCTGCCGTAAGTGTCAACAAAAGGATTTTTTCCATTATTTTGGTTATCAAAGTTTCCTTATTAGGCTTGCTAGGATTCAATTTATTTCATCAGAGGATGTCCCCTTCTTGATAATTTTGGATGAAATAATTTCCTAAATGAACATTTAGTTAAGACGGTGCTGATTCTGATTCATGGCTGTGTCTACACGGTTGATTGTCAGCTCATCGGTATTCCATAGGGTACCCTGGTCTGGGTGCGACGCAGGTCTGCTGTGTTTTGTTTTCCCCTAAAATCAGAAACCAGGTCAGACTGCAGAACCCAGCGAGAGGTGAGTATACTGTGTGATCATCTGCTCCCTCAATTATTAAGTTATGTAGAAAAAAAAGAGAAAACAAAAAGAGAACCAGAGAGCCGAGAGGCCTTCCAGAACCAGAGCCAGGGGTTTGAATGAAAGGTACCGAGCCTATGCCAGCTTGCAGTGGTGGCCTTACCGATGGCTTTACGCAGTGCTGTGGAATCCGAAAGGCCGCTGTGCGTCTCTCTCAAGCATTAGGCTAATCGTAATCGTAGCATACGCAGGACTCTCAGAGAGGTCAATCATCGTAATAAAACAGAAATAACTCATGAAATTATGAACTAATTAAGTCAAACGTTTGCATTGCCACAAGCCTGGGATTTACCTGATTGATTTGCGTAAATTGATGGATTTGCCCCCTGTGACATCTGCAGTACATCTGTGTATGTCTATGTGCATGCCTCTCTTATTTTTGGACTTGAACGCTCATCTACTTAAAATAACTACTATTTATGAGTTCTTAATTTACATAGTTTATATGCAGTTTGCTTCAAAAATTCATATAACTTGACATAGATTTTTTTTTCTCACGACTGTCAGAACTTGTTTTTTGAATTCCACATGCATATGAAAGTGTAAAAGGAAATGACAGAAAATAAACAATGTGAATGAGAACAAATTACAGCTCCACTCATTTGTTGTAATAGATATTTAATTAATCTGACAGATGGGGAAAAAAAAAACAGAGAAACAAAAAAGAAACAAAAATAGAGGAAAACCCTTTTATTTGTTTGTCTGGAGGAAAAAAAAAACAGACAGTGATTACAGGCAAGCACTGCAGAAAGAACCCCTTTTTAATCTTACAGTTCTTCATCTGCCAGGTTCTTCTGTGTGCACATTAAACTAGCTCAAGGGTGGTTTCACAAATGATCTCACACTAGACTGACTTTATGTTGATAATCTCTTCTTACCGGGACTCCAGGTAGGCATACATGACTTGCATAATCCAATGATACCTGCTTATAACAGATTGTTATCTCAGAAAATACTCATTTTGAGAACTTGTGATATGATTTTGTTTATTTTTTTAACAGTGTTTCTGGTTCTTTTCCAGTGTCAAAGACTGATACACCTGAAGCACATCATGCTTCTTGTACTGGATCTCTTAACCATCCAATCCGTGTTAACCCAGCGGGTAATTTATTCAGATTAAACAAGGGGGTGGGGTGATGTATTTCATCATCTCTGCTTACACAGAGAGTGCTGTAACCCTACGTTTAATTGGCCACTTTGACAACCTAATACTATGGCAACTCCATAGTGAAGGTCGAAGTTGAAGGGAAGATTGCACCTAGCTGGTAATGAATAGAACCCTTTGGGTGAGGAACAAGGTATAACAGGGACCTGTTGAAGTCAGGCCAAATTATGCATACCCAACCCTCCCAGCAGGACAAACTCAAGCATGCACTGCTACATACTCGCAGGGTTGAAGGCTAACACAGCGTGGGCGTAAAATTACAGATATCTAAGCAAAAGGGCCGTCACACTGTCCTCCTGACAAACTACCATTAACAAATGAATCACAGCGCAAGGATTTTTAAGAGCGGATGGTTAAGTGGATAGGCCAGACTGGGTAAATACCAGCAGCCAAGGCATGCAGAGCTAAACAGGTTTGGGCTAGGTTGCTAGGGGGCTGAAAGACGTCCAGTTAAATCTAGGGTGCTGCTGGAAGAGGTGTCTGTGGGCCAGTAGGGGGCGTTTTTTTCCTTCAGACTAACGAGACTTCCAGTTCCCCGGCACTGTGAAACAGGAGGCACCTTCTTGTAGATGAGATGTTAAGTTGAGGTCTTAAACACTGTGCTGATTTAAAGACCCCAGGGGCACACTTTGAAAGGGCTTTTGTGGTAATCTTAGTGTCCCTTTACAATTTACAAAACCGCCCGTCAACAGCTGGCCACCTAAGTATTCACAATGTCTGATTAGCTATATAGTCTATTGATTCCCCAGGTCGTCGATATACGAGAGAACTGCAATAAGGTTAACCTACCTGATGAAGTCAATGTATACAATTGACATGAACTGATAAAGCTTAAATTGAGCCAATCAAACATTGATTGAAATACCTGGTCTCTATTAATCGTAATCAGGCATGAGATAATTCTTGTCCATTGCTATTTGATATGCTACCCCCTCTTGCTCAGGGGTGGAACTGAGATTACCCAAGGGGAAATGTGTATGAACATTCCACGCATAATTGGAGCTCAGTTACTTAATTAGCTGTGCACAGTACCAGCCATTTGGCCGCAGATTAAACCACGTTTGAACCCTCCCTATGGTAACACGCTAGCAGTCTTCAGCTATCATTCACAAACTTACCAATGAATTTAGCTACAATATCAGATCAGGTAAGTAACTGGGGCTAGTTGAATAATTAAAAGCAATATTCAGCCTTAAATCCAGACACTGATGTGACCCTCCTTGCTCCGCCCATCCACTCTGCATCTTCCTGTCATGTGACCTGGAAACGGCCAATGTTCTGCCCTGGTGTCCTATAGCTTATGCGTGCCTCCAGTCCATACCCGTCCAGTTCATTCCTCTCAACGAGAAAAAGACAACGTCTCTGAATATTTCATGAGGAGCCTGTTTGTGTTTGATCAGAATACCATCTAATTGACTGATGCTTTACAATATGGACTCCTAGGCTGTGCAGAAACGGAAAACGAGGCTTGCCTGAGCAGAAAGACAAACAGTTTCTGTACCAAATGGCATATATTAAATGCACAGCAGTATTTTATGTGTGATATTTTGGAATTCTAAGCCTGCACCAAGAGAGGCCGGTGCATATGTGCATTTAATCAAAATACATAAATATGAAATCAGTGTGTGAGTTGTAGTACTAATAAAGTCATGGTATTTAGACTATTTAGGAGTAGGAGGAGAAGAAGACGAAGATGATGATAATGATGATGATTGTGAAGAAGAAGAAGAAGAGAGTGGTTATGACATCAGCACACTAAACTGCAATGCAATACCAGAGCAGGCAAACTGACATGTTTTTATTTAGGGAAACATGGCACATAGTGAAGCATCTCTAGATTAGCCTCGCGGTCATTGCTCTGTGCTCGAATGCCATTGTGTGATTGAGGAGTATAACCATCTCTGAACCTGTAGCAATAAAGAGCGCCTCAGTCTGTGCCAATGAAATGTTAATGAGCTTGCATATTTTATTGTCACTTTAGCATTTTTTTTTTCTTTGTTTTTTTTTTCTTAATTACAATACGCTCTTATCGCATTAGCTTGGCCACTTTGATGTGCCAAACACAATTTCCATCAAAGGTGAACAGTGTGATTCCAACAACAGCTATGTACGGTCTAGCCAGCATGGGGAGTATGAATAGAGGTACATTAATAAAGGTGAATACTTAATTATATTATGATAAATAAACACCAACATGGGGAGTTTAATGAACAGAAGGCTCATTTTCATTTTAGCAGCGAGAAGCGAGTTCCCTGATCACTGCTAAGCCATGGAGAGTGCCACGTGTTCAGCAAAATTTAAGACCGTGATCATGTGACTCAGCCTCTCCCACACAGCGAACCAAAGCAGGGAAAAAAAAAAAAAAACATTTACAAGTGTTGCCATTTAACTGCAGCAGGCAGAAATAAAAAATAAAAACCGAGTCATGATATCGCACCGTGAAGAATACTTCCCGCCCCTTGTGGCCTACAACATTTGCAAAACATTTTGGAGTGAAGTGGGTTATTGCATTTGCAATGGGGCTCTTCTGCTGCGAGCGTCCTCTCTCCAGCTCGAGAGGCACGGGGCCACTTAGGGCCTGAAAGGGGTTTATATGGATGGGAGCGGAGGTGCGGTTCGCTGGAACAATTTACTCTGGGGCTCTGAGCTGTCTGTTAGGAGAGGGGGAAGTGATTTGGGAGCTGGGGGAAGTGGTAGCTTTCCTCTCCTCATGGGCTGTTACGGGCTTCCACTCCGTGTTTAATTTTTTTTTCCTTTACCTGTCTTACAGGTAATCCAGTGGGAGGACTCACTATGAACCACAGAGATCAAATGGCATATGAGTTACCTAGGGTCTTGGAAAATTCCCCTGCCGTCCTCTAGATGGCGCATCCATTTTTTTTCTAACTTTGGTTACAATTTAGCTTTTTTTGAAAACTCTTTAGTTAGTTAGCCTATGAAAAACTGATTATAATCTGTTATTAAGGAGTTTGTTATGTATTGATTATTGGATGTCTGTGGCTTGGTGTGCCTCCTGATTGAATGAAGCCTGCCTCTCTTTGGCTTTTGTGGTTGATGTTCATCCGTTGTGTTTCTGATTGTAGGAAATGGATTGCGATCACCTGTGCAGGCCAGGTAAATTAAAATTAGGCTCATCCACTCATCCAGTTCCTGACTTTATCTGATATAAATACCATATTTCTTTCTGAAATAATATATGAAAACCTTGTTAGGTTTCCCGTGGAAAACTCAAGCTGGGAGCTGATTAAGTTTGGGCTGTGAGTTCTTGCTAATGCTATAAACCCGTTGAGTAAGACATTAAAATCAGACAGGTGAAAACAATGCATTTTCCTCCCTGTGCTGTTTCAATACCGCTCAGTTTCCCGAGCCCCGTGAAGGCCTCATGAAGTCATGCAAAGTGTGACTGGGAAGATAAACTGCTAATTTGGGAGCTTGGAGCAGCGGAGAAGAACCTGACAGTGGGCTAGTGTCCAATATGCCTAAGTATTGGGACATGCGTTTAGAGCGAACTCATCCACCATGCTGTGATTGGCCTAATCCTAAACCGCTTACTCTTTTGTGTGCTACCTATCCTGTCATCTCGGCCTAAAACACTCTCTGTTGGCTCAGAGCCAAGCACAAACCTTCAACAGAACCTGCACCCCCTAGTGCTACCCTTTACTTTTCATATGTTATTTTTACACGTATGATTTCTTAACAATTCTCTTTTTTTCAAACATGACGTAAGGACAATGATTTTTTTTCATCTTATCTTATCAGACACATGGAAATATGGATGCAATTGTGACACATTTCTTGTTAGTGTAGCTGTAGCTGTGAGTGCACCATACACATGGTAATTACCCATACTGTTATGTAAAAACAGTATAATTTCATTCCTCCATAATTTCATTCCTTCAGGATGGTAGAATGACGAGATAGCACTGGATACGTGGAGAGGTGTTGTCGAGGAGGAGGCGGTGTGACATTATGGAATGCGGCAGTCTGTGAATGGAGACCACTCTTAATTCTTGGTAATGGCTCACCGACTGCACAAACCACCCCACCCCCCCCCCCACCCCCACCAGTGTGTGGTATTAAGTGCAAAGTAATGCCTCCTTACCACTCCCTGCCAGCTCAATCATATGATGACAATATCACATCCAGTTTACTGTCATAATGACACACACCGTGTTCTGTGTGTGCATGTGTGTGCGTGCACACATGTGCGTATTTCTGCATGTCTGTGTGTGTGTGTGTGTGTGTGTGTGTGTCTGATCACATGGCCAGCCCATTCACCTAATATGAACCCAGCAGACAGCAGCGCACCCCAGTGGTTCTCCAGCCCGGCGCACACATCATGCAGGGTAATGACCGCATCCTCCCTCCGCGCCCCACAAAGCGCCCCTCGCCGACCCCAAAATGACTTCCCAGAGAGCCATAAACTCCAGACATCGGCCAGGACCATTAACTCCTGCAAATGGATGACACCTGAGATATTGAAATTGTTTCTAGGAAAAAATAATAAATAAATAACCCCCCTGATCATTAAACTTCATTGTATTTGACAGCAGGTGTTGTTTATGTATACTGTATGTTTCCAAAGACCATTGGAGTAATTTACAGGTTATATTTCCGGTGTAACAACAGAACAGTGGCATATTGTAACACTCATCTGATACATAGTTAATGACTTTCACTACATGCTCTTAGAGACAAAACGTTCCTAAAGGGTTTTTCACTTGTCCTGGCTGAGTGGGGGGCGCTGGAGAGGGGACCCTTAAAGCTTCTCCTCTGATATGTATTTCACTCACAGGTTCCCTGTAGAACCTGATTCTGGGGGTTACATAAAGAACCCCTTGAAGATTTCTGTATCTAAGAGGAACCTTTAAGGGTTCCCCCTGTAGGACAGATGAAAAACCTTTACAGGTGCAGCAAAGCACTCTTTCCTCTAAGAGTGTAGTCAGTGCACACAAATCTAAGACCAATAGGAACATGTTCAGGTTTTTATGAGATCACTAGTGTATCTGTATTATGAAAATTAAACACATTACTTATACTAAATCGACTGCACTTTCTGCAATTCACTGATTCTTAAAATACTTATTTTGTACCCTTTTGTGGACTTCATGGCCTTTTACCAAATAAAGTAGAAGGCACACCTCTCTGCTCCTTTCCTCAAAGCAGAATTAGAGAGAAGATGATTTGAATTCATTATCTAAAATCATACAATGACGTGTCCCAAAGCCTTCCAAATTTCATTTTCTTCCCACGGCCCTGCCTCCACAGCGTAATTGCCTGTCTTTTGTGCTGTGTCACTTTGCTTTCATACTTTTTTTCCTACAGAGTTATGGGCTGGCAAGTCAATAATACCGAACCGTGGGGGAAAAGGATTGTGATGCCACCCAAGACAGCCAGTGTAATTTAGATTTTTTTCCCCCCTCTCACTCTCTCAAGGCAAAAGATAAAAAAGACAAATATAGCTGGACAGGGACGTACCTGTGCCGTGTGCAGAGTAGAAGTGGAGCGGAACCTCCCTGATTGACTGCTGCTGATCAAATATTGTCCTTCACCAAGAGGGTTCCCTCATCCACTCCGTTACACCCTCCGTACAGCTGGGGAGAAATTTAGCTCAGAGATAAAATACTCTCTTCTGATTTAACAGGGTACATATACAGCAACGCATCGAGTGCCATTTCTCATTACCATCAGTCTGGCCATAACTGACTCCTGTCAGATAATTGACTTTGATTTCTGATATATACAGTAAGGCTGTACTCCCCCCAAATTATAGGTATCTCCTTAATGCCTGACTGCTTAAATGTCCCACGGTACAGTGCTCTTAGTGTCTCTTCTCTGCCAACATTTCCATGAGAGCTTTCGGATCTTTGTTTTCATAGTTCTTTCAGTTTTTATGTATATTTTTAGACATTGATGATGATGATGATGAGTATCATATTATCATCATCATAACTGTTTCTTACATCTGTTTATTACTTATTAGGAAATAAACTCTTGGTCACCTCACTCTTCAGCATGAGAAAGGACAACATCATGCTATACACTTATCTCACATCCACAACGGAGTCAGTGCAGGTCCTCCTTACAGAATGGATGCAGGGAACCAAACGGCACCCATGCTTTCATGCTCAGAGCTGCATTTCCTGAAATGAATTAAAATACTAAGCTGTGAAATTCCCTGAAGAACTAGAATTCCAGAATGCTTGTGTTTTAAAGATAGATAGATAGATAGATAGATAGATAGATAGATAGATAGATAGATAGATAGATAGATAAGCAATCACATGCCTAGCTAGTTGACTGAAGTAACATTTTATGAATCAATGACCTAGCTAGCTTAAATTAGGTGTGCAGTGACAGTGACATAAAGTGGTGATCCCTTATCAGCTGTTAATGTGTTTCCTTCATTTCGTTTTGAGAAGCAAATGCTTTCTTCTCAGATTTTCAACTGACCAATGAGGTAGCTTGCCTGAATTAACAAATGGAAGACAGAGGAGACAGACCTATCACAATGCTCGACTTTGGTTTCCTAGACAACTATAAACGAACTGTTAGTTTTGTGGCTATTGGAGCTCTCCAGGGTACTGAAGTTAAAGGCCTGCAGCCACCTACAGTAGACTTTTAGGCTTTTCAAGTTATATGGAAATTTTAAGCCTCTTGAGAGTTCCCAGCACTTGTGCAATTTGAACCTCTATTAAATGCCAAGATAAAGGCTGGCAAAGACGCTGTTCCCTATTACATGGATTTCAACGTTTCAGTGTCATAAGGAATCATTTTGCCAGTTAGGCATTTGGTAAAACAATGAAAGAGCTGTTTTGAACAAAATAAATCACAACTTAAAGTGAGTCTGTTTATGTAATTTCAAATTGTGTCTAACGGAAAATACCTGTTAAAATCAGTGCTTCAACAGGAAGCATTAATTGGAGAAGTTCAAGCAAAGCAAAACTACTAAAAGTCTTTTTACTACATGATAAAAATAGTCTGATGTATAATTAATACACACATATACCATGGTGTTGTTCATGAATGTGAAATGCAATCTATTAGGATGTATCTGCAAGTAAAACATATGAAAGTATGCCTTGTCAAAAAAAAAATAAATAAATAAAAAAATAATCCTTTGGCTCAACTTGCAATTGGACAGGAATTTATCCACAAGGGGGTAAATAAGCCCATGTAACCTTTTCAAGTAAAACAAAGCCCTGCATAACCAGAAATAATCTATTTCTTTATGTAAATAAGAACATCACTGCAATATACCCAAGTCATTAATCTTTTTGGCCTTTATTGGCACCCTTACTAATAACCTTATTAGCAGAATGAGGAGAGCCTGTGCTAGCTACACGATTGCCTAAATTAGTGGATGGTATTGGGCCTATGAGACAGCAAGGCCTAAAGCCTAAAACCATCACCGTGGCGACACTGTTGCATCACCATAGATACTGTATGAGGGCACTTTGAAGTGGGCGTCTGCCTTGCTAATGTCCCATTGGGTTCAGTAGAAAAGTAGCCAGAAGCAACGCGGCTTTGAAGTACCCCCATGCCTCCTCATGATATGTGATGGCAAGACACAGACTTAGCATTCAGCTAACAGAGGGAGTGTGGGGAGTGCATGCATTGAAAACCATGGGAGAGTGAAGATTTGATGCAGTGTTGTAACAGCTAGCCTGCAACTCCAAAATTACCTTTAACAGCAGTTGTCGAATGCCTTATTTCCATAGGAGATACCTTTGCTACAAGGAAATATTAAAACATTTTTTTTTTTGACAATTCTGACATAAAAAACATATACAACAGAGACCAAGTCTAACAGTAGTATTTATGATAAGAATGGACGTTCCCTTCACTCTATGGTTTTTTTCAACTGCTAGATCACATCATGTGGTTTGAAAATGTAATTGCAAAATGCAAGCAAGTAAAAAAAAGACATTTAAGTTAAAGTACAGCTAAAAGTTTTGGCCATATGAGTCCATTTTTTTGTGTTTTCCTTTTTAAACAATTTCCAGTCTGCCCAGTCTGGCTCAGAGCCGGCCAGAAGCAGATGGGCTCTCCTTCTGAGCTGGGTTCTGCTCAAGGTTTCTTCCTGTTAGTCAGGAAGCTGTTCCATGCCATTGTTGCCCTTGGCTTGATTTGAGGGGGTCTCCATTCTGGGATCCATGCAAAGCTGCTTTGTGACAATCAGTGTCATAAAACACACTACACAAATAAAAATGAAGTTGAACTGTACATTCTTGCATTAAAGTTATTGCTTTGTATTAAAAATGGGATGTGTCTACTGTATTTGTAAAGCTGCTGAGCAAATGACAGGCATTACTATTTAGACAGCTCTCTTATATTCCCACTTTCTGCTTCTAGTTTCTGAGAAGTTTGTTGAGTAAAATCAGGAAGTAATTTTGACTGGAGTGGGACTTAATAAAACATGGACATAGACCAGGATCCTTGTGTTCCTCTTCAGGAACCAATAAGAAAAGGCCACTGGCTTTAGGCAGCTTCACAAACAAGGTAGCTACAAATCCTGCCATACCTACGCCAAGGTAGCATCATATGCCGCATATGTTAGCCATGCTAGTCCCGGGTGCACCATACTGTAACTGAAGTAGCCTCATATGCTACCATACCTGAGCCAAAGTAACATCATGAGCAACATATGTTAGCCAAGCTCATCCTGGGTGCACCATACTGTAGCTAAGTTTGCCTCAAATGCTACCATACCTAAGCTAATGTAGCATCATGTGCAACCTGTGTTAGCCAAGCTAGCTCCAGGTGCAATGCACATTAGTAAAGCTAGCGCTGGGTACACCATACCAAGAAAGCCAAGGTAGCCTCACATGCTACCATACCTTAGCCAAGGTAGCCCTGCATATCATGCTTAATCCTCCCTCCTATGATGCTGGCAAAAGCAGGTCAGATCAGGGACACAAACCTGAACAATTTTGGGTTTTTTCTAACCAATCTACAGGAGGTTGTCCTGGCAACAGCTGATTGAACTCCAGCTGAGAGTGAGCTACAAGGATGTGGTCCCCCTTGGTCACATAATAAAGGGTTTCTGGGATATGTCATAATGACATTTTGACAATGTAACAGCTAAGCCTGGGCTGACTCACTTTCTTCTGTGAGACACAGATTATACGGCAACAAGTCAAATGTTAAACAATTAAAATAACTGACCTGTCCAGTTTCACAGTTCAGACGGCCCACACACTGGTCAAATGCAGGTTTCCTCCATATTCACCCATAATTGCACTGTGATCTTTTGTTGCAGTCACTATGAAAGGCCACCTGTTTTCCACACTGTGGCTGTCGACAGCTTGTCTGTTTGGTGGTGACTGAATCCATTACATACTGCTGTGCATAGTGAAAAGAGTGCAGCTCTTGCAACATATGCTTGCCAGCTCCACTTACATGCACAGCAAGTTGTTGTCTTTCCCCACGCTTACCATCGCACATCCCAAAAAATGTGAAAGTAAATCTCAATAAGTAAATGATGATTACCGCCAGGGATGTTTTTTTTTTTTCTAATTTATGTTTTAGTTAATCTAAGTCTACATTGTGTGTTTGAATGAATACACCCTCTTTCCCCAAAGCAAACAAAATAGAATTAATTGCTTTTCAACTAAATAATATACATGTCAGGTTTCTGTGTTGGCCCCTAAAGTTGTTTACCAATTTGTCTGTGCCCCTCAGGTTTCTTGCCCTGTTATTTCATCGTTGGTTAGTTTACCAATATTTACTCCAGAGGAGCACTGTGTAATGAAATAGCAAATTACTTGTGACTGTTTTGTAAATTTCATGGAACTGTGTTTACATTAGAACGGGCCCCTGCTAGAATCCATTCGTTTTCAAAAACCATAATTTTACATAAGCAGTAAGAATAAGTAAGTCTGTCAGATATAATACTACATATTTCATATGGAAAACATGGCCCTGTTATAAATACCTCATCATCCAATTTTAAATGAGTATTTAAATTTCCCCAAAATGCCCCTGGTGCATTAAGCAGCTGAGTCAGGGACAATAACACAAACATATCTGCTAAACATACTCTGGAATCTGTGTGCATCTCTTTTTATCTGTTATTAGATCAACATAGTCATGATAGATATTGTTTCTTAGCATTTCTATGCTCACATAGCTGGTATAATATTAAGTCCCCCATATGGTCATCTCATTTTAATTCATTCTGAGGCAAAAATCAATGTTCAAGCTTTCTTGAATAAAAAAAAAAAGCATGCAATTTTATTAATGAGTCTCTTCCCTGATTGGCTGACAGTAATGTCATTGGTCTAATAAAATGGCCCCGTTGTGATGTCACAATGGGCCTTGTACTGAAAGGTTGAATATAGTTACATGTGCCACTACAACACAAGTGTGCGTGTGAGAAAAATGGTGTAGTTTGGCTCAGCTAGCAAAACCCAACCTCCACAAAATTGCTTGAGTTCTTTTCGAAAATATATCCAGGCTATATTTTGTGCATTCAATATTAATATTATACTTCATAGTATTGTTTTTGTGTGGCTGTACATTTGGGGGATGAATATTTACGGTCCAGTCATGATGTACAAGGCTACGTTTTTGGTGAATAATTGCAGAGCGGATCCTGCCAAAAGCAGCCTTGCTATTGACCTCTATGAAATGATGTCATACCTGTTGTCGAATTGGCATGACAGATAAAAGCCGTTACACTTTTATAGATTTTTTTATTTTATAGCACTTAAATAACATTTTATTGTTACCCCCTGCTTACATTAATTTCTTGGCTCTCGTTTCAGGGGTAACGGATTTAACAACTGCGCCCAGCTCTGAGCTTCCCCCTCGAGAATTGTACCTGTTCCAGCACCTCTTTCATTTTAAAGCTCCACAGCAGTTAAAGTGAGTGCCCACCTGCTCTTATTAATAAAACAGGAATCTGGAGAACAGCTTCACGAGCGAGCATTAGAACCACACTGGCAAACAATAAAAAAGTCTGTGTTTTTTTGTTACTCACATTGTCAATGATTTGTGACAATCATTTGTTTGTTAATAATTTTGACAAGTAATATGCATGAAAAGAGGAATGGATTTCTGGTAAACATGATATTTAAATTGACAAACAAGCAGTCTGTCAAAAATCACTTCTGCACCATTTCAGCACATTTGTATGTTAATATTGTCATTCCTATCAATAACACTTGTTATAATTTTGGATTTGCTTACATACATAGGAATATACATACAGTGGGGTCCAAAAGTCCAAAAGAGACCACCAGTGGAAGAGCTTCTATTTTGTGTTCTTTCACAAATTAATATATTTTTTTTTAAATTACAAATTATATTAACAATTTAAGTGAAAGGCTGAATCTTTGAAGAATGTACATGTATTTCCAGAATTTCTTAGTTTTCAGTATTTCCCCCTTTTGCTTTAATGACAGGGTGCACTGGAGCTGGCATGGACTCCACAAGCTTGAGCAAAACCTGATGATACATGTTATCTCATGGTCTTTAAGTGCAGAAAACTCTATTTGCCTTTAAGTGCCCCAGTAAGTGTTCGATGGAGTCTGACCTTTTTTACAAAGTTATTGACAGGGTCAGTGTCACACATTTGCTTACATTTGACTTAGACATTGTACAGAATCTTCAATATTTCTGCTTCACTTTAAATGTCATAATGTTTCTTTGTTTTAAATGTTTCAAAATCCTAAAACTTTCTGATTATTTCCAGGTTTACATGAAAAAAAAAAACATTCAGTGTGGTCTCAGACTTTTGGACCGCCTGTGCATGAGGCACTGTCATAGCTGTCACATGTGTGCTCTGAATCAGTGTGAGGTTCACACAATGAGGACCAGTCAAAGCTGCAGATAAACACAATTATAATTAATTAAGAGAGCTGGTTCTGTTCAAAACAAGTCCTCCAGGTATGAGTCTCTCACATCCATGTAAAAATCCATGCATGACACTTATGATCTGTACACTGTTATCAAAAAAAAAAAAAACTTTGCATGCCTTCTTTTACTGCCACTCAGTTTATACAGCTGAAGGTTTTATTAAAGCAAATCTAGTTAAGATACCTTGCTCCAGGGTAAGAGGCCGTATTGGGAATCAAACCTGCAACTCCTAAGTTACAGTGCCATAACAATTAAACTGCTCTCCTCCAGCCATTTTCCTGCTTTAATCAGGTGGGTTCCATGGGATTAGTGCTCACAGTGTTCAGGACAGGTGGGAGGGACGTCAGGACGCAGAACATTAGTATTCAGGTGCGGTGGCATCAGAGCCAGGTGATGTCATGTTTGTTGTCTAGACAGAGGAGTACATTCTCTGCCCTCACCATCCTGGCGTACCGTGGCAGCCCTCCCAAATAACAAACAATGTCTGTTTCCACTCGTGAACGCTTTGCATGTGCAGCAGTGTTAGGTTACTCAAGCATTTTATACAGACAATGGAGATGAAATATGTCATTTTACGCTCATTTTCTCTTTGTAAATTGAGCAGAATTGAGCAAAGTGTGGAGTAGTGATGCCTTCAGAAACTGATAAGCCTGTGTGTGTTTGTGTGTGTGTGTGTGTTTGTGTCTGTGAGTGTGTGTGTTTGTGTGTGTGTTTGTGTGTCTGTGAGTGTGTGTTTGTGTGCCTGTGTGAGTGTGTGTGTTTGTGTGTGTGTGTGTCTGTGTGTGTGTGTGTGCAAAAGCAAATGTGTTTGTGTGTGTCTGGGTGTTTGTGAGTGAGAGGGCACAGGTACCTGTATTATGTGTGTGTGCATATGTGTATGCATGTGTATGTGTGTGTGTGTGCATGTTATTTTGTGAAAGAGACAGAGAGGTACAGGTGTGTGTGTGTGTGTGTGTGTGTGTGTGTGTGTGTGTGTGTGTGTGTGTGTGTGTGTGTGTGTGTGTGTGTGCATGTTATTTTGTGAAAGAGACAGAGAGGTACAGGTGTGTGTGTGTGTGTGTGTGTGTGTGTGAGTGTGTGTGTGTGTGCATGTTATTTTGTGAAGGAGGACAGAGAGGTACAGGTGTGCGTGTGTGTGTGTGTGTGAGTGTGTGTGTGTGTATGTGTGAGTGTGTGTGTGTGCATGTTATTTTGTGAAAGAGACAGAGAGGTACAGTGTGTGTGTGTGTGTGTGTGTGTGTGTGTGTGGTGTGTGTGTGTGTGTGTGTGTGTGTGTGTGAGTGCATGTTTGTGTATGTGAGTGTGTGTGTGTGTGCATGTTATTTTGTGAAAGAGACAGAGAGGTACAGGTGTGCGTGTGTGTGTGTGTGTGTGTGTGAGTGCGTGTGTGTGTGTGTGTGTGTGCGTGTGCGTGTGTGTGTGTGTGTGTGTGTGTGCATGTTATTTTGTGAAAGAGACAGAGAGGTACAGGTGTGTGTGTGTGTGTGTGTGTGTGTGTGTGTGTGTGTGTGTGTGTGTGTGTGTGTGTGTGTGTGTGTGTGTGTGTGTGTGTGTGTGTGTGTGTGTGTGTGTGTGTGTGTGTGTGTGTGTGTGTCCATTTGTCAGATAGACGCGCAGAGAGAGGGACAGTGATGATGTGTCTGAGAGCGCCCTGAGCTCAGTGCAGTGGCCTGCCTTTTCTCATACAGGAGAAAATGAAAAACAAACATCTCTCAGCTTCACTCAAATCCAGCTTTTGGGCGGAAGGATTTTAATTGCAAGTAGCCAAATGTAACCTCAGAACTTGACAATGACCTTAAAGTTTGTAGCAGTGGAATTGATTTCCTCACTGTGACCAATTACTGTAGCTATATAGCAATCACTCTAAGGTTGCAAGGCAACATTCTGCTTCAAGACTATACTTATATACTCCTAGGAAAATACATCACAATAGGTTTGGCAGTCACCATAGAGACAACGGAACACCAGTGCCCAGACAGGGTGGGTTAAGGGCAGAGAATGCAGCCTGCGATGGCAACGCTTTCAGCTGCTTGTGTGGAAAAACATTGAACACCATGTAACTGTATTATGTTAATGGACTGTGGTAATTTACATTACATGACATTACATTACATTACAGGCATTTAGCAGATGCTCTCATCCAGAGCGCCCGACAGCACAAACTGCATTTCTTTCGGGACAAGGGTGTTAAAGCGCTAGAGGGGGGTTAAAGTGCCAGGAGGGATAGCATGGACTAAACCCTGTGGATGACCTAAAGCGATGTGTGATTTTATACAGAATTTAATACAGGAGAGGCCTTTAACAGGGAACTGAGCTGGAATAGTCCTTTTTGTAACTAAAATAAATACAGTCAAACCACACTTTGCATATAATATTGAACCTATTTATAATAAAACAGTTTAACATAATCACTATGGCCAAACCTATCTGTGTAATAAGATCTATATTCACAAAATGTAATCCGTTTATTGGTTTAAAACTCATCACCTGGTTATGTTTGTTTACTATTTTTTTCAAGGTTACACCTGTACATGTTATAAAAAGTGGTAACTAAGGGGCTGTTAAAAAAAAACAATACATTAGCAAAGATAAATAAAAAACTTCTTTGCTGTATATATTTATATACAGTTCTCACTGTATATAATATATATATATATATATATATATATATTTAACTGTTAGAAATGTTCAACAAAGATCAGTTAATATTGCTAGATATTGCCAAAATGCATGTTATTAATATCTCATTTAGTTATTAAGAAATGAATTGCTTTTAAAGAATGTGTGAGTGCTTAAATGTTATAAAAATGGATAAAAAGGTTTTATTTGGAACTGAACACTTGAGAAAAGTTTGAATGAACTGAGCTCTCGCCATATGCACTGGAATGTGCAAATATGATTTGCAATGTTTAATCCATTCAACCAAATATTTCCCTAGAGTTATGTTTTTCATTTCACCCACGAGATCATTTTTCTCATTTATTTATATTTGCAAATCCTGTTTAAAAAGTAGTTTAGAAGTAAATGAGAAACAAAAATACCATGAATTATGTCTCAAAAGAAACCGCTCACCATTTACTCAGAGAAATCAATATCATTAAAGCAAAGTTTAAAATATTTACTTTAGTTTTTAATGCACAAACACTCAGCATCCAGGGAAGGTAAGCCCAGCAAATCGCAGGAGGATTTCCCTAAATGAAAAATCAGGACCGGGTCAATAAACATGGTCTTATGACACCAAATTCCTTATTATACTCTAATTTCAGATCAAACTATTTCAACATTTCATCACTGCACTTTCAAGCATTCTTTTTCTATGAAACCTGAGAAATCAATATAAATAATCTGTTCAATAAGCCATTATTTAAAAAAAAAAACTGAAAAGAAAATAAACAAACAAAAAAAAAAAACATTTTGCCTCATTAAAATCTTGGCCAAAATTACTCTGGTGGTGGTGATCATTTTTCCTTCGGATGCCATTAAAAGCATAAACAGTATTGTTGACATTTACTTCATAAGTAAATGGGCATTCATGGTCTGAATATTAATGATTTTAATTGATACAGGTAGAAGTTCACCGAAACTCCAGAAAAGAGTTTGAGAGATTTAATGGCAAAACAAAGTTTGATAAAACAGGGAAGCAGTTTTGGCGAGAATTCTGAGGATTCTGATAAGAGAATGCCCATGTGACTGTGAAGCAGACAGTGACAGTGCGCTCTTACCCACCTGGAGGACGGGGCTATGACATGGCGGATGAATGGAAAAGGGGAGCCGACCCATGACAGAGCCAGAGGCTGGTGTGGGTAGTAGGGTGGGGGAGTGTGGCATGCCAGGCCCTGAAACAGCAGAGAGAAACAAGTCATCATGGGTATTTTTATACCATTTCAGCACCAGTGATTGGCCAATGAATACAAATGATCAGACTTTGCGAACACACATTTAGCACCTGATCCAGCACCCAAATCAGCCTTACAGGTGACCTTTGACCTGGCACAGGCACCAGGAGGTCACTAAGATCAACCTGTCTCAACCACACATGCTGTCATTTACTAAACATTACAAACACATTAGTAAATCATATATAATGATTAATACACATATTAAAAATGATTATAAACTACTTATTAATGTGTTATTCAGCAGTTTTTTAAAACTTATTTGTGTCATATCATTCCATGGGGCTTGGGATTGTGAAAGAACCTCTGGTCTCTTTATACAAAAAATCAAGATAATCCGAAGGTTGCACTGGGGACATCGGACAGACTGACTCTGAAATGGGATACGTCCCTTTCTCATCTCTAAACTCTGATAGCATTATTCATAACTCCCTCCTTCAAACATACAGCCGAGTGAAAATGTCGGCCTAATTTTGGTTTCCTGTGGGATGCTGGTTGCGTTTTAACTGCACTGAGCCCCGATGGAAGCAGAGCAGCTTGGTCGACACCTTGCTTCTCCTGCTTCCCTTCTCTGGCCTCATTGCTATGCGACTTTGAACTGACCATCAACACATCCACGTCCTGCAACTGGCTTTTTACAGTGTTAAACTTTCGCTGGACAATGAACCCTTATGTACTTTTTTTTTAAGAATTGAAATGCTATATGAATTAGAGTAAAACATACTCCACATATTAGAGATGATTTAATTCAAACAGAGTATGAAAATTTTCTCTGTATGTACAGCACTAGTGTAGCTGTACATCACATTTCACGGTATACCACTCGCTAACTTTTCATTTTGAAAAAAGTTAATTTTTCAAGTTTGGCTTGGAGGGATCATGTGTACTGTGTGGGGGCGCAGCAGGCAGGCTGGATGTAAACCTGTAAATTAATGGTATGTACTGTCAGGGTAGGCCACAGTGAAGTACCTGAGAAAGCCACCCCTTGAGATGAGTCCACAGAAAATTTGGCTCAACATAAACAGAAAACGCATTAGGTTTATGGATCTTACATAAAGCTTTCATAAGACCTTAAATACATTTTTGAGGACTAATATTGATTTCGTACATGGATTTCTCCTCTCATAAGAAGCAGTTTGAAAGACGTCTATGACATGTTTCATAATAAATGAAAGGAGGCATTCAAAGAGAGTCGATGAGGATTGGACAAACATCCATCGCGCTGACCAGCTGGTTCTGGTGTATTGTTTTGGATAATATATCTAGTAATGCGATGTCCAATTACATATTTATGTCAAAAGTAGCATAAATGATGAATAAATGCTTTATGAAATCTGCATTATGAATGAACGTTGTAAATGTTTCCAAAACCCTTGTGAATGTACAATGAATGATTTATGTCACTAATATCTATGAAAACCAAATTCAAGTTTTGTTTGTTTTTTTTTTTTTTTGTTTCAAGACCTTTTTAATGGATCTATTCCTATTCATTTCCAGAGAACGTTGGGGCTTGGCTATCATGTGAATTATCCTTCCTGTCATTATGAATCACAAAACAGGCTATGATTGGCTGGTTTCCTCCATTTGTTTACAGCAACCTGGCCAAAGCAGTAGAACATTACAATTACACCCAGGCTTTCAAACTTGATATCAATGAGGCCAACAACATTTTTACACTCATGGTTGGATTCAAAATGTTGTTCAGATGTATATCTTAGAGATATACAATCATTTCAAAATAATCATTTCAGAAAATATAACCTTAACTTATTTGAAATCGCTCTGGTACAGGAGTTCGGAGTTTGGGTTTTAACATTACCAAAAGTGTTATTTTGATACTTTTTTTGATGAAGCCCACCTGTACACCCAGATTGTGTTGATTCTGACACCCACAGTGTTAAATTTGTCATTTGGAATTGACCGTGAATGTTAACCCAGGACAGAGCTCATCTTTCGTTTATCCTTAGCACTGTGTCTCTGAACCTTATTTATCTGCACTGGTCTCATGAAGTGTCTCATACCAGGGTCTCCAAACGCTAATGACAAATAAGAGTACCAACAATATCACCCGCTGATGTACAGACAGTTAACATTTTCACTCAGTCTATTTCTAAATTATATCAAAATTGTTTACAATTACTATTGTCGCTTAAGAAAGGGTTTTAGGCAATTAATCCAAATTTATTGGAAATTTCAAAGCTTGCATGATTAGGATGAAAGGACAGATGATAATACTATCAGTGTCCAGCAGCATGACAGCAGATGTATTACAATGAATCATATGATATTAAATTACATGAGCAGCATTTATGCACCTTATCAGTTTGAATAATAACGAGTTTTAATGATTATTGTTAAAGTTGTGAGCAGCAGAAGCCCCTGGCGCCTCCTTTGTGTTCCCAACAAAACTCTTTATTATTACAGGGCATCTGCTGCGTCCACTTGGGTTTATCGCCTTTCCAGGGTAATAAGACTAAGCAGGGGATATGTTTATAGTCTGGCTGTGCTGTGGTAATTGTATCCCCGGGCAAGGATGCAGGTATGGAGCTCACCAGAGGTGGCGCTGTTGTGAGTTGATCTGGGGATATCCGTCCTCCTGGGAAACTCTTCGGCCAATCGCGCGCCCCTGAGGGGCCCCCAGCAACATTCCATGCTGGCATGTTCTGGATTTGATACGAGACAATGAAACGAATCACAACACTAGAAATAGGCCTGGGAGTCAATTAACACCGAGTTAGGCCTGAATCCTGAATCCTGACTCCTGGCCTCAGGGTCACAAACCACCTACATCCCTTTCCTGTGCAAGTCTGTCGATTCAGGAGTCAGTCATTGTGTAGAAAATACTGTGGTTTCCCTCTGGATTTGGCTCTCACACAAAACGAAAGGTTCCTAAAGGGTTTCTCTTTTTGTCCTGCTGGAGCACCGTACGGTTATCAGCATCGAAGGAGATCCTTTCAGGGTCATTTCTTCCTACAGGACAAATGAAGAACCCATAAAGGTGCAGGAAATAACTTTTTCATCCAAGCGTGTCTCTTTAAGGGCATTTGTGGTTCAATCAAATCGCACTTTAGTGTTTTTAAGGGCTCTTGATATTCCGTCAAACCCAGCCCTACGTAGCTAAGCTCAAAATAATAAGCCGTTGGGACCCATCAAGACTGAAAACCCTAAGGAGCAGGTAAAGGTGTGGTCTAGAGGGGGGGCATGTTCTCTACACTTTAAAATGAAGCATCAGTGTGTAGGAGAAGCTTCCTGTAGCAGAATTCTCCATTTTCACATACGACAAGGTATTATTCATAACCCAAATTTAACAGATATTCCCGTTAAATACATCCTTTTGGTTGACATACGTATGATTCAGAATGAGACTAATACTTAATAAATAAATAAGTTTTGACACAACTTAGTTTACATAAACTTATATTACTATAATATAGTTTATATATAAACTGTATATGGAAAATAAGATTTATTGATATAATTAAATATCCATACAGACTTTAGTATCAAATTATTATAAAATTGAATGATAAACCATCATTCTACTAAGAAAGAGCACAAATATTCACTATAACCCTGCAGAATGTCCTGAAATTATAACAGTGGAGTTATGAAAGTAAACAGGTATAAAAATAAATTAATTCAGTAAAGACACTGTCAGACAAACTAGGTGCATAGATTATAAGGACTGTGATACATTCACAGTCTGTAAATCTCCAGAAAATTTCTGTCTGATAAACATTCTCTCTCTAAGGATGTGCAGAAGAGGAAAAGAGGAGAGAGAGAAGAAAAGATGAGAGCAGCTCTCTTGTGCTGAAGGCAGCATAGTTTACAAAGAGAGGAGGCGTGGGAGACAGAAATAAGAGGGGAAGTCCAGGAGCACCCTGGTGCATCTGCTCCTTATCTCAGAGCTGTGGCAGGCCATGAGGACAGCGCAGCTGACGGGGCCAGATTTGGGCTTTAGATTGGGGCAGCGTCGACCCCACCGTGGTTGCTGCGGTTACTGACTTTCAGGCATGTGGATCGTTCTCTCCTGTTGCTCCCCCTCGCTCCACCTGGCCTCTGCTTCATCATTGTCACAGCTGTTGCATTCGCTGTGCATTTAAAGGGACTACCATATGAATTATCGCACAAGCAAAACAATCCACGTTAAACAGGGATGTGCACACCTTTGTTGCTGCTTCTGTTGCCCTGGCAACGGCTCATTTGCCCTCTTTTGGCCAAGCTGCCACTCTGAAGGATTTTGTTAGCTGGGATTAGCCATTATTAGCACTAATAGAGCACTGGTAGAGCCACTGGCCCTCTGAACGTCTGTGTACGTCACCCATTCCAGCGGACCTCACCTCCTGAATCCACCAGGGACTTCGTCAGGCTATCTGAAAAATTAACTCTTCCTTGTTCCTCATTAGCTCAGTAACTTTACAAAAGGCATAGCAACGTGACATCCGTGATGTATGCAAGAGCGTTCGTCGTGGCGTGTTGGAAACCTTTTGGGAGGAAGTCAGAAAACTGAATGCTATATGGTCCAGTTACACCGCCATTGACATGTGATTTTTTTGTAATTGTCCTGTAGTGTGGCGCCGGTTTTAAAATGACAGGATGTATGAGAGTGAAATAGAGTGAAGCAGGCAATTAGGGGGGAGAGAAACGAAGAGCGAGGTAAGGAAGAACGGAAGAGGACAGGACAGGAGAGGAGGGTGTCACGAGAAAGGTTGATGTGACAGGCCTCCTCCGACAGGGCCTGTATCTTCGGCAGTGAGCAGTTCATTATAAAAAAAGACCCCCTTCGGGCTAGACGGTAATGCAAATCGATTACAGCACTCCGTGGCATTTGCAGTCTGCGGCTGAATGTGCGAGCTCAGCTATGTCACTCAGCCCAAAGGCTAGCTAAAGCAACGAGGCCGCAGCGCACCTGAGGGACGGACCGCATGTTATGGTACATCGTTATCTCTCCTTCTCCCCCAAATAAGTTTCTAAGTTCCTGCTATAGGGGCCGCTGCTCTGTATTTAACCTTTAGCGCTTAACCTGCACACTAAGCCTACTTTAGGGACTGATTTGCATACTCGAATCAGGAATAATATGCTGTGTGCGCACCGCTTACCACGCACAGCGCATGCAAATTTACTCATCCTCGAATGTCATGGTTAAAAGAATAATGGGCTTTTAACTCATTTGCTTATCTCATCGCATGTGTAATGAAACGACAATGTTAACTTTTTTCGGTATAATTTTCCAGAATATGACTGTATTAATTGTATTGTTAAAATTGCATTGCTTGTCAGTGATTTATATCAGCATTCACTGATATATCATTTTGAACCCAGTGTTCATTTAGCTCCTTGAAATGAAATGTTAATGAATTAAATACATGCAAATTCCATGAAATGCATAATGATGATGTCACAGGCATGGCTATGGCAACAATTCCCTTTAAATGATGTCACATGACACATGCCTCATTACCTCATCTGCATAACAGACTCTTTTTGAAGTGTGTTTTGGGGTCACAGTTAATGTTGGGGTGACAGTGAAGAGTGGAGTCCCTCACCTGTCTTCCATTAATCATACACTTTTCTTCATTTAGTTCAGGGGTCCCCAATCTTACTCCACCAGGGTCATTGTGTGCGCATTCCTTTGCCTTAACCAGCACTGAGAGACCTGAATCAGTGAGTACACTAATGATGGTCTTCAACAAGGACTTCATTATTTGAACCAGATATTTTAGTGCAGGACAAGGAGACTTCTATACCCACACTGGACCTTTTTTAAGATAAGGCTGTGGTTGGGAATATGGAGAAATCAGTACAAAATTAAGCTTTGTGTACAATGAAATACAGACAAAAAAACTGATATCATGACTGTCATTTCCACCTCAGAAAACAGGGAATGGGTACAGCTGCTCTGCCTTCATGCTTTCAGGGAAGAGCACAGTGACCTATATCCGAGAGTTAGCAGCTGATTTGCATGTCATGCTAATGGTGTCCGTGCCTGCCAGCCACACAATGTGCTGAGCCCAGCACGGAGCTAACAGTGAGCTCTAGCTGTGTTTACAGACCCGTTGCAGGTAGGGGACTGCAACACTGGCTTTACAGGAGCAGCGCTGTGCTGGGGGACTAGGGTGGTTAACCAGCGGTGTATGAGGAGGACCGAAAGCTCTAAAGCTCTACGAGGTGTGGCTAGTTAAGAACAAACCCTGAGAGTTTCAATCCGCTTGTGTCTCCAGTTCACTGTTACGCATCGCTTGAAGTAGGCATGTTTTTCATGAGCATCGCTCTCATTATTTAATAGCCACACCTTGCATTGTAGCCACCCTGCCACACCCATGTTAGGCATCCAAAGCATTAATGTTATGGCAAACATCCAATCATGGGACATCTCAGCTTTCCTTTTATATGTCTGTGTCACTCAAACTGCACGCAAAGCGCACACAGCCAAGGGACTTTCTGCAAGGTAACATACAGGTTAAGATGTCATACTTTGGCTAAGAAAAAGTAAAAAAGTAAAAACTATGCCATAGTCTAATGGTTACTAGAATAAACACATTTTTATAATTTCAAGCCTGATGTTAAGTTGATGTTGCCTTTATTATGTCTTTGAATGGTCTGTGGTTTCCAAGTCTCAAAACCGAATGTAATGGTTCACCCTTCAGAAAGCATTCCTTCTGTGACTCTCTAGTGGCCACTGCTGGTTGGCTGGGTGCCTGCAATTGCTTAAACCATTTACCAAATCAGCACACAGTAATGACACTTACGCACACACTGATAACAATATGCTGTATCCATGGTATCCTGGTCATTATGGTTTCTAACAGTATATATACTGTTATTTTCATCCAACAACATGTACTTACCAATATCAGGTGAAAGCAACATTACAGACTGCTCAGTCTGAGAGAAAGGAAACCATAATGACCATGTTACTATGGATACAGCATGTTTTTATCAGGGATATGCATAATTATCATAAAATTACACTTACTGAATGCAAACTAATGTTGGAATTAACTTCTACACACCATAGTATATAATTGACAAACGGCTATATAATTATCGTAATCATTTGCAGATATGAACCTAATCGTTTACTGGAATAGAAGGTTTTTACCTTATGCAGAAATAATTATGAAACCAATGAAAAAAATATTTTTTTCTTTTTTATGTAGTTCCTCTGGCTCTCCATCAAGGACAGGGCTAGTGGAACACCCCTCTAAGACCTGATGTTAAAGATTCAGTCCGAGTCGAGATAAAGCGGATGACATCAGCACCACATCGATAAGACGCGGGGGCTGTAGAGAGTATCCGTTTCTGCTGACCGTGGCAGGGGGCTCTGGATGGACGTTCCGGGGGCAGCGTCGGGGTCCGGGGCCACTCGGACGTTTGCGTGGGCCCCACCTCATCCGTCTCCACGGTATCGATTTCCCCCTGCTGCTGCTGTAAGGCCAGCCCCTCTTCCCTCCTGACAAGGTGAGAACTTGACCGAGCAAAAACATTTTTCAGGTTGGAATTAGTCAGAAGAACAAATGGGCAAAGATGGAAATTCTTAAAGGTTAAATGAGGAAATATTATTGTATTGAATAATATAGCTGTCAACATTCATATGCAGGGGTGTAGCCAGGAATTCTGGGCCCAGTACACAGACCCCTCCACCCCTTATCAAAAAAAAAAAACATTCCCAGATTTCCGTGGGCCCCTTCAAGTCCTTGAGCCCTATATACGTAATTCCCTTTCCCTCTGGTGCTACGCCCCTGTGCATATGTCATTTGTTTTCAATGCTCGGAACAGGTTGCCAGGTCACATATCAGAGCCAGAGATTGCATGCCTGACACAGCATGGGATACTCTGTGCACAGGGGGGCATACTGGAGGCAAATAACAAACTTAACTGGGAAGAATCATCCTTGTGATTATACATTCTTATATACTCTCTACCTCTTTTTCATCCCACCCCCACCCCCCCAATCCTCCCTTTCTTCCTCTCTACCTTGTTTTCCTCCTTTTCCTCTGCCTCCCTCTACCCCCATTCTGGTTGTTACCAGCTAATTCATTTTGTAATTGGTGAAGCAAACTTACAAACCTCAACAGGTGGGCAGAGCTTTGGCTTATCCTGCAGGGGGTCAAAGCCAGTGGCTGTGCCGTCATCGCTGTTCCATCCTCCTCCCCATTCAGACCCTCAGTGCATGGGCTTCACCTGCAGGCACAGGGAGGGTTAGCGCTGGACCACTTCCATCTTTGATGCTTCTTTCCCCTCTCGTGATGCTACCCCGGCCCGAGCTCCTGCCTCTCCGATCATCCTACCGTGGCTAACGGCCTGTGTAAAGGGCAGCTATTTTAGGCTGTATTTACACTCTATGTCTTGTACATACATGGCCGGTGACTCGTAAAAATTTTGTGCAGGTTGACTTCATCTGATAGCATAGCAATGCTCGTGTTTGACTAATGTTTTCAGCTGACCTCGCCCGCTACTTTGATTCAAACAGGTCAGCTATCATTATACCCATGCTCAAAGTGCTAAGAGAGGTGCGCTAATTGGATTGCAGTTTAAATGTCTCAACTAAACTGTTTGGAATGAGATGTTTAAAATTGTGATACACTAGTTCCGAACTCTGGTCCTCAATAATCCAATCAGAGATCTGAAGAATTTTAAATGTGACACTTATCATTATGTAAGTTACAGTATGACCAGTTTAGGTGAAAATGATGTGATCATTGTAATCACACCGAAAAGCAGATTTGTGTTTGTGTGTGTGTGTCTGTGTGTGTTTGATTGGCTCAAATAAGTCAATAATTGACAGCTGATTATAGCTCCATCGTAGCAGGGGTCATGAAATCTCATTTCACCCATCGCTTCCTCTTACCCCCTGCCCCTGCACCACCACCCCAAGGCCCCTATTTCTCCTTTCGGTTCCCTCATGCGCCACAGAGAGCTCCAGCTGCACGCTCCCCTCCATGGCAGCCCAGGGGCGGCGGGAGAGAGAAAGCAACTGAGCGATCTGTCTTCCTCCTTCATCTTGCAGTGGCACATGGCTAAATTGATTTGTTGTATCTGCCTGAAAAAAAAAAAAAAAAAAAAAAACATTATGGACCACCGTCAGCAGCGGAGAGACCGTAGAGAGAGAGAGAGAGAGAGAGAGAGAGAGAGAGAGAGACAGAGAGAGAAAGAGAGAAGATCCCTGTGAGCAGTCCCATTCCAAAATAGAAATCCAATAAGAAGAAAAATAGCTCTATCCATGGGCACCATATGACGCATCAGTGGGGGGAGAGGCGATGACCTGCTCCATGTCTGCAGGGTCACATGATTTACGGAGGACAGGCGGGGATCTTAATTAAATCTGCAAGGCCGTGCCACCCAGCGTGTCGCCTGCGAATTCTTATTTGTCGAAGTGTTGTGACAAAAAGCTTCTCTCTTATAAACTTTTTTTTCTCTCAGTAATTTTTTTTGGATCCATCACTAAGTTCATACTTCATGTGTACCGCCTGTCGAGTAGTTTTCCTGCTGCATTGTATTGAGTTTTATAAAACTGAAAACTGGAGTATTCACCAATCTATTCTATAGTACATCCGAACCGAGAAATATGTTTTCAATTATTCTGGCTTTACTTATTACATCTGTTTTGTATATTTTTTAAAAATATATTGACATACTGTCAGGTAACTGCCACACTGTGTAGACATTGGACTAGATTCATTTCACATAAATCAATTAGTCTCTTTAAGGGCATATTCAATACAATTAAAACTGTCTTTATATTACATCATAATCTTATGTTTGATTGAAGGCAAACAATCTTTCTGAATACGTTCTTTTCATTTTGCAATAGATGCGATACGCACTTAGAGAGGACTTAAGCTGAATGTGATCAAATTGGCTATGCCTTTTATGGCTAAGCACATTTGATTGAATCTAGTCCATTGTGTCCCAGTGTAAGGATTCATGTGTCCGTCCCATGGGTTGGTATCAGAACCTGCTGCTGCTAACACAGCCTTTCCTGTTATTATTATTATTATGACTACAATTGCTAATAATACTGTTACTATTACCTCTACTACTACTGTTACTGCAACTACAACAACTACTGCTAATGTCACTAGTACTAATTATAATACCAGTAATGTGGTCTGTACCTTTATGTGTAAATTATGTACCAATAAATCACACTGGATACATGCTACTATAAATTAGTTTATTTTATTAGCAAGACAGCTGCCACCATGCAACACTGGCACAAAGTATGAGTACAATATCTGTAAAAAAAAAGGCAAATATCAAATAAGAGACTATAATTTAATTTCTCCTCCTCTTATCTTAATTTCACTAATTCATTTTAATTTCAAGTAATATGCTAAAGGACTCCAAATGGTGTATTACTACCTTAGTCAGAGTTTGAAGTCAGGAATATCTGAGAGAAACAGACTAATTCTCTTCTTGTAAACAGAGCAGTGTTTAGGACTGGGAGTACGCTAATGGTTTAAATTGCACGTGGACTCTTGAAGACTTATGCCAGCGCACCCTGGCAGCACAGTCAGAAATGGATTTGGGTAATTGCATTCTACCATATCTCACAAATTGGTTCCATTGTGCAAAGTCTTGAGCTTCCATTTATTACGTCCCAGTAGAACAGAGAGGCCCGCATCCTGTCAGTTTTTAATTGCATCGCTGAACTAGTTTCAAGTACTGGAGATGGCTTGCTGTTGTGAATTTTAGTGGGAATAAATTTTTCATAGTGCATTCTCTGTACTAATTCGGTACATTTTTTTTTGTTCAAAAGGTATAGTCATGAAGTACTTAGAAACATAATTCCCATCTTAATATGCCTCATTAGGTAAACAAAGTTATTTTCACTTAAACAAACTGTCCTATCAGCACAGAGAATACTGTACCTATGACAACACTCTGTACGTACTATAGCAGTCCTGTAAATAAATAAGGAGGAAAGCTCATTTCCCTCTGTAGTTTTACTGTGATCACTTTAGCATGCAGGCTGTCTCTCAAGCCTTTTTCTAAAAGTGTGCTTCTCAAGGGCTGAGTGTCCAGCAGGCTTTGCATCTCTTCAGAAGCTCCAGAATAGGAGGGGGAATGGTTGAACTAAGGCCCGTTAATCAACTAATTGATTTAATTAGGGGCTCTTAATGAAATCCAGACACCCGCAGGCTTTGGCCGGCTTGAGTTGAGGGATTTCAGTCTGCATTGCGTAGAAAGAAATCAACAGCACCTCATGTCTGATGTTCTGCAGTGTACAGGAAGCACTTGCCACAATCAGAGGAAAATCCTCTCACAACATCTGTGGGGATAAAATGGCCGCAGTCCTGACGCAAATCTCCTGATTGCACAATTTACCCTCTGACAGAGTTCACCATCATGTAATACTGTCTAAACATTTTCAATGGAAAAGATATACAATTTCATGTTGTACATGTTGTTTTCTTTATTTCCAAATAAGATGTCAAAATAAATTAAGTTAAAAACTCAATTGGTTTTTCCATAAAGAATGTGGATGGAACCCAATGAAATACACTTTGTGTGTTCAAGGGCACTGACTTTGTTCAAGACCAACTTTGTACATTATACAGACATTGTATCACACATTCCTCGGCTGACCAAATTCAGTAACTTCACTGGCTTTAATGCAATATTAAATTCACAATAGTAAAAACTAAGATGCTCTGGCTCCTGAATGGAAATAACTGACATTACCGTGGAAGTAACAGCTACACAAAAACAAAACTGAAGATATGAAAATTCACTTATAAATAACACATAGTTTTACAGACAGTTTAAAATGTAAAACATATTCCCCTCATTTTTTAAATATATAAAGCAGAGATCTGGTAGTTATTAAACATGAAGGTAGAAGAAATTACCCGAAGAAGCAGAAATAATTTTGCATTTCAAAGCAGGTGGTCGCTTTTGTGATGTGCTTAAGTTCTATTCACACAAAACTGTTATTAACAGCGGGATGTTATCTTGTGGAAAAAAAAAATGCTCTTACATCCAAGAATAATTCATACAAACTCATACATGAACCAACTATGTCTACAGCTTTTGCATAATTCATTATAAAAAGCCATGCATCCTCTCGTAACCGTCATTTGTGAATACTACTCCATATATTACACTTTAATGCTAATCCATCCAGAGTTCGAGACAATATCATGACTTCCTCTCATATGTATTATTGTGTCACATAGAAAAGGGATTGGGGTTGGATTTTAATACCTATAGGTGAGGACTAAGGTATTACACATCCTCCTGAACATGTGAAAAGGCTTTTTGGCTTTAATATTATCAGTTTCTGTGCAGGTTGAAATTCGTCCAAAGGTTGCTGCTGTTTTTATATTACCCAGCATCCTTGTTTGAGCTATTTCTGTGCCGTTTCGAAGGGTTCTGTAGCCATTTCAGTGCAGGGTCAGAAAAACAAAATTATTGCTCCTGCTATACATCACTTTAATGGGCCTTCTGCGAGCAGCATTAATGTAGCACTCCCGAGATTGTGTCAGACAAAGGTGTTTTGACAACAGCGTCGTTATAATGTATTTTTCTTATCTTTGCCACTGTATGGTAATTCTGTGACAAGTCTAAGATTCACCGAAAATTGTTTTCATACCCTTTAACTGAAAAAGATACTCACACACAATCTTTCTCCAATGTGCTTTGTCTGTCCTGCACATGAAAATATGTCATTTCAAAGGAAAGGAAAGAAAGAAAAAGAGAGAAGGAGTAGACAAGTAAGCCCCTACAATAACACTTTAGAACGTGTGAGCCTGCTTGCAATAGCAATCGCAGACCCTGTACAGATGTATTTGGGAGAATAAGCCATCCAGGATGGCTTATTTTCACCTGTCGCACTCTACATGAAAGTGCAAAGGGTTTGACTTTAGTTACATGCACATGTCTTATTGATCAGATTTTCGCCCAAACATAATATCTGTTTTGTGGGAAGACAATCATTTATTTGCTCGCAACATTGCACTACCTGAAATGTGTAATTTAACAAACATTTCAAGTCTTTGTTGATATACATCTTCTTTGGGCTCACTTAAGTATTCAGACTCACAATTATGACATCATAACTATGAGCCAGAATAATGTGTCCTTCTGACTGCCTGATTTCTGAGGATGCACTTTATTTCTAAATCACTGGTCAACTACTACCTCTTACCAAAACCACAACAGAGTGGGAGCTTAAAATGATAAGCTAACTATAAGAAAACCACATCTGCTGTCATAAATCTGATAGCACCAGTCAAATAGCATGAGCTCCGGACCAGAGAAGATAAAGATATTCAGACGCTCTGTGATAGCTTGATTATCTGGAGTGGATACTTGTACTGGACTGACAGCTGTAATAAGTGTAGTTGGTGTGACGGAGCGCACCTGGAGTGAGGGGGGATACAGGCCTGGAGTGAGGATGACTCTCATCTGAACAGACTCACACAGCATTGCGAGAGACAATCTGAAGCTCCTGTTACGTTTTTATACAAGGAGACGAGGAGGGGGGGATTTTGGCTTGATCTTATGAGAAGAAATCGACCCAATAATGTTATTAATTGGGTTCATCAAAACTGTAGATGCTCTGACATGGGCGTAAGGATAAGAATGGACTGAAGACTGTGGGTTACTCTGCTAAATTACAAATGCCAAAGGGTATTACTGTCAGAGCGGGAGAACCTAAACACATACACTCTCACCTACGGGCACGGGGTCTGGTTGGACATGGAGGAACTGAACTAAACAAGTTTACTCAGTTCTTATATTTTGTATCGTTCATAATTATGAGGTTATTTGCAAGAAAGGAGATAGTTGTAAATACTTATCCTACAAAGTGCCAGTATATATATATGGGGAAAAATAATACGGCATAAGGGCTACCACCTTCCTCTTTGACTGGTGCTGTTTGGATAATGGAGTATTAGTTAAAAAGCTAAGCAAGTATTACATTTTCCATATGCGTATAGATCATAAATACAGCCAACATTTCGTGCGAATAGTGCAATATGTATTTTTCTTTGGCATACAGCGCATGCAGGACTCTTCAGATCAAACATAAAACTGTAAATGATGTCCCACGTTTGGGAAGCTGCAGGCCCTGTTTTTAAGGTCATGCTAATTTGTGATTCTGCGTGTGAGAGGGGGAGAGTTTCTCTGACTAATCACATTCTGAGCCTTATGGTGCTGACAGACGCTGTGAGGTCCTTGGGCTGAGCGCTGCACCCCCAGCCCTGCTGACTCTGGACGGCTGCATATGTCTGGGAGATCAGCTCGGATCCCTCCCACAGGAACCCCAGGGTGCTCCATGTGTCTGCCGGACAGAGCGTGTCAGTTAACCCCTCTTAACGATTGCAGCAGAATTTCCAAAAAAGATAAGCAAGACAAGACTGAATACATAATTTCACTCCCTTACCGAAATTGGTAGATGGCAATGTATTGTTGAAATTATTTTAAAAAACCAGAAAAAATAACTTTTTGATAATCTAAATCTAAATAGATCTATTTCTTTTGGTTTTATGAAAAAAAAAATTGGTTACATTTTAGATTGTGAAATGTAATTTTTATGATTTTAATAAATACATTATTATGTAGGTTGTAATCTGTGTATTAGTCATTACATATGACATGCTAATGTGTTTGTGATCTTTAGTAAATGACAGTGTGTGTGGTTGAGACAGGTTGATCTTGGTAACCTCTATAGCCTGACTTCCTGGCGCCTGTGCCAGGTCAAAGGTCACCTGGAAGGCAGATCTGAGCGCTGGATCGGTGATCAATCATGTCAAACTTACATCAGACTCGCCACAGACAGTGTAATTTACTGATGTTCACTAACACAGCAACAAATCGCAACACAGCAGCAAATAACAAATTAATAAACATATTTCTAATGATTATGAACTACTTATTAGTGTGTTTATAAATGGGTTTTGCATTACTTATTCTAAAGGGTTACCCAATATTCGACCAATACAGAAAACATGTTATCTGTTTATTTGTCCGTATATTGTTTATCGCTCCAATATGTTGATAATGTATTGTATGTTTTGAGTTTACATATTGCCGAAAATACAGTGTGCGACGCGTGTTGAGGATGATGGAGAGCACATCTGATGGATTTTGCGTTCAGACATCAGTTGATAAATCGCAGGCGTTGTCTGACATCGCCGGTTCAGCGGATCGCGTTCGGGTCGTTCAATCGCAATCGGCTGCACGCTGGCTGATGCGGTGAACTGACATGAGACGAACAGTGAAAACAAACACCGGCGTTTTGCCCGTGAAGCATGTAGCTCCAGGAGCATTCATGATGGATGAGTAGCAAAACACACACAAAATAACTTCAAAACGTTTATGAATCATTCATAAGAACACTGAGCGGGGAGTCTGAAGGTTTGACCTCAGCTCATGTTACATAATGGGCTATATTGTCATGGTGGTGCAGTACGAGAGGTAATTGTACCACTTTCTTAAAACTTCCAGATCGTTCATCCCCGTAATCAGTCACTCTGCAGTATGATGTATTATACATTCGTATAGTAGCAGTAGTAATAAATACTAACATGTCTGTCCTTTATCCCAAAGGGAATTGGCTTTATGGTGCATAAATAACAACGTTACATGAATCCGTACTGACAGCTCACATGGATGAGCTGGATAACTTGGGTATTGTTTTGAATTCCGGAGGTTAATCTTTCAAAAGGTACCGTGCGAGCGTCCCAGGAAAGCAGTGCGTTTACCATTGCGCTGACATGAACACTGCATGCATTGCCAGAGCTGAGCATATGAAATATAAACAGCATGATTTCATGTTCTCAGGAATCAGGCGTGAGGCGTAAAGCACACGGCGGTGGGCTGGAGCTCTCTGGGGTGTGGCGTGGACTCAGGTGATGTGATAGATTATGTCAGGTTTGAGGATGGTATTTACATAACACGTGTTATCTTATACTTCATAAAGCATTGCGTTTTCTAATGATTCACTCATAAAGACCCCTTGTGCGTGGGTAATGAAGTCATCACACTTCACTGAGGGCTTTGGAAATAAACTGTGAGACAGTAGCAGATCCATGAGGTAAGACTACAGCAGCTGCAGAAACACACAGCGAGTAGAACATCTAGAACTGACCCACAGAGTTTGGATCGTTGTCATGGCAGCAAATAAGTATGAAAGACATTACAGAGTAATGGAACTGTGGATCTGAAGGTAGGAGGAACTCAGAGGAATAGGAAAATGTATTATTGCTATGGCTACGCCCTTTTATTTCACAACCAGGTAGTCTGCAGTAAAACTCCATTTCACAAAGTATCTGCATTTAGAGCCAGATATTTATCAGAGCCTGATGTGAGGGAAAGTTTCCATTTTAAGTACAGACTGATAGAGAGAGAGAGAGATGAATGCAGTTACTCCATAGTGATGAACTTACACATAAACATAATGTACTGATTTGGTCAATAATGTCAGACTTGACTTCTGGTAGAGATCAATATCAGACCAGAGGTTTTTAAATTCCTTATTAAAACAGTAAAGAGCTGATGCCATACAGTAGGAGGTATCACTATTTTTGACACAAGAAGGATGAATCAAAAGTGAAATAAATAAAATAATTTGTGGCCTTTTTGTTCTTTTGTATGCTTACACATATTTCTAGGTTTAGAGGCCTTCATACTTATTCCAAAAAGGAAACTTATTAAGAGATAAACGAGGTACACAGGCCATCCATGCAAATTTGGGCTGGCACAATGTTTCAGTCATAATGATTCAATAATTATAATGATTTCTCAACTGACCCCCAACCACACCCCCCACCCACCCCCTCAAAAAAAAACACATATCCCATAATCCTTTGCTGTGACCAATGCGCGGTGTCAGTGTTGTGATGAAGTGGGCCCGGTCGGGGGCCGGCTGAGATGATGAGTTTAAGAGGGCGAGGGAGATGCATAATCTGAGGCCGTCGCGTACGGCTTCTCTCTCTGCCCCGCCCCCCATCCGCGGCCCACCGCCCCGCCACCCATCGCCACGCCGTACGCTGGGAGAACCGGTGATTTATAACGCTGGGCCTCTGCCAGCTCCGCCCAATCAGCGGGCAGCTCTCAGGAAGGCTGCGGAGGCTGGATCACGCGCTCGTCAAGCCGCCCCGGCGACTGTCTGTCTGTCTCCCTCCTCCGCTGGGCCGGCGTGCGGAACTCCTCCGCCCGGTTTGTCATCCCCCTGCGCCTCTCTGAAGTGACTCAGAGAGTCATGACTGCGTCGAAGCTCGCCTCGCCAGCTTATATGGCACCATCACAGCTGACCAGCTGGTTTTCTTTTAATAAAATTATTAACAAACAACCTGGACACTTATGGAAAGGACAAAACTACTCACTGAGTGCCCAGATTTGGCTGACTAATAAGCTGAAACTAGTTACCTAATCAGTGTGTTATTACACATTAATAAAGTCCTATGAGCAAGACAACAACTTAAATGGCCAATTTAGCTTGTACAAATTGATTCATTTCTTACACAAATGAAATTATAAGGTTTGAGGACTTCTTAACTTTGCTTCTCGGGGCTCTGTGCTTTGCACCACTGTAATAAAACATTCAGCTCCACACAACACAGAACAGAACCTGCATGCATTGACCTAGGAAATCTGAAGATGGAGCATGAGAGCCCTTGTGAACACAAAGGAAATGTTATACTCATTATATTATGTTCAAATTGTGTCTCCTAAAATACTGCATCCTCAACAGTTTGAACAACCTGCCTTCATAACTCTTGTGGCCATTTGAATCTATAACCTTTTTAGTGTTTTTTTCTCCTCCAGACTGGCTGGTCCATGTGTGTGTGTGTGTGTGTGTGTTTGTGTGTGTACAGTTAAATCTCTGTAAGTTTATTTTATTGAAACCATACATTCTTATGAGTGGAGTTTCTACAGTGGTCTGTTACACAGCTTGAATCCATCACTGCAAACGCTAATCATATGTGTACCTCCGCCTTGACTTCTTTTCACAGAATGGCCAACCAAAACGACAGCGCAGGACTGCATTTCCATCAGCGCTTGTCATTTGCATTCTGTCACAGGGCCAGACATACTTCCCCACACCGTGAGTGCTGTTTGGCAAACTTGGCAGAGGGGAGGCACGCAGCACACTGCGCTGAGGACGGCCCTGCTGACTGATTCAGAGAGAACATGGGCAGAATCTGAGCCTCTAATGACTGAGCAAAAACAGACTCTACATCACAATACAAGGTTCTTTCAGTATTATTCTGATTGTGTTGGAGACAAAAAAAAAGCTATCTTTGGAATGTGTTCTTTTTGTTTTAATATACAACTTAAATAGATGAAAGTGTTTTTGATTGAACTGCATGTGCTGATTAGGAAACTTATTTAGTTAGCTTATATCCCCCATCAGCATGGGTGGTATGAGTTTCATCACTTTTACTGCCTCCTCTGGGAAAGCAGCATGTCTCCACAGGCCTGGGCCAGGTCCCAGTCAAATGCTCTGGGTCTCTTTCAAGTGTATATGCAATGCAGTCACAGCAGACGACATTTGCAAGTGCACAGGCTATTCTGCTTTAGAATGAAAAGAACACGTTACAGAAGGACATGTTTACATGGCGACGGCTAAATGGAAAATGCCCTGAGGAGGAAAGTAAATGTTGTAAATGTAACATCTGTTTTGATTGGATGACACATGCACTGAAAGAGACAGAGAGCATTTGACTGGGTCACAGCGCTTCAATCCTCCCTTGTAGATGGGAGTCGTGCGGATGTCTCTGCAGGTGGGGCCCAAGCCAAAACGAGATCCTCAGACCAGCAACTTGTCACGCTAATCCAATGAAATCATTTCTGTTCTCTGAGGCCTGCCAGGATGAGTTGTTGTATTACCCTTATTAGGTCATATTTATGTGTCAGGCGATGCTAAGTGGCTAGCAGATATCACAGATGCTGACAGCTAAATTGTGTGCTTGTGTATTTATTTAAATGAATGAAAATCAATCAAAGTCTTAGGAATGAATGTGTGTGTGTGTGTGTGTGTGTGTGTGTGTGTGTGTGTGTGTGTGTGTGTGTGTGTGTGTCTGTTTGTGGCTGTTTGTGCACACATGCGCACACAGAAGTCTCTGTGTGTAGGTACCAATGTGTAGATTTGTGTTTATAAATGCATGGGTGTGTATCTCTATACATGTAAAGGTAAGTTCCACAGGTGAACATTTTGGTGTTATTTTGTGTATTTATTATTGATGTATAGATCAAAAATGTGAAGGTAAAATCAAGTTCTGGAGTTGAAAGAATCACTGAGTTACTATATATAAAATCCCTGTACTTTTATAACACCAACTTTTTTTTTTTTTTTTTTTTTTTTTTTTTGCATGAATCTGAGCACAACAGAAGCAGAAATCGTTACCTGATTCATCATCAGAGATCACACTGGTCTGACTTACTCCCACTTCACTTTCTCCCACTGTGCTGCACAATCCCCAAAACCTGTAGGATTGAGATCTGTCTTCAGTTCTGATTAATCTGGACAAATCTCATTATTAGCAACCCAAAATGTCTCTGGGGACAACAGTATTTAGCTTTAGCTACGAAAGTCTTCATTGCTGAAAATGGCCTCACTTTCGAAGAATGTGGTGCTCTTAAGGTCTGGGACTCTTAAGGGGGGTAGAGGAATCAACATTTCCTGATTAACCTGGACAAAATCATATCCCTGGTTCTGAGATCTAAAGTAAATGTACAAGGGATTAGCAGTAACTGAGCAACTGTGTACATTATGGGTTACAGAACACAGAAATGAAGAAGGTTTTGAGCAGAATCCTATCCACTCGTGGAACTGATTGAATAAGGCCACTCAGATGCTAATGGATGCTTTAAAAAAAAAAAAACTGGGATGGAAAGAAATGGGTTATCCGTGTCCTACAGCTACATCGATTCGAGTTCAGACAATTAGACTATATAGCGTAATTTGTTTATCATAATCAAGCTTTTCTTTGTGAAATAATCACTTTTGGAGGGGGATTACTCGCGCAGTGGGCCCTTCTCCGGCTTTGATCTGCCTCCTGATCCCCTAATCTGATCTGACTTCTGTGGAGAGCTCGGGATGTTCCTCTTTTAGAGATTGAAGAACGAAATATAAATAATTACGCGTACGCTTGCCTGCTGTTCAGTCATCTTTTTTTGCGGAAATGCCAGGGATACTGAACAAACGCTTCAAAGGGAATATCTACTTCTCCACTCCTTGACTGCAATGCTTTGTTTTAATTTCGGTTTTTTTGGCCCTGTGTTTTTTCATATATAAAACCCATCATGAGTTTTGACACTTGGAAGTTGCCTGAGCTCACCTTCAGTCCGCCTTGCCTTTTCTCAGGTGGCAGGATTGTGGGAGCCGGAGATTTTATTTGTTCATGAAAATATTGTGTTTCTGGAGGTTATGCGAAAGTTCTCCTTTTGTAAGATGATATTCTCACACACTACCCTTTGCCAGGAAATCTGAGGTCATCTTCTCTTCAGGCAAAAGTCGTTTTCAATATTTCTGCCAGTGGTTTCTCAAAAAAAGTGATGGTTCTCAACAGGCAATTTACTCTCCCTATCTTATGTATGTACTCGGATAGCTGAGGTTTGGTGAGTAGACTCAAATTATCAGCTAGAGTTTTTTTTTTTTAAATTGGATGGAATTGGGATTTTGTGTTTTGTATCTTGTTAAACTTTTTTTCCCCCAACATTTCCTTTCTGACACTGAACAAGCTAATTAGACTTGGCATAGTGGCACAGTCAATTAAAGTCCTGTCTTTAGTCTTTACCCAGTGGGTCATATGCAGCCAACATGACGCTCACCGTTGTCGTGTAGGAGACAGGATTTCAGATTGCTTATATCAGAGAGGAGGTAATTACTTTAGACAGGATGAAGCTCAACCCGTAGCCGAATACTGACCGATTAGACAAAAGTAATATTGACAGTTTTGTTTTTCCAATGTTATATTTTAATTAATCCTGCAGACATAAAATTAATCTTACACACACACACACACACACACACACACACACACACACACACACACACACACACACACACACACACACACAATGTAGTTCAATTGTTTTGCAGTGGCAAGGTGGCCTAAATACTTGTTCTGTACCAGTGTAAATTATTAGAATTTTGAACTGTACAACATCACAGCTAAATTTAGTTTTTATTTGCAATGATGACACTGCTGCACATGATTAGATATCTGTGTCACTGTTAAATGTTAGATCACAAACACATATGCATTTCTGTTGGACAGGTGCAAAGTCTGTGAAGGAAGCAGAAAAACTAACACTTGATTTTTGCACTGCGTTTCCATGGAAATATGAAAAACACACCGGCATGCACGGTTAAGTCTTCATTGTCAATTCGCCTCATCCCTTTTCCCCATGCACAAACACAGGAGATATTTTCCCAAGAGCTGCAGCTTTGGAATGCAGCAAATCTGAACCACAGTCACAGGTTTTCAAAAAAGACAGTAAATAAAAACAGTATGGATGTTGTAGCCAATCAAACCAAGTTTATGTCCAAACACTCTCACATTCAGAACACTCAAAAATCAATATCACTGAGGAATACTCTTTCCAAAGAATTAGACATTTCAAACAGCGAGTCTCTGTCTGCGTGGCGCTGCAAGTGGTGTACCACCGACTGACATGTCTGCACTCCCCTTTTTTGGAACCAATTATTGTGTGCACTAAATTTTTATGAACACTTTTTAAATTGTAGTTTGACACCTTAGCCTTTTCTGGAAGCATTCTGAACAGCAAATGGTTCGACATTTTACACAAACATGTAGCTATAAAACCTACACATGCCTTTACAAGCAGAGTTGTTTTTGCCATTTCTCATTTGGTACATTATTCTGTCTACCCTGCTGTGCATGTGTATGCATGTGTAAGGCTGTCTATACCATAATACATTGCGATGGCGTGATAGCTCCATAGACTGGGGTTTGTAGTACTCTCATACAGCATATCTGCTGAAGAAGCCCCAGCAGAGAAGAAGTGTCCATAAAAGCAATTACTTGTAGATTTGAGTGTGGGAAGAGAGCTGGGGTTTGTAACAGAAACGTCACTCTTTTCATACTAGGGCGCTGAGAGAGGAAGCGATGCCAGTCGCGGCAGAGCATTGGGATACAGGAAAGACGTCCCGTTAATGCGCTCGGTCTCGGGATTGGGCGGATGTGCTAACACACCTGTGGAGGCTGAGTGAAAGCTGTGCAGCTCAGAGAAGATAGAGAGGGAAAAAACAGCCACAGCCCGGGAGTGGTGTGGCGGCACAGAGGTACTCACAGCTCTCAGAATGTCATAGCAACCTGCGACGCCCCTATGGCATCTGTCTCTGCCAGCAACTCATTTTGATATTGGACAAAAAATATGGATCATTTCAGAAGTTTTTGCAATTCACCTGGCCATTTCCTCGCACATGTAAAATCTTTTTAACTTTCAGACATATATTATCCTTGGAATCCTCTTCGTACCATACATGGTCACAGCTTATAATCAGATGTAATTGGTCACCTGCTTGGCAACCCAGGAGTCAATAATGAGATTGTCATGTGAAGATTCCATTATTTTGATTGGCTGAGTCAAGAAGGGTATGCGCCAATCAGGTGGACTCTGTGGAAGCAGCCTCGCCCCAAAGCCTCAAAACCTATCAATGACTAGTTTTTGAGGGGCAGAGGTGTAGGAAATTGGATATAGAAAATTGTCTGATATGTGCTTTCATATTGTGAAGTTGATGCCACTGTGTCAGCTTCAGCGTTTTCACATTTCATCAGAGAATAACAGGTTTAAATATTTCAGTGTGATTGATGCAGGGCTGATTATAGAGAATCAAAGGGCACATGAGGTGACAACATACGCAGACAGAAAAGAAAAAGAGGGAGAATGCGAATAAAACAGGGATTTGCATATAAGTGGCAGCACAACATTCTGCAGTGAGTCTGACAGTTTAAGTCAGAAACTGAGAAGCCGGGCTAAAGCATATGGAGCCTGAGTTACAGCACACTGTGTGTCTGTGGTCCCGCTCACCTTCAGCGGCTGATACTTCCCCCACAGGACAGTAACTAAGTCATTTTCATACATGGATGAATTCGCCAAATGTGTTTGAAAGAGCCGTAGCCTGCCCGTGGCGCAGCGGGAGACAGGGACCCCACTGCGCGCTCTCTGAGGACTGTTTTCAGCATGGGGAGATTCTGAGCAACACCCCACAAACCCAGGCTTACTTTACTCAGTCTGAGGTGGGAATAAACAACAAACAACAACAACAACAACAGCATGGATATAACCGAATATTTCCTGGGCTTATTGCACCTTTTTACATAAATATGACATTTCTGTGTGGTTGTGGAAAGATTCTGAAACTCTCCTCTTTTAAGGCTTATGGAGTAGTGATAATAGCTCAAAACCTAAAATGGTGCGGGCAGTCCAACATCCTCAGCAATGGGCTATATTCAAACTATTTAAGAGTATTTGTAATTCTATTAAAATAGACTTTACTCTAATTAAGGAAAAATACTATTCTGTTTCAGAGTGATAGCATGTTCCAAAAGACATGTCTTACACAAACTAAAAAAAGAAGGGTGTTTTCATGCATGTCTTTTGAATTGTATATGCAAGCACATAAGCGACTAGGGCTGACATTTCATCAAACTTTACTCTGAACTTTGGCACACTGTTTATAATATTTATAATAATTTGATGGACACATCAGTGTCTGAAAAGACAAATACATGATGTATAGTAATTGGTCATTATTCATAAGTCATTATGTGTTAGGATGTGGCCTCACCACAAACTTGAGAAGGTGTTCAGACAGGAATTAATTTCCTTTCTGAAATGGCATAAAGAAAATAACTAAAACCGTACTCAAACAAAAAATTATTCTTGCAAACAGTAAACACTCATTCAGTTGGATAAAAGTAACCAGGGGTTGAAATTAATTTGTTGTTCCTTATTTTTTTTGCCAAATACTGATTATAAATTATATTAGCTGAAAAATGTTATCGAATTATGATGCAGCAATTTACAGAAAATTAATCAGCAGCCTTTTTTCTTATCACTTCTCACCCTGACAAATGAATATAGCTTCTGTAGGCATTATTAATAACCAGATATGATGCTGCAAAACAATCTGCCAGAGTAGCAGGAAGTGTCCGTCTCCAGCACTAATTTAAAGTGAAGGAAATGCCGTCCACTTTGCTGCCAAACCGGTCTGCTTACATCCCCGCTCAAGGTCACGGGTTAATAAGCTAATTGACCCCTAATCTGAGGACCCAGCTGACCTTTTCAGTTCAGACTAGACCAATTAATCTTCAAAAATACTATGAGGTCAGGTCACAGAGTAGAGGAAAAAAATGCATGGCAAAAATAGACAGGAATACATTGTCTTTTAAGGAGAATGCTCTTCACACTTGGAAATGGCATTATTGAATTTATTCTGTCTGTCCAGACTGCTGAGAAGAAGTCTTTTTTTAATTGTTAATTTCTGAGCAGCAAGGTGCTGGCCCAGAAAAAGTCACACATCCTTGTTAAAGTTAGATAACAGTCCTGATGAATACATTGATAATTGATGTCGATCAATACTTAACTTTGAAGGTGAGGTCAAAATGAGGAAGCAATTTAAATTCCATTTGAAAAAAATTGAAAGAACCAATATGTAATCATTGTAGAGGAGCAGCCATTTTGTACCAAAAAGTAATGAATTGTATTATTATATTCCCAGTTCAGTCAAACTTACTTCCTGGTTGTTCTTGGAAAAAATACCCATATAATAGCCGAGAATAGTATCACAGGAGCGCACATAACCAGGTGACCCCTTCATCTGTGCAGTGAGTTAATGAACAGTAGAGCTGCGTCACACCTGTAAAACACACCTGAACGTTCACGGTTGGCGAGTGGGAAATCGATTTGGGGGTAAGACAGAAAATGGACTTTTACATCCTCACACTCTCACTGATGTCGTGATTTTCTGACAGGGATCACTGAGCCGTGCCAATTCCAAAATACACGATGTGATGTATCATATTTATGTATTATATTTACGTATGAGGAGCTATCGGTTCAGTGCAACTGACAAACGTCACGATGAATAAAACGGGCCTGTAAGATGAGGGTTATTCCTAGGGTCATGTCAGACGTCAAGACAACGGGAGACATTGGGGAATAACCAAGTGCAGCTATGCAGTCAGCAATGTGTCAATCATCTGGAAGCAAGATCCAGCCAGCACCCAAAACGGCATGCTCAACAACAATGCGCTTACAATTAACCGAAAAATATTCATCATCACCAACAACTTCTTCCTATTTCAGCATTAGCATCTGTTATTATTATTATTATTATTATTATTGTTGTTGTTGTTGTTGTTGTTGTTGCAGCTGAGGACACAAATACAAGCAAGATGTGTAGAATGGGAAATCTGTTTCAATGCTGAGCTGACAAATGTAAATACATTTTAACAGCTGAAAACATGAAATATCTTTTCACCCGATATCATCAAATAGTCGAACCCATCGTCCTGCAGTTCTGCAACTACGGACGATGACTAAGGCTCTCAAACTCAAATAAAACACCATTTCCCCTCCATTAAACCAAACAGCGTATGGGCCGAGTTTGGGCACTGCAGCATGCGAAGAGCTGATCCTATTTAAAATCTATCTGCCGGTTTGACAAGTGCTTTACAGCTGTAAGAGCGAAAGAGCAGAGGAGGTGAGGTTTGAAAGCAGCCTGGTTTGACCCTCCCCACCCCATCTCTTCACTGAAATCCAAAAGTCCGTAATCCCTATTCTATAAGATTATTCGAGTAGGCCCATCCGGCTCCCCTCTCTCAGCTCCACATCCACACTGAGGCGTGGGCTCCACCGTTTACATTCCGTCTTTGGAAGGAATATCGTCTAACATTTGGCACAAAATTGACTTTACCTGGGAGGCAAGCGTACAGTGTCCTTTGTAATGTGCTGTTTTCATTATACAGCAGAATTCCAAATGCCCCTAAGAAACTTTGTCAAGTTTGTCAAGACTGAAGCACATAACGTTATACTGAAGCTTAAGTTGATTTGATTGAATTCCGGGGAATTACATAGAATTAGGCAGGGACTTAGTCAAACAATCTTACTCTCTCTTTAAGGATTCAATTCATTCAAAACAGACTAAGAAATATAACATAGGCCAGGATTCAATCAATATCATCTGTCTTTGACTTTTACTTACAATTGAATAACTGTGTTATGAGTTTTCTCTAAAACAAGAGTTTGGTGAGTTCTTTTCATGTTAACTGTGATAGCCAAACTGATGACAATGAATGCTTGCATTTTACTGTGAGCCAAAGGAGAAATTTCGATTACAACCAGGCTGGAGCCTATTTTTATTAAATTCCATATGCCCTTAAAGAGATTAAATGCATTTGATTGAATCCTGGGCTAAGACAAGGAAGGAAATTGCCAATGGCCAAGATACTATTTTGAATAGGTAATCCCACATTATATATGTATAAATATTCATGAATGGCTAAAGTCGTCTGATAAGGCTAGCTGGGACATGCTCGATATCCGAGTTCTGTCAACTCCTATCTCCTAACCCTCCTTTCCGTTCCCTGTCAGCGCTCTTGATGAATAAGGTACTTTCACTGACGATAACACAGCCATTTAAAGTGAGTAAGATTGGCTCTGCGATGTGGGGCTTCCTGTCCTTGCAGGAGGCGCAACAGCTTGTCACTGTTCTTTTCCTCAGGAATACCCCTCTCCTTCACTTCAGCAAACACACACACACACACACACACACACTGTTATGGAACAGTCTGCAGTCCTACCCATGTTCCTAAAAATGACATAAAACAAACAAATAAACAAAGCACTCACGCCAAACAAAACCTGAGCATACAACAGTTCCAGAGCCCTGCATATGTGTGAATATTCATGAGTACATCAATAAATGAAGTTCTGTAATTAGTGCCTATGCATGTTTTTCGTATGTAAAAAAAATACATTCCCACATTCCTATATTGTCCTCATTAGAACAAGATTTATGACCCGGGACAGGACCTCGCTAAAGGAATAATAAAATAAAAATAACTAATAATAAATTAGTTAATTCACTTGGCCATGGCTCAATGAAGCTTGCATGGTCTCTAAACCAAGCCCACAGCACGAGTTAATTAAGAGAAAAGCACAATACAGATTTCTTTCATTTTCACTCAACTACTTACCATTCTTTGTTGAATATTTTGTTTTTTTTTTCATTCATCTCCCACTGTAATAGTGCGCATGCTCAAAGGTATGGAGTGTGCCTTAATAATTGTGATATCAAATGAGTTCAAGGGCTGTGTGCATTGAAAGGGAAACCCTGGTTACTAAAATATTGATGTAGTTAATTATCAAACATGAAACGCAGGATTTTCTCAAAATAACAGGTCTGTACGTATTTCTGATTAACTCATTATTTTAAAGGTACGCCTCAATGCTAATTACACCATACCTCATTACCGCTGATTAGAATTAAGCAGAATTTGATGATTGCAGTAGGAATCAAGAAACAAAAACCTGCCAGACTTGAAAGAGAAATTATGTAAGACCACCAGTAGAATAATCACAGTTTCCTTCATAAAAGAAAAATCATTAAGTATTGTTATGGCAGTTTCTGTACCTTTTATGCATCTGTGACCATTATGTATGAATAGGATATTAACATATAATTCATGAATGTATTGCCCGTGTTTTTTATTATGTATTCCTGCCAGCAGGACCGGCCAAAGCCTTTATGGGGCCCGAAGCAGAATTTGATTTGGGGGCCCCCCAACGCCTTTTGGGACATTTCAAGAACTCTTGGGGGCCCTCTAGTGGCCACGGGGGCCCTAAGCAGGCGCTTAGTTGGCTAATGTGTTTGGCCGGCCCTGCCTGCCAGTAATTACACTGAAAGTTAATGTGTTTTGTGAAAAAGAATAGATTATAGAAGAAATTGAGCTACATTCAATCACACCACAATGACATTTTGAAGGCATATGCTGTTCAGGGAAAATGGGCTCCTACAGGGCAAATTATGTGCTTTCAGACTGAACATAACACATTCCAAAGGACATCTAATCTTACGGTCTGTATTGATTAAATATTTTTTGACTGAACCTAGCCCACAGTCTATGTACATGGGTGTGGTCATCAAACAGTTGCCTGGGAAACTCTGAGATCAGAGATTTGGGTCCTAGTAAGTCCAGCTTGGGAAGTCATCGACGGAAAAGGTCAGGGTTTAAATCGGCTAAGTTCGTTAGTCTCATCACTCTCTGGCGCCCACTCCTGGTGTCCTGTGGATCCACAAGCCCAGTGCACACTGACAGCCTCATCCTCCATCCTCATAGGCAGTGTGTGATTGGTGGTCTTCAGCACAGACAGAAGTGAAGGCCAGCTGTCATCTGATTCAGAGGGGGAAAAAAAATTCATAAGCATTAAGTCTGCATTGCGATTGATGAAACTGACAGCGTCGATGCCCCTTTAATGGCCCTAATTCCTTGCATAACGAAGCAATTAGATGAGCTCATTGACAGATTAATAACCATTCAAGCTGATTGACAGATATACATGATAACGCTTGATTTCTGAGAAAGAAGTGAAGATAACTTGAAAAATATTTCAAGTACACTTGAGTTTTCAGTAATAAAGCAACCTATGGGGCAGTAAGTTAATGAAAGCGGTACTTATTTATATGCATACCCCTGTCCTATACATTAGCAGATATCTACATTTAAAACGCAACATGTTGTTTGCCCTGTTTCCCCACAGCGTCAGGTGAGGCAGCGTTTGCATTTGGTTGGGCTAGCGTCATAGATACGGGTTTCATCAATGAAACTCAGGCTTTGGGTGGTGTGAGTGGGTTAATTTGATTTCAAATAGCAACCCCTGGATTTATACAGCCAGAGGTGCCATCAGTGATGACTTAACATACTTGTTGAATGCAGATGATGTGAGTCCATAAGTGTAACACAGAGCAGCCTATATCCTATGAGTGGGTAATAATTTGCCTTCTTTTGTAGCATCCACACACTGGAACAGTGCCTTAACAGGATGCAGACTGTGGGGCCCATCCACACACTGGAACAGTGCCTTAACAGGATGCAGACCATGGGGCCCATCCACACACTGGAACAGTGCGTTAACAGGATGCAGACTGTGGGGCCCATCCACACACTGGAACAGTGCCTTAACAGGATGCAGACTGTGGGGCCCATCCACACACTGGAACAGTGCCTTAACAGGATGCAGACCATGGGGCCCATCCACACACTGGAACAGTGCGTTAACAGGATGCAGACTGTGGGGCCCATCCACACACTGGAACAGTGCCTTAACAGGATGCAGACTGTGGGGCCCATCCACACACTGGAGCAGTGCTTTAACAGGATGCAGACCGTGGGGCCCATCCACTCACTGGAACAGTGCCTTAACAGGATGCAGACTGTGGGGCCCATCCACACACTGGAACAGTGCCTTAACAGGATGCAGACTGTGGGGCCCATCCACACACTGGAACAGTGCCTTAACAGGATGCAGACCGTGGGGCCCATCCACACACTGGAACAGTGCCTTAACAGGATGCAGACTGTGGGGCCCATCCACACACTGGAACAGTGCCTTAACAGGATGCAGACTGTGGGGCCCATCCACACACTGGAACAGTGCCTTAACAGGATGCAGACCGTGGGCACTTCAGTTGGTCAGCTATTTACTTCACAGGTGACAGTACTCCCAGATGATGTGCTATATCATTTAGAGATCAGAATTACAAAAAAAATCTGACGGATGTATTTTCAGCACATCACTATATCAGTGTAATTGCCCCTCAGGGTGAAGGCTCTGTATTGGATTTAGAAGTTGCTGTTGGATGTTCAAGTGTGTCGTATATCATACTGAAATAGCCTTGACTGATTATCTGTAAAAATAACATCAATCTATATTATATGACCCTGTGTTTACATTTATTGGCAAATCTCTTGTGTCACCTTTCAAATACATTTCTTCGTATTCTTAATTTGGTTACAGTTCACTGAAGACAGTATGAGTGACAAATGAATGGTTTTATAAACGAATATAGAAACACACACATACAGGTACATAGGTACAGACAGAGAGCAAGAGAGACAGAGAGGGGGAGCTTAAAATTATTGTTCATTTTTCTTTCATTGTTGTTCAACTCTGTGATATCTGAAACCTCATCTAAGGTCACAGCAGCTGGGAAAAAAACACCCCTCTAGTCCCGTAATCATCACTCATTACCAATCGCTAGGGAAGTTTCAGACCTGCTTAACGCCAACGCGACAAGCGTCTGAGACCAGGAGCAAGCGCTGTGTGACGTTCCATTATTTAGGCAAACAAATAACCGGCAGGCAAGGCTCATAAACATACCGCGCTGTGGCCCGATATTAAATGCGTAATCAAAAAGCGTACACGCTGATTATCCATATTACTGCGGTATCCCGGACGAGCCCCCTCAAACAGCGGGGGCCCCTTGATTAGGTCTAATAGAAGGGCCTGCTTCTGCTCGAGGAGAATATAATGTAGAGCGTAAGGAGCTCAGGCCAATCTTGTCAGCTTTAATTCGGCTCACCCGGCACAGGTACAGAGGAAGAGGAGAATATGATTACCCTTGTGCTGTTGTTTGTCAGTTTGCAGAGGAATAATTAAGGTCAGTTTTTAATGCCTTTTTTGGGCCCGATCTGAAGAAGAAGTCAGTCTGTATAAGGAAAAATGCTTTTGTTCAGATCTTTTGGATTGTGCTTTTGGTCAAGGTTTACTTATCGCATTACTACATAGGGAGTCTGTGGTATTGTTTTGTCTTTAAATCTTCAAAGGAGATCACACACGAAATCATCAGGTACAAAACATATCCCTCCCCCTTTCCAGTTAACCCAACCCAATTAAGGGGATAATTGGGGCCAGCTGTTTGAATAGGTTAGCAGACGATCAGGCAGGGTTTGGGCCAGCCCCTCCCAGTGCAAGTCAGAGGCTGTGTTCCAATACTCAAATCCATCTCCTCCTTTCCACCTTTCCTCCCCTCCTTTCCTCCATGCCCCGGAAGCTGATTATGCATCCTCCTTCCCTCCACTGTTCCAAAACGAAATCTCGCCTCCTCCTTTCCTCCAAACGGAGGATACATTGGTGTATCCTACCGCGGAAGTCTTTTCACATTTCTGGGTGACATCATTGTGCTCACGACCAGTCAGGTTAAAAGACCATCCCACAGAATATTTTGATTGTCTTTGGTATCCTCAGAGTCAGTCGAAATTATTACTTCATCAATAGCCGACGTCGACTTTGATGACGGGCGAATCGGATTGGCTGTTCCAATTTTTGATTCATCTCCTCCTCTCCTCCTTTCCTCCACTCGTTTCCTCCCCTCCTTTCCTCCTTATATTTCCGGCATATTTCCGGGGTAGGAAAGGAGGGGAGGAAAAGAGGAGACAAGAAAAAGTATTGGAATGCAGCCAGAGTGTCCCGCCGCCATCTTTCTCATCTCTCCTTGGTCAGCACTTTGTGTTCTGAGCTCAGTGAAGATGTACAGTGGAGCCCAGTCGGTGCATTGCCCCCCATATCCAGTGGCATATCCAGTCTTCTTCTAAAATGGCTCCATCCTGCTTTTCTGACCTCTCTGAACCAATGAGATGTGTCTGACTGTTTGCCTGTGTGTTATAGCTCCAGTATAACTCAATGGGGGATGTAAGAACACAGGATTTATTCCATGTACTGTTTATCGTTGTGTGCGATGTTATTTTAAATTTCATAAATTCGTGAAAAAAGCCTGACGTCTGCTTATTCTCAGGATCTCCAGATCGTTCCATAAATGATGTCATGACAGAGGCTGAAATATTGGAAGTCACATGACCATATTTCTGATTCTGTTGAATGCAGGAGCCCTAATTTAGAATGACTGCATGTAATATCACATGCAATAAATGTAATATTACACATGACATTGCTGAACTGGGCTCAAAGATTCCAACCACTTTCTCAGGGCCTGATGTCATCCATAAACTCCTCTAAATTACTAAGTTACAGTAAGAGTTGCACATGAGCACAATGCAATGATTTCACCATTCCCAGCTTAAACCAAGCAAACTGATTCCAGTTTGATTGTCTAGCTATAATCGCTCTCTATAATGTGATGGACAGCAGTAATAAAATACCGAATTTCAATCTCCAGCACCAGAAAAAAGGACGTTGATAATATATGTTTAAAACTGAACTCGCAGCACTGATCATGAATATAAACAAAGACATATTATTCTTTGTAATAGATATTCGGTATCATTTGTAAAGCTGTAAGATGTTATGGTATATGAATTCTGGCAAGAGGAAAGCGGGTTTGCATTTGCATTCCATTACAGTTAAACTAATAATATTGAATGATCTCTGCAGATTTATATGTGTTGAGCGAACCTGCGTTAATATGTCCAAAGGCCCTTGAAGACAGGAGATTGATCTCGCTCCCCACATTAGTTTAAATCACAAGGAGCCCTCTGTGTAATGGCGTCACCGTTAGACGGCGCGGCTTTGAGAAGAGCAGATTTATCGCCCGTGGCTGTCCGGAGTATTGAGCGTACAGGCGTGTGTTTGTTCGACACAGTGAAGAGGCTGAAGAATGCTTCACTCTGAGAGTACTCGTCAGCCAGGACACTGCATAAATCCCCCAGACCTGGGGAATCTGACCCTGCTGGAGAAGATGCCATTTCGTGGGCACCATTTATCGTCAGTAATTACGATCCAGCCAAGCTATCCCCTTGCCTGTCTGACAATTAAGACAATTCAATTAATCTGCTGTGGTACAACAGAGAGCAGCCGACAGCCTCTCTGTCAGGCAAAAGATCTGCAGTATTTTTCAGCATTCTTTCATTTGTAAGATATATGTATACACACACACACACACAAACCATGACATACCATGCGTGTGTGTGTGTGAGTGTGTGTGTGTATGTGATGCCACATATGGACATACACCAACACACACACACACACACACACACACACACACAACCAATGCATGCGTGTGTGTGTGTGAGTGTGTGAGTGTATGTGATGCCACATATGGACATACACCAACACACACACAACCAATGCATGCGTGTGTGTGTGTGTGTGTGTGTGTGTGCGTATGTTTTGGTCTCATAAGTGTTTCATATGTATTAATATGTGTGTATGTATCTAATCATCTTATTTATGCAATAATTTTCTGGAGATCTTTTAGTTATGCAATGTACTCAGACAAAAGTATAACACTGTCATCGTTATTGGAACAGGTGCAGCATAGATGGGCATAATCATATTCATAATTATTTATTGATGTAACCCGGGCACGCTCTATGGCGGGTGGGAGGAGGCGGCGGCCATTATGTTCATTACGGCACTCAAGATGGATACGAGAGCTCATCACCATCCATCATCCCAGAGTAAATGTGTCTGAGCGCTCCAAATCACAAGTGTCCTTGAGGGGGAGAGGGAGCCACTCGGGCGGCGACACGGCGGCGCGGCACGGCGGCAGCGGCAACTAGGACACAGGAAGTGCCTGTGGAGTCGCTCTCTCCCTTCCAGAGCGCTAACACTCACAAAACAAAAACGCATTCAGTGCCCGCCTCGGAATCGACCGCTCTTTTACATGCTGGCGTAACCCCCCGCTACCTGCCGTTATTCACAGACTCACCTTCAGCCTGATCATACCGTGAAATTAAATCAACCAATAAGAATGGCCTGGACTTCATTTTGGGGCTGCTAAACCAATAGCTGGGCGCTGTTTAGAGACCTGGTGCTAAACAGAGCACTCCACCTTACAATGAGGGGCAGAATGTGGATGCAATGCTAACCGTGTAAGCAATGCTCACATTTATTTACATTAGCAGTCATTTAGCAGATGCTCTTATACAGAGCAATTTAGACAGTTTACCTTTCTACACACTCTCCAATTATACAACTGGATATTTACTGAAGCAATTCAGGCTAAGTACCCTGCTCAAGGGTACAACGGCAGTGCCCAATTTGGGAATTAAACCCACCTGCGCTGAGGTGGAATAACCATTATGCTACACGACTGCCCGTTTAGTGAGTGATCAGCCATGCAGACACTTATTTTAACACCTTTTCCTGAGTACAGTCAGTTAGCAAAACAGGCCTTGGCTGTCTCTCTCTTTCTGCAGATCTCTTTCACAGGGATTTGCATTGTGTGTTCAGATTGTACACGATAAAGGTTTTCGATACAGTAACAGTTAATTGTCTTCATAAAAGTGTGGGGTAGGATTTCAGGGGTTGACATGGAAACCAGATAAATACATGCATGGTCTGTTGGAGCTGAATTGCTGGCCAGGAAGGAGATCAATCGTACGCTGCCATTTAATCAATAAGTCACACTTCACTGTCTTTTGAAATTCAGTACTTGAAGCAGATACAGCATTTTACATGTGTCCGTTTTTAATTAGATGAGTCTGTCTTCTTCATTTCTATCAAAGCTCTGTGTGTAGATACTGTGTAGCAACACAGACAGGACAAGTAATTATCCTCTATTCAGAGAAAGTGTACATTGGACTGATAGAGTTCATTAAAGCAAAGCACTGGTCAGGTCACAAGTTCATTGAATGAAGGACGTGTGTGTTTCTGTGACTTAAAATGTTAGAGGCTACTTTTGAAGTGACTTAAAATTATCAATACAGCACTATGAGCCTGACCAGGCTGCTCATAACCTTACAGCACTATGAGCCTGACCAGGCTGCTCATAACCTTACAGCGCAATGAGCCTGACCAGGCTGCTCATAACCTCACAGCACTATGAGCCTGACCAGGCTGCTCATAACCTCACAGCGCTATGAGCCTGACCAGGCTGCTCATAACCTTACAGCGCTATGAGCCTGACCAGGCTGCTCATAACCTTACAGCGCTATGAGCCTGACCAGGCTGCTCATAACCTTACAGCGCTATGAGCCTGACCAGGCTGCTCATAACCTTACAGCACTATGAGCCTGACCAGGCTGCTCATAACCTTACAGCACTATGAGCCTGACCAGGCTGCTCATAACCTTACAGCACTATGAGCCTGACCAGGCTGCTCATAACCTTACAGCGCAATGAGCCTGACCAGACTGCTCATAACCTTACAGCACTATGAGCCTGACCAGACTGCTCATAACCTTACAGCACTATGAGCCTGACCAGGCTGCTCATAACCTTACAGCACTATGAGCCTGACCAGGCTGCTCATAACCTTACAGCGCTATGAGCCTGACCAGGCTGCTCATAACCTTACAGCACATGAGCCTGACCAGGCTGCTCATAACCTTACAGCACTATGAGCCTGACCAGGCTGCTCATAACCTTACAGCACTATGAGCCTGACCAGGCTGCTCATAACCTTACAGCACTATGAGCCTGACCAGGCTGCTCATAACCTTACAGCGCTATGAGCCTGACCAGGCTGCTCATAACCTTACAGCGCTATGAGCCTGACCAGGCTGCTCATAACCTTACAGCGCTATGAGCCTGACCAGGCTGCTCATAACCTTACAGCGCTATGAGCCTGACCAGGCTGCTCATAACCTTACAGCGCTATGAGCCTGACCAGGCTGCTCATAACCTTACAGCGCTATGAGCCTGACCAGGCTGCTCATAACCTTACAGCACTATGAGCCTGACCAGGCTGCTCATAACCTTACAGCACTATGAGCCTGACCAGGCTGCTCATAGCCTTACGGTCTCTGTACTGAAATACTTATGTCAAAGCATTGTGTCGGTATCCTTTACCAATAGAGTTAGATAGTACAAGCAATTATGTCCTATTCTGAGAATGTTAATCATCCTTAAATTGGTCATTTGAAATAGTGTGAGAGACCAAGTAGTGCACAAAGAAATTCATTATTGTCGATGGCTTTTTAACTTTTTAAGTTACAAATTATACGTTGAAGTCAGCCATTATTTTGGCCCATCAGAATTTCTAAAAACCAAGTCCTACTGTGCATGACATCAATTAAAAAGTTATTCAGCAAAAATTATTCAGCGATTTGAATGCCAGCCTGAAAGTACATGCATAGATTCAAAGGAATACATTTTGAAACAGTGAGGGGGAAGTTTTTTAATGATATGTTGAACATGTTAAAATATGGTAAAAGAGATGCAATTTTATTTCTTATTATTATTCTTTTTTTTTTTTTACTTTGCCTCAGGAGTTTCACATTATATATTTTGTACCATTTATTACTAACTCCACTCTGAATAATTTAGATTTGCATTTCATTAGAAGCCAATGAAGCAGAGGATCAAGCGGAAATCATGGGAACTGACACACACAGCAGAATGTATGTGCAGAGGAAAGCGAGGGGTTCCTTGCTTTTAGCAGGCCTGTTGTGGTCTCCTGCAGAACCCAATGCACGGTGCTGTTTGGTATGCCTAGAGGCAGCTTCTGCACTACACATCGCTCCGATCTGCATGCATGTACACTATTCTCCCCCCTGTGCTATCTCAACACTCTCCAGCTGGTCGAGCTGATCACCGCAAGTCCGATGATGCGTTCCACAGAAACACAAAGCAGCCTCAGGTATGCTTTATGAATTCATATCCATATATACCTTATGTGGCCTTGTTACCAGATTTGGAATCTTGACGCTGTATTGTGTTCTGATAAGTAATGCTTGTAGTGGCAGGGGTAGGGGGTAGGGGATGTTATTGGTGGGGCCATTGACCAATAGCATTATTCTGGTTGGATAAAACTGCAAGGAAATAATTTCATAAGCCAAAACTTCCCTCCGGGCAGAGTCCAGTCTTGGTGGGTCACAGCCAGTTTTGATGAGGTTCGGGAAGTGACTAATTCAAACAGCTGATTGGCTGAAGATCCCATGAATTTTATTTCCAGGTTCTGAACTTTCTACTGATTGAAAGGAGAGGATCCCACAGAAACCTGCAGACACTGCAGGCCTCCAAGACTGGAGTTTGACACTCCTTTTAGAAAGAGAGAGAGAGAGAGAGGAGAGCAAGTGTATCTGGGATCAAGACTACAGCCTGCAGATATTTGGCACTTCCAAGCTTCAACAAGACAGTCTGTCTGCTAACATGGAGCAGAGGAGAGACATTTCCCCATGTAAGCAATATATCATACCTGACAACATAACTAAAAAAATATGCTCACTCTACTCCAAATATTGCTCTGGTTGAGCCCCCTTGTGGTCACTGAGTTCACTGAGAATATGCGCCCGTCCCTGAGAATGGCACATGAAAAGGTGGAACCAATGCTTCCTGTAATAAGCTGATGTCTGACTGACTGCCGTCTTTGTTGCTGACCCTGAGGACAGCGGCTCTCTGATGTTGATGGGGCTAATGGCTTTCAGCTGCCTAGGCCTTAGACACTGGGGCAAATGAGCGTACACTCCCAACACCGGCACGTCTAATCACTGTCCCTCGGTTTGTGAGTCCAGCGCAGACTGTGATTGGTGTTCATTCATTCCTACGGAGTTACTCTCAGAAGACACTGATGGAAAAAATAAATAAATAAAAAAGTAACGGGCACCATTTTGTTTACCCATTTAATTTCCCTTATGGTTTTCCTTTTATCTTCCAACTGCATTATAAGCACATTTCCATTCTGTAAGCCCATCTCTGTGTATGATGGTGTATGGAGTTGAGAGGTAATCTGAAGACTATCAGATCTTGAATTGTTCACATTTTTTGCCTCCGGCCAGTGCCCGAGTATTTATTTTAGAAAATGGAAAATTGCTGATGTTATTACTCATCAGAGTGACGTATAAATAATTTCGTCATTCTTTACCTCAGTGAGGTAATATTGGTTCATCATCAAAACTATGGAAGTCATTGAGTTGATGAAAGTGTAACTGGCACAGAAGTGAGTGGGACTGCTGACTTGGGGAGTTTTGCAGTTGAGTACTTTGGAATTCATCGTGTTGTGCTGTGTGTGTGGGCAGCATACCCCCTTCTGGTGTCTTAGTTTGTCTGCCTGGTATTGCAGAGTCTTTTGTCTCCGCGTCCTTGGCGCTTGAGAGAGTCCGGTGGCATTGGATGGCATGTATCTGTCTTTTCTATCGTCGTAGTCGTTGGCCTCCTGTGGAAAAGCCCAGAAGCTAAGTGTGCGTTCAGCAGGCTGTCTGTCAGAGGCCGAAGGAAAGGAGCGCTTTTGACTTCTAATGTACTTCATGATGACTCTTTGACAGACGTGGCCTGCCTCAAAGGGGGCCGATGCATTTATTACGCGGGTCAGCCGAGGTGAGGTGCGCTCGCCCGGGTGTGTTCGCAGAGCGGAGTCATCAGTTATGGAGAAAAGACCGCAAAAAAAAATATTCTCTAAGAGATCTTCAAAAGAAAACGGACATGCTGACAGACGGAATTTTCTCGACTTTTTGCTCAAAAAAGTGCTGAGACTTAAGTTCACCAGACAGAGCGTTAGCTTCTGCATATCAGTTACACAAAAGAGAAATAAATAAAGGTAAATGGGCAATATGGCTTTCAGTTGTAAGCCATGATGGGAAAGTGAGTCTTTGTGAACCCCACAATGCGAGAGGTGATTCCATGTTACCAGTCAATTAACCAATAGAAAAGAGCTTTTCTCTGCCTAGCAACACATGATAATTACTTTATAATTGGTTCATATGGTTCACTGACCCTTTTTTGAGCTGATGTGATTCTTCTCTTTCATCACGGATTCTGGCTTTTCTCACCCCTGAATCTTTGAGGTTATACCCTAAAGAACTTCCCTGTGTGCGTGTGTGTGTGTGTGTGTATTAGTGTTGCTCTGCTTGCTTAAAAAATGTTGCAGTATATGGATATGTTGCTGTTTTACTCCCACAGGTCATGTGTAGGGAGGGCAGCAGGGGTATGAGAAGAAAGCAAAGGCTAATTAAAACAGAAGAATGTAACCTACTGTCACTGTGACAACGTAAACATTTTTTAAAAATATTTCTAGCTTTAGGGTGAACTGCGTTCTGTGAAAATAAGTCAAACATGAGAGACAACACAGAGAAACGGCAATCTGAAGAGTCTGACAGGAGGCGATACGCTCCCTTTCATCTCCTGCTTAGAGGAAGACCTTCATGTCAGTGACACCTCCTCCCTAATAAACAAGGGAGAGACCCCAGTGAGCCGAATTATTCCAATGTAATTCCAAACAGCGCCGCGCTCTTTTTCCTCGCTGCCACGCACGAAGGAAACAGCATCCACATGCTAATTTGTAGTATTTTTAGTGGGGAGCTTTTCCTACAAGTGGGCGTCTGCTAGGGCGGAGGGTGGACCGATTGATCTGACAAAGAGGAACAGAGGAAGACAGGGCCTGGAAACCGTGAGTGAAATATATACGGCTTCTAATACCAGGGTTCCAAAACTTTTCGGCCCACGACCCCCAAAATAACGGGGCCAGAGACTCACGACCCCCACATATCCCCAGAGGTGGTTGAAGCATACAAACATTTGCGCACACCCGGACTTGTAGGCCTATTTCATACAGGGCACAGTGCTTTGGTAACACAAAAGAACACAATAGCCTAACAACCCTAAAAGCATTTTTTTATAGTAATAAAGTAATGTTAAAGTTACCTGACGAGATGGGCACTATGCATCGATCAGGTTTTTGATTCTGGAAATCATGTTGCGGCCCCAACTTTGGAAACCCCGTTTGATAGGAATCCAAACCAAAAAAAGAAAAATTGTTACAAAAAAAAGAAGGAAAAATAAGACAGAAATCCATCCTTCGCAAGCCACTGCCAGATACGCAATAATATGATATAAACTCCTGGTGCTGATCAAACATGGAGCATCGAACTGTGTCCTTATTCTTTTATCCTGCAATTTCAGGAACGTGACAAATGGCCGAACCATTCTTCGTTTCCCTGTGCCACGATGAATCAATCCTGAGGACAGAAAGACAAAGGTGATACGGTATTTGTGACAATTGCACGCAATCTTCATAACCACCGAGCAGACGTGGCATGAATCCAGGAAAGATTGACAAATAACACATTTGGCTGTGGGGACTGATGCTCTTTAGGCCTGTCCTGGTGAAGCACGTTCTTTAAAATCTATAGAGAACTCAGCGGTACAGAGATGATAAATTGATCTTTACGTGCAGTTGGCAACACTCAGCAGCTCCCCTTGAAATGGAATCAAAACATGTATATGTATTTCATACACTGAGATTTGCTACAGGTAGCTACTACTGTTGGTGCCACCTCAATACATGTACAATTATTTTTTTTTAATTTTTAAAAAAATATTATAAAATGCTTGTTCTCTGTAAGGCCTTATGAACTTCAGTCACTGGGAATGTGCTCTTTTCATTCTGAAATAACATAGTGTGCCCTGAGAAAAAAGGCAGAATTTTGCCTGAATTGCATAAACAGTCAGCCCACGTCATTTGCAGGTATATTATTCCAGAACCCCCACGGATGTGCAAAAACCGCGGATGCTCAGGAAACTTGAATAAAATGATGGTATTTTACCCTATATGTGTTCATAATTTGAAACCCCACCTATATGTACAACTAAGAACTGCTAAAACCCATGTAAATAATACCAACTGCACTATTCTAGCATACATTGAGCACAGGAATTTCAAATGTCCTTTTTAATGGCAGCCTGCATGAGGGCAGTTTGAAATTCACTCACACCGCCTCCTGTTTGAATCACACAATGAATGTATGCGTGGAATTACAGGCTATACTCTACAGCTTCTGACATCCACCATGGCGAGGAACCTGATCACGTTGAGCTGCGGACCACTTTGGGGCTCAGGGGGACTTCGATATGGAGAACTGGGGTCCATTTTGTAAGTGCAGTGAAAATAGCAGCTTCACATTACGCAGGTTTGGGCCCATGAGCCGAGCCTTCTCTCTGTACGCAGCGAGGCCTGATACGAGAGCCCGGCCGATAAAACCGCAGATGCTCACGGCGGCTCGTTGCCCTGGCGCCCACCGTTTGTTTACGCCTAATAGAGGTCCTTGTTCCATGGCGTCTTTGTTTTCGGGGGGTGGGTTTGAATACTATATGTCATTGCGGTGCGCGGACAGTTCTGGTGGGGGCCGTGTCCATCTGTTTCCTGAGACCCCCCCAGCTGTGCGGGTGTCACGGGGGGGAGACAGGTGCCGGGCATCGGCGCGCATTCTAATGCTAAGCCCCGGGCTTCTCTTCAAAGCACAGATAAAACCAGAAGGGACCGGGAGGAAAGGGGGGGGTTCTCCTACCGTTAATGCAATGCTTCCCCAATAATTAACACTCCTCTCCCTCCCCCTCCCCCTCCCCCAAAACAACCCGCTCCATCAAATTGCGCTGCACATTCACATTCGTTTGCGAATGCTGCTTGTTCCTCTCTCGGAATACGAGGCACTCTGCCGTAATTTACTGAGCTCTGAGTGTCTTATCACCCCTACAAAGATAGGAGTGTAAATTAAATATGCTTTATTAATTCAAAATTAGATTCCCATATTAAGCACGCAGACAAATTAAGCTTTGCATAGAGATTTTCACTATAGATATTCATGTGGTGTTATATAATATATGTATACTGTATATATTAAACGACTGCATCCAGGCTTGCTTGTATGTGTTAAGCTTCTTTCATTTTCCTTAATTACACAATTTCAGATTACGATGATGGGATTTTGTATGGAACTGCTCTTTCGCTCACAAATCTAGTATTTCATTATTCCCCAGTGGTACCAGGCAGAGTCTGTGAAGAAAATTAAAGCACACTATAAAGCCATACATTATGATAGCCATTTTGTTGAGGTCAGATAATTAATTAATTAATTTTTTGTGGCTTTTTAAATATTTAATAGACATTTGTAGCTATAATAATGATATGGTTCAAAACCAGAGGAAATGTTTTTTTCCTCCATATTTTCATTATCTAAATTACAGCGAGGAAGAACAAAATGTTCCATTAAATATTTCAGTTGCATATTTCAAAGACAGCATTTGTTATGAATTGGAATCTGATAATTGAACTGTATTTATGCTATATAAGTGCAAAGATCTCTCAGGCCTGCAAAGAACAGAACAGAGTGAAATTTTCCTCAGGGCCTACTGCTCATAGATGTTTTGTGACATAAATTCTGTAGAAAGAGTTCATTTGAAAGCGCTGTGTTCCTTCTCTCCGTTCTCTACATCGCCTCTTCTTCCTCAATGCGGACATTTCACAAATGAAACGGTCATTTTCCACTATGGCTTAATGCTTTTTTTTCATTTTACTGTCATGATTATGTTGCCAAGTACAGTTGAATGATCTCCCCTCTGCTGACTCCAGTCCCCAATAAAATCAATATTTATGTGACTTTCATTTGTATTACAGTCGATATATTTCACGGTTGTTAACACACAAGGATGCTTTGCGGTACCCGCAAAACCCATTTCTCCACAATTAAACGGTAATAATTTTAATAATGAGAACATCTGATGCAAATAAATATTCATCAGGCCGATAAAAAGGGACAATTTATTGAAAGCGCATCGATGTGTGCCACAGGCGTCAGCCTTGGGTGACACAATCACCCAACATGAGGATGACGATATGAGACAAAGCGTTTCTGGATAAAGGTGACAGTTCCTACTTTAACAATATGAAAAGTTCTGGCTACAGTGAGAAAGATGCTGGTTCAAAACGCCACCTTATAACCATAAAGTGGTAAATAGATTGGATGACCACAGGGGGCGCTGTATGCCTTCACAGACAGTGTTGAATGCCACTTGATCTTAAGTCTTGAGCACTTGGAAGTGATATTCCTCACCCCCACCCAAGGAATATGTGTGAGTGTTCGTGTGTTTGCGCATGTGTGTGTTTGTGTGTTTGTGCATGTGTGTGTGTGTGTGTGTGTATGTATGTTGGGTTGCATGGGGGGTGTGACTTGTACTTCTTCTTGCCACATAAAGGAAAGAACCATAGCCCCCAACTCCAGCTAAATAACACCTATGCACCACTCACTGGTTGGACGATATATGTTTTTATTATTAAAAGTATGATAATGTTCTATGTGTGTTGTTTGGTGAAGGCCACCGTGGCTGAAATGTCATGCTTTTAGAATTAAATGCAAACTGATATTTCCTACGTGCGAATGTCACCCCACTAACGCAGTCCACATTCAGCTCGTACTCGAGTAGAATAACAAACAGGAGGCACAACAGGACCACCGGCCGTTCTCCGTCTCCCTTCGGGGTTTGCTGAAATCTTAACAAAACCACAGTGCACCGGGAGGCCCTCCAGCAGTGAGTCATCGCTCGGTCCTGAAGGATGTGCCGCCGAGCTCCCTGCGCGTTTCGGACGGGCTGGGACCGCACAGCGGCCAGGATTTGTTTAAGCACCCTTGGGAAGAGCAGCGAGCACCAAAATAAGAGGCACCAAAATAAGAGGAATGAACTTCAGAAAGGCCGAGTTAGAGAAATGCCAGACTTCATCAAGGCCAAATAAAGGGCAGGTTGAAAAAGTGGAGAGTGTTTTCGACGATATGACTGTCCTCAGTGCTCATGTTACCAAAACATTTCCCATTTCTCTCTGCACTTTGTTTGGCCCTACACAGCTCTATCAGCTAAGGCCTAAATGAGTATTGATGACTCTGCATATGATCATCTCCTGTGGGTAATCCAGTGACTATTGGAGACTATTGACTGACTTCTGTACCAGACTTAAGACCAGCCTTGTATATGAAATTAATGTCAGTTAATTCTCAGAGCACCTATAGACCACATATCTCCAAATACGTTCCCAAAACATGGTCTGTTACTGTGTTATTGTGTAATGTTATGAGAGCATTGTGTGTTAGTAAGTTGTTTGGTGTTAAGTGGTGTGGAAGTCATGGGTATTTTAAGCTGGTCTGCACAAAGCAAATGTCTGCTTGTACACAGTAAAGCTCTCCATAGTATTTTGTTCAATATCAGTACCAAGTTAACTCTGTGTGTCTGATTTTTCTTGTCCTGAGCAGGCAGGAGAACATGCTGTAATGTTATCTGGTCCTGGCAATCAGTATTGCTTTGAAGACTCCACTAGAACCAAGTTTGACCCGAGTTACACAAAATCATCTGTCAGAACCGATGAATTTCACAATCTGACCACACCAGGAACAGTGTGATGCAATTCCTTCTATTTCCTTAGTTTGATAGAATGTCCCGGCTTTAAATGGGAATGATCAGACAGAGAAACAAGCCTGCTAACTTTTACATGAGCTGGTTTCTACACACATTACAGGCCATGCACATCGCTTTGTTCGACGTTCCTTCAGTTCAGTCTTAATACTGAAAAGTCTTGGGGGGATCTCTTAGAGATGTTCTCAGTAGTTTTAAGACTCTGCATCTAAGAACCAGATGTCTGAAGCATTCACTCCATACCTTCCATAAACAATACAGTGCAGAACGTTGGATCTGCAGATAGGTAGCCCAGCTACCAACAGAGGATTCTCTTATATTTATGTATCTTGTTGTTTTAATTGGCAAATGAATGCATAGTAATACATTATTAAATCCCAGGTATATTTCATCTCAGGCAATGATAGAGTCACAGGTTCTAAGGGCACTAGTTATGCTGAAGGATTGAAATTTATCGACTTGTGTTCCAACTGAGAGCTTTAACCTGAAGTTTTCATGAAAGCATCATAAAACTGCAGACTGCAGAGCAGGAAAATCAAGTCACGACACCTGTGATGTTTTCTCCTTTACATGTTATCAACACCAGCAAAAAAAAAGTGAAAATATTTGAAAGAGTCACTTCAGTCACAGAGGTTGTGCTCCAGTGGAACTGGGGTTTTTGGCAGTTATGAATGAACTGAATGAAGGGTGCATTCTGACATGTTTTGAATGGGAGCATGGAGCTCTTTGTGTTGGCTGGCTTTGCGTGCCTCCGTGACGGTTAAATTCATCTATGGTTTGGCACGTTGCAATGATGCGTCTGATTGACAGCCAGACCTGAGCGCACACGAGGAAACTGTCATCGTTCCGGGCGTCCTGAATCGAACAGGCCGAAAGGCGTTACGCGGTAGCACTAGCGGCGCCTGACGCCGGCGTTTCGCCGCGTCTAAGTGTGGAGACCATGTAATTCAGCCCTGCAGTATAAAGGCCTCAGACAGCACAAACCTTTCTGATGCTGGGAAGTGACTAGAGCAGAATATGAATCTCCAAGTTTGTCATCCATTACGGTCTCACTCAGGAAAGCTGGGATTGGACGGCTTTTGAACTGTCAATCATACATATTACTCTCCACAGAAACCGCAAATGCCACTGCGGTTCAGAGATTAACATCCAACAACCCAAGGATAAGGAGACTTAAGCCTAAAAAAAAAAAAAAAATAAAATAAAAATTATGAAGGGCACAGTGATTCACGTTGATTGTAACATTTTCGTCCGTGTGAACCTTTCACCAGGTCTTTTCAAAAGACCTGTGCAAATCCGGGCTATAATCCACCCTCATACTATTTTGACACATTTTCATATCGTACTGCACAATGGAGTTATAGAGCAATGCCAAGTTCAATGTATAACATAGCACACTACAATTTAGAACATTTAAAAGGTAATACTTCAACATTTTATCCCATTAGCTCACATTTAGGTAAGTGCTATATAAATTACCATTATTACAGGCTGTCAGCGATCAGTGCAGTCCATAACCTGCAGCACACTGTTAGTCACTGTTAATATATTGGTAATGACGCACAATTTCTAATAGAAAAGGGTAATCGTAGTTATCTAGTATAACCAACCTACAATATAATATTTTAATTTAACAAATTATATTAGTGTTATCAAAAAGTTTTTCCTGATTTGTTTGCTCTTGCCAAGATTAACAAAAAAAGTTTAACAATAATTAGACCATCACAGGTCAGTATTTAAATGAATAATAGATTATTATGGGATAATATCCAGTTATGCCCAGAGCAGAGGAGTGTGATGAATTTATGGGGACAATGTGAAACATAATTTTGTATTGATGCGTTAGCTCAGCATCGTACAACATGAAACAATTTTATTTTTATTAACTTCATCCCTTGCTGTTTTTAATAATAGATTTACTTTTACACACTCCCTTGTCTTATCTTCTTTCAAATTTGCCACTGTAAATCCACCCAGGCAGAACAGAAACCATAAAGACAGAAACCAACAAATCAATTTCTGTGTGTGCGCTCGCACTGTAAATATGATGCGTGGCCCATTTGGCAGGGGGAAGGTTATTTCGTGATTTGCATGGATGCCGCTGGAGCTTAGCAGCAGAGCTGTGGATGTCACCGGCAATCCAAGCATGACTCTCTCCCGGTCCCTCTTTCATCCTGCTCCCGAGGAACCAGGCTTTGGAGCGGTGGAAATGCGCGCATGGATGTGGAACTGGAGGGTTTCTGTGGCGGAGGGGAGATGCGATTTAATTAGGTGTGCATACACTGCCCAGGGGTGTGTGTGTGTGTGTTTGGGGAAAGGGGGGGTTTGTGTGACATACTTCTTGCCACAAAGAGGAAAGAATCACCGCCCCCCCAACACCTGCCAAATGTCACACAGTCTACTCATCCCCTTCGGTCTTTGCTGAACCATTTGCGGCAAAACATAAAGTGGTCTCCTTCTCACATCTCTCCAGGAAAGTGAGAGTGAACTTTTTGATATATGGAACACTTTATAAGCATATTTCCACCATCCAAATGTTGAGTGGGGAGACTAATACTCCATCAGTGCCATTAAATCTGATGCAGAGAAACGGTACGCCAGTTTTCACCGGTAAAGGCTGTGCTCAGTAAGTGATAGGGCAATAATTATGCAGCCAAGCTGAGACTAATTTTCTGTGACAGTTCCCGAGGGAGAGAGCTGAATATCGGGGAGACCTGAAATAAAAACGTACCTGTGTAGGCAAGTGCATCTGTTTAAAAAAATGTGCTCAAGTAATATAAAATGCAAAATAGCTTCCGTGTTTTTGTGTTAATGTTGAAAGTGCCAATGATTTTGCCTTTTTATGTCAAACTCATGCAATGCAGTTATCCAGATAATGTACCCTTTCCTTTAAAAATAAAGGCATGGAGTGACAGGGTGACTGCAGCAGACTGTAAGGGCTTCTTGCCTGCACTGAGCATGCAGTCTGCAAACTAGTCATGTGGCCTGCACTGTATATGCAGTCTGCAAACTAGTCATGTGGCCTGCACTGCATATGCAGTCTGAAAACTGGTCATGTGGCCTGCAGTGCGAATTCAACAGAATTTTACCTCACATAAAAGCCTAGTTTCATATCCTGCAATAGCTGAATTAACCTCCTAAAAAACCGACTTCTCCAAACTCTGAAAAGTAACACCCCCTCATTTGCTGAGGAACTCAACCAGCAGGATAGCTGCATCGCATCGTGATATATCCAAGAATGTACATCACGACACCAGGGAAATTGTTTTAGGAGGAAGTAAGAAAGTTGAATTTTCCTGCCAGAAAAAAAAAAAAAGTTAATATTTTCACTGACAATTTTTTGGACCCAGATCATTGTGCAATACCGTTATCAAACTACAGGAAGTGATATATCAGCTGGAAATATCAAAATTAAGTCAAGTGAGCCTTTAAAAATCTTTTTACTTGCTCTCTTTTTTTAAATGAAGTTGCTGCCTCCCTGCAGAATACACAGTCAGTGCAAATGTAATAACCTAACATTACAAAGAAGAAGGGCTTTCCGGAACACCGCGGCACTGATACATTAATATAAAAAAAACGAGCATTGATCTGAGTATGACTAAGTAAATACACTCATATCCCTGAAAATCTGCGCTAACTCAGGCCCCGGCTGTGAGTTAAAGTGTGTGCAATGCTACCGCTGAGCCCCTGTAATGGGAAGGAAATTTGGTGATTCAGTGAGGCTTGCATGGGCTCCATACCAGCTACACATCACCTGCTCCCGTTCAGCAGCGAGAGCGTCAGCACAGCAGACCGTTATGAGCACGGAGGCGAGCGCCAGGGTGCTGCGTCCAAAATTTAAACAATATAACCTGTGAGAGAAAGTGTGAATGCTCGACAACACCCAAGCAAACAAAAACACTTCAAGAGTGCCAGGGAACGTTCCAGTCAGTAAGGCATTTTGCTGTGAATTATGACTACATTATGCAGAAAAAGTTTCCAAAGCAGCCTGAGAACTTTTTTTCTCTTTTTTCCTCATTGTTCCAAAGTAGATATGTATTGGGTATGTCACATGCATGCTTACAGAAGCATCCCTGATGGCTAGCACTGTGTCACAACAGACCATCATGGAAGTGGTAGTTGTTGCAAGATTTTAATGAATGTTTAATATTGTAATCGTCCACATAAAGGTATTGAAATGGCAATTTGTTTAACATTGGAACAGTAATGTCATTAAACCAAAATTAATGCCTGCCCCCAATTATTTTTTTTAACCTGGCATAACAAAAGTAAAAATATTCAAATTTTACTCATGACATTTGATGTAACCCTGGCAAAACTTTTGTGACCTTTTGTTTAGGTTATGTAGGAGGCCTTTCAGTTCCACCACTCATTAATCAATGTCAAATCCAATGGAAATTCAGCCTGAAAAAAAAAAACCCAACCGCGTGCGCTTTCCTCGGGCCCAGTATTTCTGAACCATCCACACCAAACAGCTATCAATCACGCTCCGCATTTGCATTGTCTTTATTAAACCTGCAAGTAACGGGCAGGCAGGATCTGTGTCATCCACGCTCATCAATATCTCACCATGGGGGTGCACCACAGTCACAAAGTTCTCACTTTTACTCTGTCTGCAGATGCAAAGAGGATGTGAGCTATTGTCCTCTGTGTTCTCTGGCACGCCTTAAATGAATAAGCCTCTTTAGATACAAGGGCCGGACTCACGTTTAAAATCAGCGCAGAGGGAATCATGACTAGATGGTGCACTGTGCACTGAGACTTGGGGAGAAAAGGAGAGCTCATTTAAAATATCATATACGCTCAGAATTCAGAACAGGTTTTCAGTTCTACGTTGGCTTCAAAGAGATGGAAATCTGGAAATATAATATAGAATATACATCATTCCAAGCCTTCATTCAGCTCACCCGCGTTCATACCACTGTGAAACCGGATCGATATTTCAGGTCCCACCTGTTCATTTTTAATTCACCCATGTATAATTCGTTGTACCCATACAGTATATAAAATATATGCATCTCACTGGATTCAGCTGACCAAGCGCCCTGTCGTGCCGTTGAGTTTTACAAACTCCCATGAGCCCGAGGAGCTGCTATCATGGCAGGGATCTGATCGGCCTTCACACCGGTCTCTTTTTCATCACGTCCAGCCCTGTTTGGGAGATGCCTGAACACTTAACACTGACAGTGCAATCTCCCTCTCGGCGTTGAGCCGTCCTGACAGGCCATTTGCATGACAAATGAGAGCTCCTTATTTTCCGTTTCTTCCACCCAGGCGGAAGAAGAGCACACTCCGCACGCACGTCACCGTTCACCGAGACCATCATGGGTTCGGATCGCGTGTCAGCATAGAGACCGCTGGGAGAGACACGAGGCCATGCTCTTCTCTCCCCATAGCTACCAGGTTGTCTGTTTCAGCCTTAAAGTTATTTTTTTTCTCTCTCTCCACTCGTTCACTCTGATTGCAGGAGACAGATTTTATGTCTAATTCTGAGGCTATGACAAAACACAATGGGTAGTTACCTCGGCGATGCAGTGTTTTGGAAACAGACAAAAATGGGAGAGACTTCTAAACACTGCACTTGTTTCTCTGCACTTGTGCACTTCTCTCTCTCTCACACACACACTCACACACACACACACACACACACACAGATGTGTACATACTGTGGCATACATGTATTACTTATTTTTCATCTGGGAATCAGAGGTGAATACTGAAAGAGTAAACATGAGAGTAACTAAGTGAATTACCAACTGGTATTACAAAGGTAAATGTATTTAATTATTAATGAAGATATAACAAGATAAAAAATCTAATCACAAGGGTCTGTATTTCAATAGTGTGACTCAGGATGCAACGGAGAAAGCAGACAGAATGAGCTTGAGCAATTGCAGCTGTGTTTTAGTTCACATGTACGTGGTGTCAGTTTCACACACGTGGAAGGCAACCGGCGTGTTGGCAGGAATGGTCTTCCCATACAGATATCACACAATCATAAACTACTGCAATAAATGTTACAACGACTACTCAGTATAGTGTAGAAGTTTTTATGACCATCCCTGGGCCATGGGTTGTGACTAAGACATCAGAGCCCGCTGGGTTTTTCATTTTCACACAGGTGTGTGTTCTTTACAGAGTTATCATTTTGTACACAGAGCCATCGGAGCTGGTTGGCATCGGTTCCAGCGCATGCCTTTGCTTTGACTTAATGCTCTTCCAGACATACCCCCTCATCAGCAGGACGGTTACCCAAAGCAAGCATCTTTCCATTGAGTCCTCTGGCACAACGGGCAGCTGGAAGTCTTCCGCTAAATGTGTTTAGCTTGCTAATAACCCCACAGACACGGGGGAAATCATGCATGCTTGTTCTACAGCTATATGATGAGCAGTGCATTCTGTCAGCAGGGCTAGACTAACACCATTTACAAAACCCTTCAGCCTCCAGCCACACACACATACTGGATACCATCCATAAATGTTACTGCATGCACATACCTATATATGCAAACACATATATCAAGACTAGGCCTGAAGATTCATTTAACTTGCAGCAGGCTGTGTGTCTGGTGGCATGGTTTGGGGAGGGGAATAATGGTAGGTTAATGGGCAGAGTATCTTGGTGTGTAAAAACTCTGCTTTTTTTCATAAATCTCACGGGAGTACACATGGCTTTATGTGTCCTACATGGGGCAGATCTGACAAGCTTTTGCTGATGTTAATAGGTATGTAGTGCCATCATCATGCCCAACATCTGGACACATGTTATAAACAGGTGTGCCTCTCTGTCACATGAGTGATATGTGGTAAAAGGAGGGTCCCTTAATCTCCAAGGTTAATTTCAAAGCATACAGAATTTATCTGAGTTCAACTGAGACAGCACAAAGTGGGGGGGGATCTTTCTCCCACGATTTATCACAGGTGGCAGAACAAATATTACAATGGATATTTTTTTTTTATATTCAGGACATTAAACTTTTTAACGTGATCAGGCATATTCAAACAATGAAGATAGATTTATCTCGACATTATTTATTCATTCTGCATTCATGCCTGTGTGTTTAATTAGCTGCATCGGAGGTCTAGTCAAAAGCATGTGCCAATGTACTGTGTGTAGTACATGGAAACAGAACTTTACAAACTTTTAATAGCATTGAGCATGCTGTGTTCATTTTCTTTTGACACAATGTCATGTCTCACAGTGCCGTAATGTATATTTAATGTGCTTAGGGCCGGATCCAGACCCGTACTTAAGTGCATTTTCCGCACATAAGCCTCTCTCGCTTTCAATGGTGAGTTACACGGAAGATGACTTTAAGAGCAGGTCTGGATCCAGTCTTTAGTGAGCAGCAGAGGATTCACTCTTGGTATGTGCCCAATAAAACATGGAGCAGGAAACACTGGCAGCAATGATGCTTAGTCAACGCCAGGCCCATAGCTCTCATGCCTCACACCGGGTCGCGCCCGATGGAAGCAGGAGGCAATGATCTCTCTCTGTAATGTCAACCTCTTTGCTATGGATTTTTTTTTTTTTTTTTTTTTGGTGTGAAGGTTGGGGGTGGGGTGGGGTGGGGTGTTAATGAGGTGCTCTCAGCCCTTCGGTGTTCTCAACAAAACAACGCCTGAGCGGCCCGAGCTTCAGCTCGCTGAATCAGATAGAAACAAAGAACCAGGTAGCTATGGGAACAAATTGAATCCCGATAGTCAGAACGCAAAAATCCATCTGAAGTGTAATAAAGAGGACAGGGGTAGGAATCACCCAGGTGACATTAGGAGCCGTGTAACCTTTTAAAAGAGCGTTTCGCCTCGCAGCCATAAAAAAAAAAAAAAAAAAATTGCAAAGCGGGCACGCAGGTTCATTATTTCCCCTGGCACTCGATATTGCGATATTGTTTCTCCCTATCTGGAATGTGAGGCATGAGATGATATGGGGTAAGGGTCAGTCCCATTCTTCTCGTCTGCCGCGACCCCCCCAACCCCCCAACCCCCCAACCCCCCTGCCGGGGCTGAGGGCCTGTCACAGCTGTCATCCACCTGTGGGCCTGCCAGATACACTCCGAGACAGGGGGTTTCCGGAGACATCTGCAAGACGTGGGTGTTTGTGGTCTGGTGTTAATTAGAGGAAGCTTATTGAACAGATCTGCTGACTCATGACTCTGATACAGTCTGTGTAATAATCCATAAATATGTAAAAAGCGTGTGGAATCTCAGCCTTGGTGGATTTGGGGGACCATTCAAAAAAAAAAGGGGGGGGGGTCAGTGTTCAACTTGAGGTGTTTGGGGGTACAGATCCTTTCATATGTAGTCTATTTCATGTTAATGAGAACACTTTAATTGATCGTTGAAAATTTCTCAAGTAACAATATATTTTGCGACAAAAGACTTGTTGCCATAGTGTCTGAATGCGGACGCCTCCCCAATGTATTTGTTGTGTATTCCGCTGTTCTGATATATGCCATGAAAATGTATTTGCTGTGCTAAAGCAGCCTCTTACCTGTGACCTTTCAAATACCACAGGTCCCAGTGTTTTTCACCAGTGCAGCGCAAATGAGAGACCCAGGCCGCATAACAGTCACTGAGCGAGTGCGAACGAAAACTGCAGCTGTGACGCGACCATCAGTATCAGACACCCAAACCGCTCTAACAAGCTCTGTGTGTGCGGGCCATACGTTCCCCTCCGCTGCGCCGCGCTCCCTCCATATTCCTGTCGCTTCTGTTTGCTCTGCACCGTGTATAGTAACACTGAAATCCCCTGGGTGCTCCTGGCCATGTGCAGGTATGCGCAGTGATAGACTGCACAGAGGGGAATGGAGGACAGGGGCCTATGAATGAAACAAACACACACACACACACTACACACACTCACACACACACACATACACCCTGTCATCTCACACTTGTTAAGTTAGGGTACATAAGGCACACACATAGGGAACACAAGGAATGTTAGGGAACATAAGGAGACTTAGTCATCAATGCCAGGGAACACCCTGTCATCTCACTGAGGTGATTGTTAGGGAAACAAGGAATATTGAGCTCCACTGTGTGTTTTCAATGGCTAGGGAACATAAGGAGACTTAGTCATCAAGAATGCTTGTTAAGTTAGGAATGGGAACATAAGGAGACTTAGTTTTCAATAAGGCTAGGGGGAACATAAGGAGACTCGTCAAGCTAGGGAACATAAGGAATGTTAGGGAACAATGAACTAGGGAACACAAGGAATGTCATCAAGGAACATAAGGAAAGGAGACTTAGGTAGGGAGACTTAGTTTTCAATGCTAGGGAACACAATGACTTAGTCATCAGGGAACATAAGAAATGTTAGGGAACATAAGGAGACTTAGTCGTCAATGCTAGGGAACACAAGGGATGTTAGGGAACATCAGGAGACTTAGTCATCAATGCTAGGGAACATAAGGAATGTTAGGGAACATAAGGAGACTTAGTCGTCAATGCTAGGGAACATAAGGAATGTTAGGGAACATAAGGAGACTTAGTCATCAATGCTAGGGAACACAAGGAATGTTAGGGAACATAAGGAGACTTAGTCATCAATGCTAGGGAACACAAGGAATGTTAGGGAACATAAGGAGACTTAGTCATCAATGTCAGGGAACACAATGCTAGGGAACATAAGGAATGTTAGGGAACATAAGGAGACTTAGTCATCAATGCTAGGGAACACAAGGAATCGTAAATGTAATGTATGTACGTAAATGTAAGAACTGTTAGGGAACAGAGGGAAAGTTAGGAACATTACAAACGTTACAGGAATTGCTCCCAGGGTGTACATTTGCGAACTTTCCTATTATTCTGTTTCATTGAGAGAAAGGGGATTGGAAGGGCATCAATCAGGGAACACAAGGAATGTTAAGGAACATAAGGAGACTTAGCATTGTGTGAGAGTTTTCATTCGGGCCCATTAAAAGCCAAACTGCAAAGACCCATCACACACTCGTAAATGTAAGAAATGTTAGAACTAAGAAAATCTTACAGTTTTCCTATTATTCACATGAGAGAAAGGGGAAAAGCCACCATTTTATTGCCTAGACATACATGCTGCATGTGGTCCAGTTTCCGTGCTAATAAATAATGATACTTTAAACAAGAAAGTGCATTTAACTGTATTGTGTGAGGTCAATACTAAGGAAGTAAACCTTAATGAGAATGACTATGGAAATAAATGGCCATTTTCCTCCGTGTCAGACTGATAATAGCCTCCCTAACTGAACCTGAACATACGCTGTTCTGAATAATTTTGACTAATGGTCGGGGAGGAATAATAATATATGGTTTTTAAAAGGAAAAAAAAAATAAAATTACTTATTATGCAAAACTCCTCAACAGCCAACTCTGGTGAGCTTCTTTTCTCTCCAAGATAAGGCTAACTTGGAGGCTGTGCACATAATAAAATTAGAAAACCTACCTGTTTCCGGTCTGCTTAGGATGAAATAGAAAAGGACCCCTGCTTCTCCCTGCGCTCTCATCTCTGTGACAGCTCCTACAATTGAATTTATTTCACTCCACACAAGAACCAGCACAGGCATCCCACTGCCGGGTAATCCTGAGCTTTGAGCTTTTAAGTGGGTTCAGCTCATGCATTGTGACTGTGCCACCTTCTCTGAAGATTACAATTTCCAGAAAAGAACATCTTTAAAAGCAGTTACAGATGAATGTTTCTTTCCTCATATCTTCAATGTCTTCCAGATATCTTTAAAAAAAAATTGAATGAATTCAACCGGCAGTGCTCTACTCTGAATAACTGCACTCACATAACTGTAACTAACGCGTTTGGGCAAGTGGTACTTTTCTTTTCTTATTTGTCTGATTTTCTTTAGTTGCCTGATATGATTTGTCTAATGATTTTCTTGATGTGTTGCTAAAAAGGCATACTGTAACCCAAAGCCCATATTTTAATGGATATTAATTACTATCTGAATGATACTGTAACCCAAAGCCCATATGTATTAATGGTCTAGCTGATGAAGACTGTCTGTGGGCATACTGTAACTCCAAAGTCCATATGTATTAATGGTAATGAGGCTAATAGGTGAGTATACTGTCTGTGGACATACTCCAAAGCCCATATGTATTAATGGTAATAAGGCTAATAGGTGAGTATATGAGGAGGTGCATAGTAATACATATGTATTAATGTCTAGGTGAGAGGAGGTGGGCATACTGTAACTCCAAAGCCCATATGTATTAATGGTAATAAGGCTAATAGGTGAGGCCTGAGGAGGTGCATACTGTATCCAGCCCATATGTATTAATTAGGTGTGAGTTACACCATTCAAAGCCCATATGTATTAATGGTAATAAGGCTAATAGGTGAGTATACTGTCTGAGGAGGTGGGCATACTGTAACTCCAAAGCCCATATGTATTAATGGTAATAAGGCTAATAGGGCATGCAATATATCCAGATGATTAGGTGCGGTTACACCATTCACATGCACGTACCCTCACCCACTCAACAGCTCCACGACCCTTGCACATTTGGTCATCTGAAGACAGAAGACAGTTGTGTGAAGTATGTAGTTTCAAAAAGAGCTTGGCATCACCAACACTGCCTCGCACGTCAGCGAGAGTCTGAATGCAGCCCCATGGTAATTACGACCCCCCCCCCAAATGCTCGCTACGCTACGCTAATGGCGCACTGAAAGACTTTTCAGGCTCTGCGACCTGTAGACGTACCAATGTAAATGCTGTAGCTTTTCTCCACAGCATTGTACGCAACGTGAGGCACACGTTTCTGCGTTTATGAGTCTCATCGTGCACTTGGAGAATCTCCCTCACCTGTGCTCTATGAATTACTCTGTCTTATTCGCCCAGGTGTGTACCTTCATCTGCAGTTTGACCGTCAGCCGCTGCCCTGCTGTAGGGGGGAGAAAGGGGACTATACCCACTTTGATGTAGAATAGAAAATTCTTTCATCGCTATCGCAGTTAACAGTTTGCTCTCTCCCTGTTTCGCTTCACTCCACAGTGGTACAGCTGGGTTAGAATTGATTTACTCCAGAGTGTTTGTGCGCTGGTTAATTATATATGTGGCCGTGACATGCACTTTTGATGAAGAGCAATGGAAACTGTGTAGCTTAACTTGTTCAATTCCATACGCCTCCCTGGCGATACCTTCAATAAATAAACCATATATGGCACGGTGGAAAAGATTAGCTGTTTGCTTAATGTAAGACCATCTTTATGAGGTGGAGCGTGGTTATTAGCACGTTAGCCTGCTTTATTTGTACTAATCGCTAGACTGGACTGTGCAATTGCCCTGGAGAGGTATTGAGATTCTTAATAACTACTTTCTACGATCGATAAAATCTCTGACCTTTCCTAGCTTGCAGAACGGGGAGCGGGAGGGGAGTTTATTCCCATTGGAACTGGAGATCATTATATGTGTGTTTTCATTCATTTGTGTTAATTGCCAGGGTGAAGGTGGTTAGCCTGTTCCATGGAAAATACCCATGTTGCAACTTAGCATTTAGGATTGGACACAGATATAAAAGGATTTCAGGTCTCTCCTGATGCGCCCATGTGTCCCTAACACAGAGTTTAAGATGGTCTCTTTTGACATTTTACCCTACAGAAATGAGAATGAGTTAATGGAGTGTTACAACAGATTAATTATAAACCACACTGACTTGGGGTTGAGAAGCCCCTTGTGAGGTGTGAGTATACACCAGCCTCCATCCACATCATCGTATAAAAACACAGAATTTACAGGTGCAGTCAAAGCAAATGCCTACTCTCGTTGTCTACTGGAGTGTGGAACACATATAGTGAATGTGCGTCAAGACCATGAGAGCTCAAGACCAGCTCAATGTAAGGTGACAACTTTAATGCATTTTCTATGATTTATGCTAGCTAGTGGTGGCTCACTGAGGTGGGTATTCTTTCCTAAAGTCACTGAACAAAAGTTACATGCATTTATCTGCACTGGTTTTAACTATGTCTCAGACCTCACATGAGCATGTTTGTGGACTCATAGTTATGATGTCATAAGTATATTATAATGACATCATAGCTATGAGCCTGAGAAATAACTGCCTCCTCTGTTTGTGTTACTCAGCTTCTTGGTCACAAAATGGTCAGCTGCAACCTCTGATTAATCTCAAGCCTGTGTAAGCAGAATTAAATATTTCATACGAGCACACAGGTCGACCAAATCTATCCTCAGATATCTGAAGACACCAGAAAGCTTCTAGGCAGTCTATGCCCAAATAATCAATGCATGTTTTTCATCTGCTCTGTCAGAGACTGGGCCAAGACCAGCACCCTCATTAGGGCTCAAGAGGGACAGTGTCAGGGACCACATGTGCACGCTCTCAGCAAACAGATCCCAATGGGTCCCACCTGCAGCTCTATAACTAAAACAGAACCTCTTTTAATGGGATTTTATTTTCTTTGCAATACAGCAGAGAAAATGAAAGTATTTATTGGTTTTAATAATCGAAAGTTAAGTGAAGTAAATATGGAAGATTATTTTTTCACACTTTCTGACATAATGAGGGTAAGTCCTCTTTCAGTCTGTTTTGTTTCAAACTTTATTTAGAAAATATGATAACTTGTGTTTTTTTTTAAAAAAAAAAAAAAACAAAAATCTTTTCAATTGACAAACATGCTTGTGAAATTGGAGGAAGGTTGGGTCACAGGCAAGAAACAGGAGCAAACTACAACTTAGATCCAAGACAACCACTTCCAGGAATTCCTGTTCCTCCAGTAAGAACAGAGTAATGGGTTTATATGCTAGCCATGGTGCTTACAGCTGAAGGCAGTGTTCTTCTGATACAGTGAAACCAGAGACCAGGGGCAGACATGGCTCAACCCAAAATATCACTCCGATGGATGAGAACAAAAAAAGTTGTGTTTCTTTAACTCCTGACAGAAGATGCTCTCCAACCAGTACAGATATCACAGTGATTCTGACAGTTTGAGCCCTCCAGCGCCACACTTGTCTGTAGACATTTCAAGTTCCCTCCCAAGACCATACTGGAATCATTCTCTAGTATGAGAGTGAAGCAGCAGGAGTGAGTACTCATTACCATGTGTGAAATACAGGCACCCCCAGAGTACCCCTGTCCCTTCAGATCCAACACCCCCCGCCCCGCTGCATACGTACTCTGTCCAATCATAACACTCTGGATGACATTCAATCTATATTTGTCCTTAACGTTCGGCTTACAACTGAATAACAGGGATATGATTTGTTTGTTGAGTTATTTTTCGTGATTCCGTAGCTTGCCAAACACCACCATCGAAGGTTATAACGAACACTTGCGTTTGACACTGAGCCAAAGTTAAGGAGAGGTGTTGACTGAACCGCAACCTCAGTGTCTGCATTTGTGGCTTTTATGGCGACGGTGTTCAGGAATAAGGTCCAGGCTGGGGAGATGCACTGAAGAACAGCTACAGAATATGTCTAAGACAGAAATCAATGAGTTACATCCTCCCCTTTTCAGCAGAACCACTGTGCCAGTTCCCAGGCCTTTTTGTGATCGCAGAACTTCATTCAAGTGAGGTCTTTCGAGAGAAAACACACTTAAGCATGAGATGAGAAAAATGCCACAAAATTCAGAATGTGTAATCAAGACAGTATATATTGTGCTATGTTTTTATGCAGAAAAAAAAACTGAAAACAAAAACACTTTTAAAACAGAAATCAGCGACACACACACACACACAGCACTTCTAAACAAAACAAAAAATGATGAAGGACAGGCATCACAAGCACAATGGCAGAAACCTCCTCATTCTTCATCCTGATTTAATTGGGATCTATGTTTTCCCTGACATAATCTCCATGAATCTTTCAGTAACTCAGGTGTAAGGTCTGACTCCGTCACAGGAAAACAGAGGCCTGGAAATAAGTAGCTGCACATGTTAAGTTGCTTCTTTGATTCTTCTGTAATTGACAATAATCTGCTGTCCTGGCTGATGTTTCATCTGCATACAGACAGGCAGAGTGAGGCAGCATTGCCATGGTAACAGTGAAGGTTGGGTTTGGGGGGGCTGGCTGGTTACTATATACCACAAGCAATGTGAGTTTGTGTGTTTACTGTATTTGGTCCTTAATAAAAGTGGTAAAAATAAATGCTTAATTCAAAGATATACATTAGTTGTGTTCAGCTTTTCTAAGTCAGTACCACACAACTCTGAGAATAAAAAAACATTCATTGGAACATTAAATCCCCCACTTCCCTCTAATGTAGACAGTTTGTTACTTTATTATTCAGAACAAGTAGCTTAACTAAAAGATTACTGCTGTGCTTTTATGCTTGAAAAATGTAATGTATTCTAGATAGGGGAAACATTTAATTATTTTCATAAAAAATACACACAATCTATTCCAACCATAAATCTGTTGGGACAACCATGCCTGTACAATGTCAATTATTCAAAATTGTCATCAAAGTAGACATATTAATAATTAAACACTTTACTTTCATACGCTGCAAGCAGGCTTAACAGCTGTGCTACATTAACCACCAAAATTAATTTCTCGATATTCTGGATATATAATATGCACAATTAATTTCCATCATGAGTGGCTTTTCATTTGTTAACAGGTGTGTGATTTATTGATTAAACAAGTTTATCACACGTGACAATGCATGGAGGCGGAGCCCGTAAGAAGGTTTTCCCTGTTCCCAAGTTCTGTGACAGGATAATGCAGTACAATTACAGCATAATAATGGCAGGTATAGCTGCGCTGTTCATGTCATAACAGCATGGTGGACAGGGAAAAAAAGGTAAAAAAAAAAAAAAACAACAACACTAAAAATGTAATTGTCAGAGCAAGACCTGGCAAGATTGATATTGTTTATTATTATTGTTTATGGTCAAGGAACAATTGGTGAGAGATCAATCAATGCTCTGAAACACGTATACTTCTGTCAGCCATTAGGTGAAGGTCAGAAGTAATTTCAGCTCGGCCACTCTTCATGTAGTCATCTGCTCCCTGCCACGGAGCGGGTCACGAGGTTTGGAGCTCTTTGCCGCTTTCCTCGGAAAGAAACTGAGCTAAACAAGGACTTGGCCTCGTCGGCTCGGCCCCGAAAGCTAAAGCGGCTCTGGTTTTATCGCCATGATTACTCTCCGTTTCATGGAGACACGGGGCTGTTAAACTGAGCGATTCACCAGGCAATCTGCCGTGATATCGCTGCAAAGTTTTTTAAATGATGATAAACATTAACTGCCTAAATGTGGCTCAAGCTGTGATTTACAAAGACGAGAGGAAAAGTTGACAGAGCGCCTTTGGCCCCTGGTGGTCGCAGCACCCTACATCATCACGTTTAAAACACATCGTTTTCCTAAATACTCACAATGGCCAGCACCTTTAGGTCATGTCTTTAACTGATGTTCTTGGAATGCCGATGCATACAAAACAGCGATAGAGAGAAAAACATGAACAGAACAGGGACAAAGGAAAGATATTTGAATTATTTTTAATTTGTCCCCCCTTTTTCCTCCACCGGAAACAAAATACAAGAGGAGGAAGTCCTACACACATGACAACTCTGGGTCATGTGATGACTGGCCCTCCGCAGGTGCCTCAGGCACATGAAGGAGGAACACAAAGTCACCATTTCACATGCTTGCAGTCACCTGGATGGCCAGGAGAGGGTGCGAGAGAGAGCAATGAGCCTGATGGTTTTAACCAGAAGAACCGTTATCTTTCCCTGGCAATATTGAGCTATTTGTTGCCTGCAGACCCTCAGCCATTTCCATTAAAGGCGTGGCTGAGACTCAAACACCCAGTCACTAGTCTCAGAGCTGCACCTCAACATGTACTCTTTTGCGAGTGATCCACCCAAAGGCCCTGCAGAGAACAACCTGCTGCTGAACCTGCATCAGCTCACCTCCTTAGGCAGCTCGTTACAGCAGAGCTTCATCAACAAATTACCTCATTATTGACGGACCTGTCAGACGATGGGGCGAAACGTCTCTCCCGTTAATGCGGTTTCTGAACATGCCGTTTATCCTCCTTCAGCAAGGAGAGAGGAGGCCGAGCCTGCAGGCCCCGGCTTTTCAGCCAGGTGCCTCATTACCTGATTTAACTAATTGCAGGTCCGGTGCCACAATTCTGACCTCCAAACGCAACACTGAGGGCAATAGTATCTGTAGAACCTCTGGATCGTCACCTTCCCAAGCCAAAGCCCAATAACGAAAAAACAAAGGGAAAGATGAGGGCAACAAACTTTAATTAATAAGAGCAACCGTGGACATTTTATGTAGACAATGTTTTTTTGTAGAGATGTCAGACCTTTTTGTAGTGTAAAATATGTTGGCTATGTGTGCATCAGCTGCAGAATTGTAAAGAATTGCAAATGCTTTTACGTAATTGCATTATTTAACTGTATGACTGTTGTGAGTGTCGCACAGTGTTTTCACTAAATTATGGTGGTAATTGCTGAATACATTTCAGAGAGCAGTGTGTGCTGTCTCCTTCAGTCTTTGGAAATCTGCAGAATAAGCTGTTATAAACACCACCGGTTTATAAGCAGCCCATTACTTACAGCTGGTTTGTCAAACAGAAAGTGTTTGGTAATAAACCGATCATTATTTGAATCTCAGGACAGAAAGAGCAGAAGCTGAGTACATCTCAAACCCACTTCGTCATTAAACAGCAGTCTGTTTCTAACTAGGGGTTTGAAAACAGAGTTTCCGGCACCATTTATGAACTTTCACCCAACACAGTGTGAAAACAGCACAATTACAATGACTGTGCTGAACTTGCCTAATTATTATGTCCACTATTTGTGACACAGTCATATATTGTCATGGTCAGATCAGAAAATGAGAAGTTAAAAAAGTCACATCATATTGATATCCAAAAACACAATTATATATGTATGATCTTGTGAAAGATCAATTTAAAATATTATTTCCAGAGGAGATTGGAACTGTGTTTGTTAGAATATAGCAGTCACACATACTTTAGTGTTTGCTTGCATTTGTTTTTTTTTCTCTCATTTGTTTTCACATGTGTGTGGGGTTTTGGTTTGCTCTATTCCCTCCATTAGTCCACTCTGTTAGAGTGATTAGGATATTATCTAAATCACCTGGATCTGCTGTGCTGGAACTGACATCATAATCAAAGATGGAGCTCAGGTGTGAATTCATTTTCCTTTAACCAATCAGGATGTGGCCACGCCCTCTCTGGTAGGTACTTAAGGGACAGCAGCCCACTTCTCCAGTGGTCATTCTGATCCGAAACACCACCACAGCAAGACCTTAGAGGACTGATTCTGAGAAAAGTTTATCTGTAGGATAAACTGGGTAAGATTTTGAGAAGTCAGGCAGGGCTTTATTAAATTCTGAGGGCCAGCTTTTGAGTTTTAATTGCTGGTTCCCATGTCAGTGGGCTGATGGGGTTTCAGAGCAAGCTGTCATTTGCTCCTATGATCCCCTAGCCTGGCAGGTTTTTCTTTCATTTTAAATGCCTCTGTTGGCAACTCTTTGATTGGACAATTGGAGGTGGCTTTAATTGGCCAATCATCTAATTGAAGAGGCATTTGTTAATCATTTAAAGGCAACCTTTTCCTCATTAAATTATGGGACTGTGTCCCTGATTGGAGGGTTTTATTTCATTACTGCCATGAGAATATCAGTAACTTGTCCACACTCTTGCATGAGTAACAACCCTAAACATGAGATTTCCTGACAGTACAAGCATTTGCTTGCAAAATCCAAATTGGGGATTTTTTTTGAAATTAGAAATTCAAATTGTGCAATAATGCAATTAATCAAAATCATTTCAGGCTGATTGGTGTAATTTAGTTAAAAATGAAGCCTTTGAAAGCTCAAAGCTAATTGCTTAGTACTCAGAGGTCCATGTACATAGCTGGTGGTGCATTCTGACCTGATGCACTGGCTCTGACATTAATGGAGTTAAATCTGAAATATTTTCAAACTATTCATACTCACTCAAATGTCTCTGTCCAGTCTGGTTTTCTATGCAGGTATTAAAGTGCCATGTACCTTATCTCCTATCATGCTCACTGCTTCCAGCATCCCTCCCCATCTCCACCTTCATGTCTACTTCCCTTTCTCCTTCTCTTGTTCTGGTCCAGTGGGGGTTCACCTCACCCAGAATAGTGAGGCAGGGTTCTGCCCCCTCAGACTCAAAGCAAAACATGAAATTACTGTACCAATATAAAAACTTACAACATCAAACTTCTTCCAAATGCATTGTTTCCTGAAAATTAATTCTACTGAATAGTACATTACCCTAAAGGGGTTTGTGTGGTAGGTGAGACAAGGTTGTATATTTTATGGTGTTTGTGTTGATGATTCATATAAAATTCATTGAAGTTTCTCAAACACAAGTCAGCACTTTTCTGAAGCACCAGTGGTTGCTTACCTCGGGTCTCTGAACCTGCTGCTTCTGTTTATTGCATGAAGTCAATGGGCTGACATGTTCATCTCTTTACTTCTGTGTTGTAGAACACAACTGCTGTAGTTTCTCCTTTCATTTGGTCAGAAATCCTACAAATGAAAGCTGCAGTGTTTATCTGCTATTGAGTTTGCCTGCTGTGCATTCACTGTCCATTCACAAGTATAAAGAGTATAAAATTGACTTTTGGGGGTGACTAACAATGTTTAATGAGTTATTCTCCAATAAATTACTCCCAAGATAACTTTATGCTTATGCTAACCTAATTAATTTATGGCTAATCTGCATCAGTAACACTTAGACGTTGTCCTGAATGAGTATTACTTCAATGTATTGCTAGTGTACATAAAATGTAAGCCAACCCGTATCAGTTTTGCCCTACAATTGTTATGCATTAATCTCTATATGCCATCAATATTACCTTTTGAATATACATTGCTAATTGTCCTTCCTAAAATGTATACATGCAAAGGAAGTTCATGAAAGGACAAATGACAATTCCCTGCATTGTAGTTACTATGTGCAGAAGGATCCTTGCTGGAAATATAATTGTGTAGGCCTTAACTTTGGACCAGGAGCAATTTCCCTACGTGCTCAGTCTCTGTGTAGGTACCAAGCGCTTTCATTCCCTTCCAGCCTGCTCAGCGACATCTCCCACTGTCGCGTGTGAGTCACTGGGCTCGTTTTGGAACAGAACCCTAATGTGTGGTGGAGCCTGGGCTCTCCCTTTAGTTTCACCCAGACGGATGCGCTGTCAGTGTTGTTGAGGGGGCATTTGCATCCAGCACGGGGGATACATAGAGCTAAATGAGGGGACTACACCATCGCCGGTTTTATTTTTATTTCAGTTCTGCGCCCTGCGTTACGCCACTCCGTACAGCACCCAATGCTCCCACTATTGACTCTTAAATAAGAGCGCAGCTGTGCATCTCGCACAAACATGAGGAGAATTCGGATATTAGGCTTCCAAGCACAAAATTAGCAGATTGGATTCTCTCACTTCTGGCTGTGGATAAGCAAGAGGGCAAATACCCTTAAAGACCGGGGGATGAATGTGCATAACCCTAATTACAGCAGTTTGGCAGACTTTTTAATTAAGATTATTGAAATCAGTCATGTGACTTGTGCCTGCAGTTAATTACAGAAGATGATCGATGTAATTGGGGACTGAGCAGTGACATTGTGTAGGCACCAGTTTGGTTTCTGCCCTTTTCTCATTACGCATAACCATCTTCTGCCATTGAAGTCTGGTAGCTCCTAGAACCGTATGGTAAACTTTTTTTGAAATTTGGCACACTGTTTTGGCACCTAATTCTTTTCACCAAGTTTCATGTCTGCACCTCAAGCACTCTAGCGCCTCCTGTGGCTCAAAGTTGTATTGGATTCTTTTAATACCCCCCAGTACAAAAAATTCTCTAGTAAACAAACTACTCCATATTTCCCCCATGTTACTGTGCGTAAGTAACACATCACATGCAGGGATGCTTTAATTCTCCCACACATGGAAATACAGCAGTCATACAGTAAAGCCTTTAACTACCGATGAGGCCAACTACAAAAGTATCCTGCTGGCTGTACAGGAAATAAAAAATTAAAAAAATAAAATCTAACTTCACTACACCGCGCATTAAAGCTAGCTCTCCTACTCAGCTACACTGAGCCTCGGCAAAGCCTGACCGTTTCCCTGCAGGTAATCCTGACTCCAGCAGGTCAGCGTGAGACATTCGCTCACTGCAGAAACGATGCCCGTCGTCAAGGTATCAAACGTCCTGCAGTACGACCTGCACCTGATGACTGTTGTGCACGACCTCCAAACACCCACCTCTGATTAAATGCTCCTCAGTGTCCTGTGCATCTAGCACATCACCAAACGCCCCTCACCATCCACGTAACTCCTCAGTACTGAATCGGAAGTGGTGGAGCTCTGTTCCCCAGTCTCACTGCCAAAAATCATCACACCCCACTCAGCTTTGAAAGATAGCTCACCCCTCTGTGCGAACGTCTTCACCTCTCACACCTATGATAGCCCGCTTTGATGTGAAAACTCAGCTGCTGAGTACAGCACTTTGGGGCACTGGTGTTTTGCAATAATCTATGCATCTTCAACACGAATGTGAAATTCACTCTGGGTAGTTCAAATTTTGTAAACTGCATTTTAGTCATGCTGTTCTTTGGTCAACAGTCTGAATAAAGTCTAAGGACAAGCTGATCGCTCATGACAGCGGCCATCAGCCATTCAAATTTCAGTCATTGCTGCTTGTGGCTATATTAAATGTTTTCAAACATGGGGATATGTGTCAAACACAGACCTAATTTGTACTTGAATAGAGTTATAGTGCAAATCAGTGCTTTTTTGTTTTTGTACTGCAAGAATTGATATGCACAGTGTTCATTGATGGAACACCTAATTCTCAACAAGCTGATATAAGGAGAAATTCATCATATCAGTAATCCTGGTGGTTGAAAAACCGAAAGTGTGCTGGTCCACCACAGAAAGCATGAGCAATATCATCCAACTGTCACTAAATTAACCTGCTGGGCACGTCAATCAAGGCTCCTTTCCCAATAAAAGAGAAGACTGACAGCTTAAATTTCTAGGCTAATAAAACCCGTGTTTGAACAAAGCGCGCGCCAGAGCAAGACGCGAGGCACAGCCTCAGTCCCAACACTGCTCAGATCATCATCATCAGCAGCAGAGGAAGATCATGGACCTTTCACGGGAGTGAGTCCCATGGGATGCAATTACAGACCCCCCATGAAGCATCCCCTCCAGCCTGCCATTGTGCTCAATACCTGCTCTGTGTATAGTTGCACTGCGTAGCTCCTTTGTAAAGTGCGAATACCCTGCAGGAACAAAAACTGTATACTTGGATCAATGTGCACCGACTGGAATAAACAGTGGAGGTGATCTTTTGCAATGGTGGATCCAAGGTCAGGTGTCTCTTATATAGGTACAACTCTCTCAGGTAGTCAATGCGATCTCGATCAACGTCTTCAAAGGTACCGGACACAAGCGGCGGCTTTTTTTTTTTTTTATTTTAATTTTTGATTTAATTTTTATTTCTCATGAACATCATTCCCATATGCACAGGACCTCCCTGTCAAGTACCTCTTTCTTTTATGTAGTATTTCCGCTTCATCCGATAGTAAGACATCTCCATGTTTTGGTTACTATGATCATCTCTGCTTTAAGTTGCAGTACATTGGGCCTTTGCGGTCGGCAAATCCCTTGTGAAGCTGCTTGTTTCTTGCTGAAAGAAACGTTATGAAATCTGTACATGTGTTGGCATAGGCAGCATATTGAGTTCAGTACCATTTTTTAAAAATAGAAAAGTGAGCATGCAGTTTAAACTCTCTCAATAATTAATGATTAAAATGTGTTCTGTGTACACATGTGCCTCGTTAGGGTGATTTATGACCTTTAATAAATATTTTTAAAAATGACTTTTTTGCACTTTTGTCATTTTGCAGTGGTATCCCATTGCACGTTTGGAAACGCTGCGCTGGTTTTATTGCCATGGGGGGGGGGCTCTAATACTGTGCTGGGGGTCCTGGTGGGGTCTGATCCCTGAGTATTGTCCTGGCCTCTGACACGCAGCCAGCCATAACTGCTTATGGAACTCATGGTGACCACACGACCACACACACGCAATCTATTGGCCAGGTTTGCCAAATTAAAGGTTTTTTTTTTTTTTTTTTTTTAAAAAAACACAAAACCTTACACAAACATAATGGACTGTAAATTGGTCCAGTGCTTTTTAGCTACGTTTGACTGCCCCACCATACCTTAAATTCAGGGTAAAACAGCCTGATATGGTCTCCTTATGCAGCTATCTCAGATCTGGCCACTGAGTGATGGTGATTTTTATTTTTATATTTTGGGCAGTCGCTAAGCAAAAGCTGTGATGTTTAAATGAAGCCTGCATCCCTCCCTGTGTGTTCCTGTGCCTGTTTGTCTTTCCCTTCCTCTCCAACAGAGGACCACAGTGCCAGCACACACTCACTCACTCAGAGTGCAGAGTGGAAACCTGGAAACACGGCATAAGTCAAACATGTTTCCATGACACCCGGGTGTGTATTTTAAAAGACTATGTGGGAACATGTCTGTGTGTTTTTGTGTATGTTGTGGGTGAACACTATGTGCTGGTTCTGCCTTCCTGAGGTAAACATGCAGCTTTTTGAGGACACTGGGAAAAAGTGGGGAGGCTGGATGTGTTCAGAGATCCTCTGGAAGCCTCTCTTTGAAGAGTCAGCTGGGGGGATGTCCCCATTCTAATCCCTCCGTCTGTGTCGGGCTGCAATCTCCGCGCGCACACAGATGCCACAAATCCGGCGAGCACGAAGCACGACAGAGGAGCCAAGAGAAACCCAGGCCTTCCCTTACAGCTTCATGCATACACTCTACCCAGGCCTTCCCTCGTCGCTCAACAGACAGACTCTACTCTCTACTGTGCTATTGGCCAACAGCATTGTGGGTAATTCCTCCCCAGTCTTCAAGTTTTTCACAGCCTGGGGAGTGAAAGTGGTAAAGGGAATGTGACGGCTCGTTTAGCCATTTCACGGTTTCAGATGTGAGGGTGATGATGAGATGACCAACCACAGAGAGCCTGTTCTTGTGAGAATTTGACCATAAAACCTGGGTTAACACCCCTACTCTTTAGAAAATGGCCTTGTCCAATAGCTGGCACCTTCGAACACCATAGTGCCTTTTAGTACAAGCCAAACCGCAAGCTGTTTGTTATGGGAAGAGGTCTGCATGAATAGCATGATGATAATGATATATTTATTCATACATTTGTTTTCTTGTATAAACTATGTCCTATACAAAAAATGTTGTGACCAACAGCAGCTAGCTGCTACAGAGGGTTGTGTACCCCTAACTCATTCTCTGTCCATAAAGACTTCTTTCTTTTCTTTCTTTCACCACTGTAATTACAAATTCAGCAACAGAATTAGTGTGTGTGTGTGTGTGTGTGTGTGTGTTATATTACATTTTATTTTATTGTTTTATTTTATTTTATTATATTATAAAACTGCCTGTGAGTGAATTTGCTTTTTAAATGGTATTCACTCTGATCCTCATTGACCTCGTTTTGCTTTCAGACCTGACAGAAAGGTGTGGTATGGGTAAGAGATTGGAGCAGTTATGTCAAGATTGGAGGGGGGAAATCAAGTGGAGAGGCCAGGGATTTCAGCCTGTGAAATTCCATTAGCAGAGGGTGGCAGGACACATTCATGTTTAATAGATACCCATAGTATCACCTGGTGGCCCCTGTCTCTCTGGGCAGCTGGTGGGGAAAGAGGAAAGGGGGAGGTGGGGGTTTGCAGATAATGACAAGCTGTGCTCCTGGAGTCCCCCAGCATAAATTCATCTCTGTCTCCGGGCGGAGCCGGAGTCGGAGCGGTCTGTCACCTTTTCATCGGTTATGTCTCCAGACTCACAGCTGAAATTATGAACATCGCCCAAAGGCCTGAAAACGGCCTGTCAGGAACTGTCACTGTGCACCACGACCAAAGGTCTCTCAGTCTCTTTAGAATTAATTTTTCCCATTAATTCAGTCATTTAATTGTACCTTTTGTTTGGGAGGGGGGAAGACCAAAGGTTTCTCATGATTGATCAGACTCCAACATGATGTAGCTGTATATTTATTTATTTATTGTAAAACATTTTATTAGAACATTGGGAATATTGTTTTGGAAAGGAGCTTGTCAGACGTCTGTGAAATGTATTTGTGAAAGCTGATTTATATCTTCGCACCATTGTCATATGAAAACATGTGACAGATAATTGAGGTTTTCAGATGTACAGTCGGTGTGTGCTTTGTGAGTAAATGTGTCACGTTGACAAAGAAGGCTCTTCTGTGTTCGATACAGCTATGGAACTCTATGTAGAAAGAATACAGAAATCCTATGGCTGCTGTTGTATCAGAACGACAAAATCATTTCCAGATACCGGTTCTAAAGGCAGTCGCCTGAACAGTGCCACTGCTCTGCAAGAGTCGGGAGTCTGAAGGTGCTTAAGACACTCACAAGGTCGTCGTGAGGGCTAAAGAAATTAGGGCAACGTAATTCCGCTTGGCCTGTGCAACCCCCTGGTATTTGCGGCGGTGTCCTCGGTGTGAAACGACTGAATACCCAAACGCGCTGCACGAAACTCAGCCACTACAAGCTCTCTTGACCCGGATTCCCTGATCCATCTGAAGGAGTGTTCAAATGGAAAAAGTTTTATTTGAAGGGAAAAAAAAAACAAGGTCTGTCGCTGAGAGGAATAATAACTGAGCTATGAGAATGGCTTCATGTCATTTAAGTACCATGAGAGCTCATATATTGCATGAAGAGGTCAGACACATTACATAAACGATCTTGGTTGGAGTCCCTAACACACATATTTCCTTAAATAAAGAAATGTAGCCCTACAGCTAATGTTATAAACATGTTGACTCGTAACTAATCTTCCAATGCACTGTAGCTGCAGCAAGGTAGCTGGGAACATACAGAGCGACCTCTAACTCGTAGGTGGCACCCCCCCCCCCAAAACGAGTTTGGGACATTGATGGACATTTCATATAATTATTGTCATACACCTACATGTTTTAGACTTTTTTTTCCTATTCTTTGCAGAAAAATAGATGGGACTTTGGTTTTAACAAACCTGTGTGTGTGTGTGTGTGTGTGTTTTAATTTTTAAACTAAAATAAGTTGAAGTGGAAGCACTGGAACACTGAGGGAGGGAGAGCTGTATGTCTCATGTTGAACTATACTGAGGCAACATGGTGAATGGACAGAATTACAGCCACTCCGCAGATCTGTGGGGAGGGCTTGTTCGTTTCATTTGCTCTAAAAGCTTAAGGGCCAAACAAAGACAAACTTTGCTTAGCAGTGTGTGCACAGTGTTGAAACGGTTTGTTTCTTTTTCTTTTTTCAATTAAAAGAAGAGGCTTTAGCCTACGGTGAGCACGCTAATCTATTTGCGATGAAACTATTTGCTACCTGTTCAGACTGGCCGTTCAGGTGAATAACCTTCCTCATGGGCCAAAACAAAGTCTTTAATGTGACATTCCCCGTAAGAGAACCTATGGCAGTGCATTAGAACTAAGTCTGAATCAAACTCCATCACTCCTGTCGAATCCATTTGCAGTGAAGCAATTTGCCCCACACTCACGCGCTAGCCTTTCAGCTAAATCACCTTCTTCAGAAACAAAAAGCTATTTAGAGCTCTTTATCACATAGACATACCTGCAGGTCCTACACAAGGAGGGGTTTTGACTCCAGCGGCTTCATTCTGATTCAATGCTCTCAGTCTGTGAATGCATTTATTTTCCTCCCCTTCTTGGAAGACTAAACTTACACCCTGACTTTAATAAAAGGGGGGTGAGGGTGAGTCAATTAGAGAGGTATTGTGTATACCTGTCGGGGTAAATTCATGTTGGTGTCTATGTAACCACATCTGGGAAATAACTAACTGCCTCAAATGGAATTAACTCAAATCTCCCCCTGGTGGCAACGAGGTGGAGCTGCGCATAGCAAGGGTTTGCAAAGGGTTTCCATTGGCGCGGAATTTCCATTGGCGCGGAATTCCCATTGACGGAGAATGATGGAAAATTGCTATCTCCAGCGCTCCCAGACGGCAGGCTCCAAGCGCACTTGCTCTGTCGAGATTGGGGTTAATGGGTTGGCACGGGGGGCAGAGGGAAAGGAGTCTCTTATCTTGGCACCAGAAGAGGTTAAGTGCAAAGTGACCCAAAGAAAAGTGGACCAGTAAGATGTTTTGTATCCAACTGGTTATCACTGCTTGAGGATTTAACGGCTCAAGAGTGTTCCATCCAAGGGTTTGGAAAGGGAGGTGATCACTGCATTCTGTTGATGAACAGTAGTGAAGGAGTGTTTATCAGAATCAAACAGACATGTGGTAAACTATGGTAAATATTTCCATCCAGTCCATAATTACAATTTCCATGAAGAGGTAATTAGTACAGTATATATGCAACACACAATCATTAGATTTGGGGGTTTATTAACATACAAAATCAAATTTCAGAAGGTCGATTCTGCATTAGTTGACATTGATTATAAAATATGTATGCAGTTAAATTATCATAGTCTGGACTATTATTGGAATAAATCATTTGCTTTAGAAAGATGTTGCATTTGCTAGATCTATTTTCATTTACACATTCTAAAACAAAATATTGATAGCTTCCTCAAATCAGTTCAGAGATGTATTTGTGCTTCTTTTTTTTTTTTGTTAGAATAAGAAATGGTTTGAAATGAACCCAAAAGTTCTTTGGATCCAAATCAGATTTTTTTTTTTTTTCTTTAGCTGAGTAATTTCAGCCTCTCATCACCAAGATCCACATCGTTTGTGAGAGTCTTAACTGCTGGTCATGGGGAAAGAGGGGGTGAGGGAATGTAATTATTCTTGGATGGTGTTGGGCGCGTTATAAACATCTTTATCTTTATGTTTTAATTATCTTTAATAGTGGTGAGATATAGCTGTGGAGAGCACACAGTTTTAATTTGCTTAACTGTCCTCCTAATCAAGCGGTATGGCTTTGCTCACTTGTGCCAGTTTCCTGCGAGCGTATGTGTGTGGCTATCGGTTATTGCAGTGTTATTCTAAGGCCAGGGCAGTTAGACTCACATTTGTGCCTTTAAACAGACATACTACATGCCTCACTGCCACATGTTGTCCTAAAAGCTTATTAGCTGCACATTCCTAAACTGACAGTACAGTATTTCCCATCTCAGTCATAAACATTAGTAACATAGTCTGCTCTGCTTCCAGCTGTAATTAAACTGAATGGATTTGATTACGAACAGAACCATTTTTTTTTTGGTTGTTTGTTTTTTGTTTTGATGGCATAGCGTTCTGTAAACTGTACTGGGACGATCTGGCAGTAATGGCACACCTGTGAAAAGCTGTACTGCTGAACATGGAGCAGGATAGACAGACTGAGGTGTCGATGGTAGAATCAGGTTTAATGGACCACATACTGGGGTTATAATGACCTGTCACTCACTGACCTTTTTAATCCAATCAAAACGTTTTGCTTTTTACAGGAAAACACAATGATTGGCCAGATAAGGTCATGTGTTTGGTAGCATATGATGGTTCCACCCATTTATGGCGTTATGAAGCCTTTTCCCAGCTTAGGGGAGGGATCAGCAGTCTTGCTGCTTGTTTTTCTCTTTTCTTGTTTTCACTCTGTAGTGTGTGGTTGTATAACCTTGATGCAATGATAATTACTTTTTTATGTGCTTCTGGGGCCTCTCAGTACCTGAGCTCTATGAAAAAAGAGCTACAGTAGCATTTCTCACAATCAAACGGCCATCTAACAGTGCTCATACAACTGCCCCCCCATTCACGTTTGCTAACGGCTCAGAATCCGCAGCCACATGCGGAGGCCTTCTCCCATCTGCCCGTTATTAAAGGGTGAGCAGGAGACGCTGGCCGTTTTGAGGGCTCAGGGGGACCAAACGATAACTGCGAGCCAACTGATCATCCATTTTGTTTGTTTCTCCCTTGCCACCGTGCCAGCAGACGCCTCCTCTGTAATATTACAGAAGGTGCCATCAGTTTAGTGCAAATCACAAACCGCTACACACTATGATGCTGTTTGGAATTGCAAAATAAATGATGGCTTTAATTACATGGGGGGACAAGCCAAAGTAGAAACGGGAACATTTTATAGAAATGTGTGAAAATACACTTTCAAAAATAAAAAACCAGACAATGTCACAGTTCAAAATATCATACATCCATTCATCCATCCAAACTTCCATTTAGTTTAAGGAAAATCCACATTTCTGATAACACAGTACTGATGTTAAATCTTTTTCATTTGAAAATCCACACGAATAGGAGATCTTTCATTTGGGGGTGTTTATAAGGTGGTGGCTTGCAGTAATCTGCACAAGAATGGGGTTAGCATGTAGCCTCAGGACTACAGCTTTCAGGACCCTGGACAGCAGCCACGTTCAGACCCATTCTGTCTCCACTGCCACCTACTTGCCCCAAATACCTAATCTGCGAGTCGGCTTTCCCTCATCGTGATGCCCCAGATAAAATGCCTGTGGGGCCCTGAGAGCAGCGGAGAAGAGTGGGAGCCCCGGCGTTTCTGCAGGGCCCGGAATTCTCTTTATGAGTCTCCTTTTTCATTTTTCTTTGAGTTCTGCCAAGAGGGGGGCATTAAATCCACCCCCATCCCCAAAAAAAAAAAAAAATAAAAAAAACCTTCCAGTTTTCCCCCTGCAGCTCACAAGCCCGAGTCTTTTGCTTTGTGGCCATTTTCAAAGCCCCCTCCCTTCCCACAGGGGTCCAGATCAAGAAGGCAAAGCTTCTGTTCTTTTTATTTTGTTCTAATGGCACTTTTTTTTGTGTGTGTGCTTCCGGTTTCCTCGTTTCTGCCCAGCGGGGTGTAATAAAGTAAAAAAAGAGGCCTCGGGGCTAAGGGTCGCACCCGTTTCTGTAAGTTGGTGCTTATGTGCGTCTCGTGTCTCGCGCGTGTTGTCATGCAAACTCCGCGCATCCCACGCTCCTCGGCAACCCCGCTGGTGATTTGTGATTTACGCACAGCCCTCTCGCGTTTCCCACTTCCTCCCGCTGTGACGCAAGCCTACGCCTGGGCCTCTATCTGTTGGTTAATGGAACTGGGTCAACTAATTATTTAAGACATTCTCAGTCCCTTTAGAGAGCCACAGAAATTCCCGCAGATCCCTGACAGTATTCCACATATTTAAAATCCATTTTCAACAATATTCAGAACAGTTTGCTTTCACACTCTGGTTTGGTAACATTTTTCTTGAAAATGATCTTGGATCCACAGGGCTGTTTTTGAAATGTTGTGTGTTGACAGCAGGGGTGAGTGTTTTTACCCAGCAGGGTATCCCTCTGACCCAGCAGCTGTCCATGTGACCGCAGGTTCTCACTCTGACCCAGCGGGATCACTCCTTTATCACACGATTGGGTAGTTGTATCAGGAATGTTTCTTCACGGTTGGAATGAAGGCATGGTAATACACAGATAACCCTGGCCACCTGTGATCTTCAGATCTGGAGTAATTCAAATGTATACCTACTCCAGAGTAAATGTAGGCTGCCATTTCAACTCAGAGTTCCTGTTTTTCAGCAGATCAGGGTCAGATCAGACATGTTCCTCTTCACATCCCCTGCTCCATGCTCCCCTGTGGTTGTGGTATTTCACAGCTGGTTGTTTTTTTTTTTTTATTTCATTTTTATACAGCTTCTCTAGGTTAGAGTCTGTTCATCTACCCTCCCCTTCACAACTTCTTCAGGGCTTCTATTCTCTGCCACCTTGTGATTACTTCCATTTCTCTGCATGTATCAAATCTTATGTACAGAGTTGTTGTTTCTGTGAATATTGTTGATGCTATCCAACCTCCTATTTGCTGGAAAAAGTCCTACAGCTTTTTTTTTTTCTTTTTTTCTTCAGGATTAAACACCCAGGGATAAAAACATGTAAAAAATACACTATTCATTGCATCAGCACCTGCTCCCTATTTCATCTTCTATAATTCAGCTTTTTATGATTCAGACATAAAATACAATACACTGTTACTTTAGTCATCCCTGTAGGAGCAATTTCATGGCCTTACAATGAGATGCAGCTCAGGATCTCTGCCGAGACGTTGTGTCCTGGGGCTCGCTTGTGTTTACCTGTTGTGAGCATGTTTCCTGAGCGAACTTTGAAGTACTGCTGGTTGAATGAGGTTTTGTGAGCCCCAGTAATGGGTGGCCCTGTCAGTAACTGACTTGTTTTAACCAATCAAAAGAATTTGCTCTCTACAGCAGAACAAAATGATTGGTTCAGCTCAGTCAGCCGCTCGGTCAGCTACTTCAGCATCAAAGTCCGATTTTTCAAGGAAATGTACAGAACGGTTTTTATATGCACTTAGGATCCTATGTCCATTTGTATATTGATTTGAAGGCAGCATGTGGTCACAGTGTACATTATATTTTTATTTGGTTGAAAGGAATAAAATCAAAACCATGAAACATTTCCCTCATAAAATGAGTCATGTCAGGATAGCTGTACTTTTGAGTGGGTTTTTTTTTTTTTTTGGTCTTATTTTTGAAAAGGTGAGAATTGAGTGGTACAATCTAGTAGTGCAGAATGAATTTTGCAATGGATCTGAACGGTAAATGGTATATGATCTGATACATTCACACAGGGATGGGCGGGCAGTATGTCAGATGAGTGTCTCTGTCTATGTATATTGTGATATGCACTTGTCTCATTTACACCTTTGTCAACTGAAAAGCAACTTGCATCCTCCCCCATTTTAAAAGTTTTAAAAGTTAAACTCAGAATACCTAAATGTCTATAAATTGTTTCCAACATGGTAGGGGGGATGCGTACAAACAAAACAAAAGTTTGAGGACAGATACATGGTTTGTTGGCAGAATAAACAACACCTTTAAAAGATGTTTTTTTTTCCCCCTAAAACTAAGAGTGCAGACGGGCCTCTCCTGCTCTGTGAGGAGTGGGTTGTTTGAAAGGTACGGGCCCCAGTGTGCAGATGCTGCAGGCCTAAGGATGCTCTGTGTGGGGGGTTTGGGGGTCCTGCAGTGCCTGTATCTCCACAGTTCCCGGAGCGCCTGCTCTCCCACCAGGCTTCACGGGGGCCCCCGCTGCGTCTCACTCCGAGCTGCTCTCTACTCTCCTGGTGCGTGAATGTATCATGAAAAAATAAAAACCATAAATAAATAAAATCCCCCCTCATATCTTCACTTCTGCCATTTCTGAGTTTGACACATGAATGCAAAGGTTGCGTCAACAGTTGTGCGCTGTAAGTCTCTTATGGTGCGATGACTAATAAAGTTTGCTCACAGCACATTGCGACTAAAACCTAGCTGTTGTAATGTAGTGTGACATAAATAAAACACTTTTGTGACCTGAAATCTTTTCATGTGTGTGTACATACAAAGATTGTTTTTTCTTTTGCAATGCCAGTGCACATGACTACAGAACAAGCAACGTTACCCATGAGTGTTTAGATTACACAACGTCAAACTATGAATCGGTTTACCTTTCATTGAACTACTACAATCACAGTGCCTTAAGCATCTGTAGATTAATTTCCACTGTGTCAAATCTCAGTGGGGATTGAAGATGATCAGATGTGATACTGGATGGCGGAAAGAGCCTTTCGGGCCGTGGAAGTCCGGATGAAAACTGAGCAGGTGTTTATCATCAGCCCTGGCAGATGGTGAATGATTTGCATTGATGATGACTGAGTGTAGCTGAAATCCACCCTGTGCGGGGTGTGGGAGAGGAGACGCCAGCACAGAGGCACCATCCTCACTGGATATGAGCTGGGAGGAGCCCAGTGCTGATGATGACTGCGAGTGGCTGAATTCCACCCTGCGCGGGGTGTGGGAGAGGAGACACCGGCACAGAGGTGCCATCCTCACTGGATATGAGCTGGGAGGAGCCCAGTGCAGAAATATCTGTGGTTGAGCTGAGTATTCGCCGTGTAAAGCAAGGGTGTCCAACTCCAGTCCTGGAGAGCCGCTGTGCCTGCGGGTTTGTGTTGTGTCCTTTCAATTGGTAGCCATTTTAGGCCTTAGGGTCCACACACGTGGTTTCCATCAGCCAATCATTGATGTATGTTAATGAATTAAGTGCTGAAACGCACAAAGAACTCTGCAGTCCTCCAGGACCAGAGTTTGCCACCTCTGGTGTAAAGAGTGTTGGCCTGCCTTATAGGGACTGAGAGAAGGGGACACCATCAAACCACAGAAAGGCATGCTGGGATAAGGGTCACAGTCCAGAGGGTTTTCCCACTTACAACAGATATTATTAAAATCACCAGATTACTGCCTTTACGGTTGTAATTTAGATGTTTAATTATGGGGGTCCATGTGGCATCTCTGTTGCACAGTAACAAAATGGTAATTCACCCAAACGGTTAATAAACAGATGAACAATTCAGCATTCACATTCCTGTTTTTCACCTCTCACCAGGTTTAAACGTGTGACAAATGTCTGCCTTTTTAAATATACCTGCAGTAAAGGGATAGTGATGTTTCACCACACAGCCAACCTGACTTGAGCTGAATCAATAATCGCGCTGTGCTTGAACGTTTCACTGGTTCAGAAGAACCTTGTAGCACTGTCCATGTTGTGCTTCATTAAACTGCATTAGGCCATCAAAAATGTATTTGTGTGTGTGTGTGTGTGTGCACAGTATGTATGTAATGTTTGTTTATTCTTTTTCATCTTTTATTTACCATGGGTAGGTCAACTGAGAGCTCGCTTGTCTTTTGCATTGAAGACCTGAGGGGAGGGACTGAACAGGATTTATGCTGTCAATCAAACACACAGGGCTTGTTCAGGTGGCCAGATGCAGAAAGCCACATTTTTATTGGAATATAAATATGTGAGACAGAACCTTAGTTTAATGCCTCAACTGAATGCTTTACATGTTGAATGTATATAAAGGCATGCAAAATGTAAATGCAATCGTTTTAAACTTCACCATGGGTTCATCAAATGTTGCTTATACTAAAACCGACCAGGAAGACGAAGTACGTTGGCAACTTCCCCGTTGACAGCAAGAACCCTGAACCATTCGTGCTCCAAAGAGACATTGAGCGATGACGGCCATACCTACCCCAGCGCTCTCACTCTCTGTCCAATCGAGCATAAACCGGACTGAAAATGTAATTTACAAATTATCAGTCTTAATTTTTATTGTACAAAAGATTGAACTATTTACAACGTCAGATTTTCCGTACATTGTGAACCTGTATTAACATTATTTCATGTTGTCTCTCTCTGTGGACAGGCCCAGAAGCAAGCTGCAGTATCTGTTTTCAGTGGCGTTAACACAAATTTAGCGAATGCAGTAAAGCAATCAGGAGTATTGATAAAATCGTGGCTTAATTGTCACCATCTGGCTTATGATGGCTGGAGACAGACCAATCTGGGGAGATTATTATACTTTTCTGAACATTAAAGGTTGAAAAACTCATATGGTCTGAATCTACCTCCACTATCTGTATCTACTTGTAAGTCAAGAGCATTTTCTTTCAGGGTACATGCAGTTCAAGCAAAACAGACTTTCCACAATGAGAATTTTCTAGAGGGATTTACTATATTATTACAGCCAAGCAAACACATAATTTGGAGTGAGTTATTTTTGTTAAAAAAAAAAAAAAAAAAAAAAAAAAAAAAAACAAATTGTTGTCCCTCAAAGAAAATCGGTTTTGATTAAATTGCATTTGTCCTTGAAGAGGCTAAGTGTATGTGATTGAATTTAGCCCAAAGCATTTTTTTTTTTCGACACAGCACCACCAGAGTGTCCGGTGAGGTCGGAATGATTAATGGGTGTGAGAAAGGGGAGTTGATTCTCACACTTGGTGAAATGACCATTTGCTTCCCCCAGCACCCCACCCCACCCCCACAAACATCAGTGCTAGAGTCCACTGGGATGCCTGCCACCAGATAAGGGACAGGAGACAGTATTTTATTTCAGTAGTTGATTTAAGGTGTAATAAATTTAAGAAAAAAAGATTTAAGGAATAAAAGCTGGTACTCGCATATCACCACTTTGTAATTCATCCGCTGTACTTTTACCCAGAATATTTCATTCTGAAGAAACACTACTTTTATTATAGTTATTGAATTCAATTTTTTAAACAAAACTCTGCAAAAGAGACAGTTCTGAAATCTGTATACACCTTTATCTTCACAAGAACAGTATACCTTTAAGAAGGAAAGAAGCAATGATCTCCTCATAATTCAAACAAATGATTTCACCTCACTTTTTCAGATAAATCGATAGGTATTAGATTATCAAAATGTCCCGTTTCAGTTATGATGGTGACCCTTTTTTAGGTTTAATATCAAACCTGTGCTTAACCTTCCGCTTTCAGTCTAAAAAGTGCATTACTTTAAGCCAGACACAGCAATGAAGGAAAACAAATGGATGGAAATATAATTGTATGTTTTGGTAACAAGAAAATGCAATTATATAACCCTTTGCGATTCACATGCAGTGCAAAATAATTAAGTTGTATGAAAATGCATCATATGAAAAAGCGTCACGCAAGCCAGGGTAAAATTGAATTGCATAAAATTACAATGTATAACAAGCAGTAAATGTGCTAGACTGAAACTCTGCCCCGGTGTAAAATGTAATGTATAAAAGATGCTATTAACTGATGTGTAAAAATATATTATGTGCTGTGATCTGCACAGTATTTCCTCTGCAGTGTGGTAATGTTGTCCAATGCCATTACTCATCAAAGCACTGCTTCAAGATTAATCAAAGTGAAAATACTTCTTGTAGTTTATTGTTCTCGTGTGTGGATGGGCCCGACATTCTGCATCCTGTTAAGGCCCTGTTCCAGTGTGTGGATGGGCCCCACGGTCTGCATCCTGTTAAGGCACTGTTCCAGTGTGTGGATGGGCCCCACGGTCTGCATCCTGTTAAAACCATGCCAGTGCCTGAATTGAATGGCAGACCCACAGGATGGTGGGAATTGTTTTGTAGTGTATTCTGGGAAAGGGGGGAATTTCAGTGAGGGTAAGGATTTACAGTAAGGTTAGACCCAGGTTTTCCTCGATCCGCCTGGGGGGCAAAATGCACTCGCTTCACTGTTCCGTAAGCTTGAAGGTGGCAGAATCTGATCCCTCCTGTGTTGAATTCTTGTGTGCATTTTTTAATCCTCACAAGACGTAGTCTGGTTTTAGGGACAGGGCTGATGTTAGGGTGGAGTTAGGTTAGGAAAAATCTTTCTTTCCAAAGTTGCCCCTTATGAGTGTATTGGAGCCTTTAAGTAGGAATAATTTCATCCCTCAAATTTTATGTTAATTTGTTTTGTCCTCCCAGGAACATAGTGTTAAATTCTATAATGCTGTGGTTTATAATGTTGTATGTGTTATGATAATCTATTCCTAACTGTGTTCCCTTTCTGTCCTTTATATTTTCATCATGTCCTCCATATCACAGCGCTTACACTTCAACATATATGCAGTTGCGTGTCTTGACTGTGTTTGTTTCATGAGGTATGTTGTGTTTGTATTGTTGACCTGTAGTAGCTCGACTGTAAAATACGGGGCCCTGTGTTTGCACAGTGTTGATTTCCTGCAGTTCACTACTTACCAGATGGTCCTTGAGGTTCTTATTTCTTATGTAGGCAGAGATGATTTTGTAGTCCTGGAGCACATTCATGCTTTGTCAGATCCTGGCAATGTTGTTTTTAATTTTTCTGTTTGCTGTCTGGCTGAATGCGGAAAAGGTGGTGATCAGTGAGATGATTTTCCTAGGGTCCTGTTGTTTTGTGGCCAAGAAGGTTTTCCGGATCTGTCGGAGGAAAGATCTGGAATATCTCCTTTGTTTTAACGCATTGAAGAGGGTTTTGGTGGCTGCTCCAAAATCTGTATCCTGTGTGCAAATTCTGCAGAACCTGAGCAGTTGGGATTTGATCAGGCCTTTGAAGGTGGGTTTGGGTGGAGGCCGCTTTTGTGTAAAAGGGCATGTGTGTCCATGTCTTTGAAATAAACTTTAGTGTCTGAGGTGTGCATTTGGGGAAGGAGGGGCCCCTTGTAAGAGGTAGTGTCCAGGAAGTCTCTTTGTTGGCTATGTGTGGTGTGTTTAACAGTAATGGATCTATGGTGTGTGTTGTGTATGTGTATAAAGTGTTTGAAATCCTCCAAGCTATGTGTTCATGTTCCCCATATGTCATCTAAACACCTAAAGTAATTGGTGAGTAATATGGGGCATGTTTCAAAAACCATCTCCTCCCACTGTGCCATGTGTAAATGTTTAAAAAAAAATCCCCATGGCTGTGCCATTGATTTGTAAGAAGCAGTCCTTGTTGAATATGAAGTCGTTCTTCATGAGGCTGATTTCCAGAAGTTGTAGGAGGCTCGTGTCTGGCCGTCTGGGTACCTCCCCATCCAGGCTCTTGCAGCTGTTGGCCCTGCCGTTGTGCTAATGTTTGTGTATAAGCTGTGTATGTGAATAGGATGGCTTCCTGTGATATTCTGGTGTTTCATTTTGTTTATAATGTCATATGTGTCCTTCATGTAGCTGTTACATGTTGTGGAAAGTGGATTGAGATAATAGTCTGTGTTCAGCATTCCTGTAGAATTCGCTGTTCCAGTCTGAAACAATGGGTCTCCCTGCCAGGACCTCATGGTATTCTTCAAGACTGCAGTGGCTTGTGTATTTTCGGGAGGAGGTAGAACATCCTAGGTCTTGTATTCTCCTCTCCCCTCAGATAAAAGCTTTGTTTTTTAGTATTATATTTGTTTTCTGGTAGCGTCTGTATGACCGTATGTATTTCCTGGGCTGTGTCTGGGGATATGGGTCTGTGATTTTTTTTTTTTTTGGTAATGTGGTGTTTTAGTTGTCTATGTGCCTTGTATGTATTGTGTCCTGTGCATGATAGCTATGGCTGTCCCCTTGTCTGCTGGTTTGTTATTAGTCAGCTGTCAGAGCTTGGCTCACTCGTCTCTGCTGAGGTTGTTTTTGTCCTGTGTGTTTGGGGGTTCAGTGCCTTCATCAGTGTGTTGCCTTCTGTGATTTCTCTGATTTCCACAGGAATTTAATCCATCCTGGGTTCCCTGTTTGATGTCGGTATGAAGGGAGTTTGTTCTGTGGTTTCCACTCCCTGAAAAAGGCAGCCAGTTTGAGTTTCCTGTGTCTCATGGGGTGGTAGATCCTATTTTCCACTTGTGACACAGCAGCAGGTGTGGTCACTGTACCGAGTGGTGAGTGGAAGGAAAACACAACTAAAAGTTCAACAAAAAAGAGGCCATTTATTAGCCCCTTTTAGGGGAAAAGGAAACACAACAAATGGTCTAAATACAAAATAATAGCACAGCCATCTGGGAAACACCAACACAGAACCCAAAAAAGTCCCCTCAGCCTCTTTGGCTGTGCTTAAATAGATAGCCTAATTGAAGGCAAGTGCTCACAGCTGAGTTTATTAGAAATCACTCGCAGGTGAGCCTGCCTGTTAGTGAGGCCTCTGCTGTTGCAGCTCCAGTTACTTCTCCAGGCTGGTCCTGGTTTCAGGGTGTTTCCCTGGGGTTTTGTTCCCCATGCTGTGGGTGAAGGTGCTGGAGATTCCAACAGGGCTATAAATCTGTTGCTGGTGGAGACTGGGGTTATGCTGCTTGTGGGTGTGAGGATGGGGGTAAATGTGTCCTTACCAATGTCCAGGGTGGATAGGTGCAATCTTCTGTCAGACCTGGCTGTCACCTGGAATGCCTCTGGCCAGTTTGGTCATTGGATGTGCTCCAGCTTCCTTGTGAGGTTGCCTAGGTTCTCCTAGGTAGTGTTCCTGCAGGATTTCCATGCGTGTGTGGAGCCAGTTGAGGACATTCCCCCGATAGCTTCACCAGTCTGTTGTCTGTCAGGGAGGCCGGTCTCACCTGGGTGGCCCGTTCCTGCATCTTATGTCGGCTGGTCGGTGGTGTTCTGTTGGTGATGCGTTGTCTGGATAATCCTGAAGAAGATCCTGGTAGTCTCCGGGAGGCTGCTATAGTGCTGGGTGTGGGTGTTGAGTTGTGTTTTTTGAATTCAGAGCAAGCCGATTGACTGATTGATGGCGTGCTTTGTCAACCTAAGGGATGACGCCTATCGATACAGCCTATACTTACCAAGACTGGTACCCTGCAGCTTAGTTGGCACCGTCAGTGAGTTAGGATTAGGGCTATCATCCAGCATCATCCTCTGGCTCATTGATCGCACTCATTCTGCCTGCACATGTTGACCATGTAGTGTTCTGAGTGACTGGTGGACAGAGAGTAGAAAAAAACAGCGGTTTGACATATTCTTTGGGAGCAGAGCACATGCCTGTTTGCATTCTTCCAAAGTCAAGGATAGCGAGAAATTAGCATGGGAATGTGCAAACCACACATGCAGAACTATGGGTAAAAACTGAAGAGATGGGAAAAAGTGAAGCAGCTTTGACGTAGGTGTCATGGACATGACAGAAGAGTGAGTGCGGCCTCCTTGTTCAGCTGTCTAGTGTCAGACAGCGTGGGCAGGAAGAAGGGAGACGCTGAGCCGATGAAACATTGAACAAAGTCAAAATGAGCTTGTAGTCAGTTTAATGACACAGGCTCGGGTCCCCTCTTGCTGTATATGCCAATGGCACATTTAGAGCCGAGCAGGAGGAGGTCACTGCACTGACACCAAGCTGGGAATTCAAAACTGGGAGAAAGAAGATGGAGAACTAGAACACACGTCACATTTTCTGGAATACCAATAATAGAAATGAACTTTGTTTTTGTAAGCAGTACATATTTTTGAGTCCAGTATCCATGGGACAGGGAGAGAGAAGACTCAGGGCTGATGAACCAGTGAATCAGGTCACACACATTTAGAGTGTGTGTTTAGAGCATTACAGACAGTCATGATATAGACCTGGGTGGATTTTACAGTGGGCGCAAGGCATTATGGGTACACAGGAGCCTCTGTTTCCCTGGGTTTGTCTCTGTGACACTCTGAGGACCTTTTTCCTATATTGTAGCCATTTCCAGCGTAATTTATTGTCCTGTAAAGATGACCAGTGTGTGCAAGGTCACAGGGCTGAGAGGAAAGCTCTTACAGAGAGCTAAATTCTTTCAACTCCATCACACACACATTTTGCAAGATGAACTACTCCCTGTAATCTCTGGGAAATAGACTACTCATTTTACAAAACCTTTTTTTTGTTGTTGTTGTTGTTGTTATAAACTAGGCCTACAGAAAAGGCAGGGCTGTGCTGTCAACATGCTTTAGCTTTCAGCAGAGGTTTTGGAGCAGTTGTGATGAGAATGGACCATTTTCTCTACACTCTCCTTTACCTACATGGTCTAAAACAGTGTCCAGCACTGTGTCAAGCTAGACACACTGATCCAGAGCAGTGAGGTGTCCCTCTTGTGTTGGAGAGAGCACTAATGAAGGGATGGAATGGAAGTCCCATTCCTCTAAAGCAGAGCTCACACGCGATCCCAGGCCAGCTGAATATTGACACACACAGAAGCTCCAGACTGCATCCCTTTAAAAACACTTTAAATGTGTCTGCTGTGATCCAGTAAGTGATACATAATACAGACTGCCCTTTATAATAGTTAAGGCTGCAAGTAATAGCTTAGCAATAAAGCCTTGAAATACACAATTTCACAGTGAGTTTATAGTATTAAACTTCAGTAATATAAATACAGCAAATACAATATTTGTTTCTTTTAAATGCTAATATGGTAGCACACTTTTCCACTCTGTAGAATGACTGGTTTATATTTTTCCCTACTTTTTTCCCCACTTTGTGACACACCATTTTTGACCCCTCTCTCTCATTTCACTTTACGGAGTGCTGAAGTAGCGTTTTTCTCCTCCAGCTTTTCTCCGTTCTCCATGGCTTGGTTTGAAAGTAGCTGACTGCATGTGCGTGGGTTGTGAAGATGAATTGTTTGCTGTATGTTCCTTTAAATCAAAGGCGAATGGAGGGCCCCCTTTCTTTAATCATATTTCACGCCAGCTCCGCTTATCGGGGTTGCCTGTTGTTTAAAAGCTGTCACAGCTGATATATCCGCCTGGGCCTGACTGCTGTGGGCTTGCTCAGAGCCTATATTTACACTCCAACCGGCGCTAACGCAGCTCTTGGATGCGAACAGCGCCGCAGATGCAGAAGTTATTTTCTTAAGGCAATGCCTGCTCAAGCAGAGATGGACTGTCTTTAATAACTAGGTAACCCAAAAAAAAAACAATGAAATAAATCTTGTCAAAGACTTTACCTGACAGATCCTACACTTTTTTCTTTTTTTTTTGGTCATTCACATTAATTCAAGGATCTGATTTTTCAATGCTGGAGAGTTCACTTTAAAAAAACCAGGAGACACTGCAACGCTCCAGTGCTGATGACCAAAGTGTAGGATCTAACACATAAATTTGACAAGTTTGGCCTGTTAGGCTGGGAAATGATATATTTTGACTCTTTACTCTTTAGCCACCTGGTAACTAACTATAGGCTTGGAGAGCAGCTGTGTCTACTGGTTTTCAGTGTGTTGTGTGCAGGAATGGACTTGCTGTATGAACAAGGTAACCAAAACAAAAAAAATGAAGAGAACTTATCAGGTAAAAGCTTTGATAAGGTCTGTGTAGTCTTACACTTTTGCTGTCATTCACAATACTTTCAGGGATCACACTGCAGTCTTGGAGAGTTGCAGTGTCTGCAGGTTTTTTGTTGGTTGCTTTAAATATGTTGACAAGTTAGGCCTTGGAAACAATGCCACCCACTGACTTAAACTATGGACTTGGAAAAACAGCAGTGTCGGCTGGTTTTCACTGTGTTCCTGCAGTTATGTGCTTAGTTCAGGATTGTTTTACAATTTATGACTACACAAATGGTGTATTTAGGAAACATATTTTCTAATCATAGAGATGTGTATCATTTAAAAGTAATGTTTTAATAGACTATGTATGGATTTTAAAGAGACAGAATTGACCATTACTTCAGTCATACCTCAGTGAGCACAACAACATTATCAGTATGATCTGTGTAGAGTGGGATGGAAGAGCCGATTTGGTGCTTTTAATGGGATTCATTTCTAAGAGGAAAACCAGCTCTGAGAGATCGGCTGCCGAAAATGCTGAGTAAGATCAGAATAGGGCCGGGCAAACACAGAAAACAGCCTCTCTCAGTAAGATCCTGCAAACACAGAAAACAGCCTGGTGCAGCACACGTTTCAGCCGAGGTCTTTAAACCCTGCGGTCCATGAGGATAAACATCAAATATGAAAGAACAAAATAAACTGCATCGCCCGACTTCCAACTGGCTGATTTGTTTTTGTCTCCACACCCTTACCTGCGTGTCATGAGTGTTGTGGCATATAATAGCAGCTATCGATCTCCTGAATGGGCGTTAACTGTCGGTGGTTAAAGTGAGGGCCCAATCTCTTTGTAAAACGCTTGTAGATCTCATGAAATGCCTTGTCTGCATCCTCTTTTCACATCAGTGATACCCAAGACTCCCAGTTCAGATGAAGACAAGCCTTCAGTATTTTTCACACTGCAAAGTCAACATGTGTGCAGCTCATGAGCCTGCAGGTGCATGGCTGGCCAGTAGATGTTGCTAGAGAGTTTAAGTGGCTTACCTATTTTCCACCTGCATGTTGTGATGCTAGGAGAGCTGGAGGGATGAGTAAACTCCTGTGCCCCCCCTCACAAACAGACAGGCTCAGCTGTAGGTGATTTCAATCAACAATTCAGGTATGAGCCCTTATTTTAACATAGCCTTGAAGGCTGAGACGAGGACCCCCGCCCCACCCCACCCCACCCAACCCATTGGCCATTCTGGGGAAAATAAAAAGGTTGTTAGCCAATTATCAATCTTGCATTTTTGTTCCTTCCACTCACCACCCAGCTCAGTGGCCATACCTGCCACTGCGCCACAATGGCTACACCAATTCTTGCTTCATGAACATGGCTCTTTAGCCATGCCCACCAGCATCACTTCCCTTTTCTCTGTCATTGTGCAGTATCACTTTTTTCTCACAACAGTGTTGAAGTGGGGGGAAAAAGGGATTCATGGATATGATGCTATTAAACTTCTGTTTGATGCAATTCCTGAGCATTTCATTGAATTAATAGCATTTGTGAAATAACCAAAATGTGAAAACACAAGGTTCTGTTCCACAAACAGGGAAGGGTAAAATGCCTTTTTCATCCTCTGAATTTTAGTGAGATCTTAACTGGGGTGGGGGTGGAGGGGGTTTCACCCTATGATCCATGACCTGCTATGCACCTTTTGTTTTGACCTGAAATAAGGAAGTCATTTTACACTCCGGGTCCAGGTGAGTGGAGCTGTGTGAATAAGCACTTTAATTGATCAATTAAGCGCTGAGAAACCATGGAAACCAGCAGCACACCCAGCGGCACCTCAGCATCTGGGTTATCTCAGACGCAGGAAATGAAAGAGAGAGCGGCGCCCCACAGAGGGTCTGTAACAGAGCACTGCTGGGGAAGAGACCCCCCAACCCACCCACCCACACACCGCAGGGCAGACGGGTGAGTGCGCCATAATGCCTGAATTACAATAAAAATAACGTATTTTCTACAATGACATGAATCACAAAGCACTTCACAGGCACAAAAGACAGATAAAGCAAATAATGAATTGTGCAAAATTAAGATAAAAATGAATTGAGGGAATAAATAAAATAATTAAATGAATAAAAGGTACATAAGCGGGGGGCTTATAAAAAGTTAAAGGATGGCAGGAACAGGAAATAAAGAAAATCTAATGCTAAGAGCACCATTTCATGGATTTGCAATTGATTGTTAGAGTCACCCACCAGCTGGCTAATTGCATCTAGATGTGAGTGGCCAGTTGAAGAGTGGTTGTTTGTCACCTAGCAAGCCAAGGGAAATGGGCAGAATTCAAAGTACAAAACACAGACAGTCAAAAAAGACAGATCTGTTGCAATCCAATCAATCATTTTAAATCAATCTTTTCATGGTATCTATGGTACAGCATACAGCCCATGGTATCTATGGTACAGCATACAGTCCGTGTCGCTAGCCTGACATGTGGTTAAGAACTCTCTGGGTCATTTGAATTCTCTGCTGGATTGGATTCCCTGTGTTTCCATCAATGCATAATTCCATTAGACATGAACACATAATGGGTAATGGATCAAGACCCAGCTGAATGGACAGATCAATATGGCAGCGACCAAAACATGCACTTAAAGAAAACAATTAAGTGTAAGTGACATCCAGGCCATCTTCGCTTAAATTAGTTGATTCCCCTTGCTCTTCTTCATGGTTTGTGATAGGTGAAAATATATAATTAACACCCAATACACACAGAGCTTAAACTCATTACCTTGACTGGAGTATGGATCCCTTGTGGTTCAATTAATATCATCATTAATTACAATGTGTCATTTCAAAACATGCATTTGTAGGCCATAACTGCCGATGCATCAGAGCAGGAACAGATAAATAAGTTGGCATGCTAACAATAAGAATGATCATTGAACTAAAAGGGCAAAGCAATAAACTGCAGACATGGAGCACATTTGAGTTTATGGATAAACACAGGGTTAATTATTTATTTTCAATAGTTCAGTGCTCCATACACATTTCTTCCCGCTGTAGTATTCTAAACACAAATTTTAACGACTGAACTCAACTCCTAAATGTAGCAAGCGGAGAGAGTGGGTGTTTGAGGACCGACCGGAGAAAGGGTGTCAGGGTGATCTATCATTGGAATTAAGAAAATCACATTCACTCTACATGCACATAAAATAATGGGGCATTTTGTGAACTTTTGAAAAGCTGTAGATATAACAACTTATGATATATAAGATAATGGTAATTGTTTTAGAATGCCATTGAGAAAATCTCTCAGTATGTGTCCAGATAAGACAGGAAGATGACATCGGGACATTTGTCATGTGATCATTTTAGAATTGAGTGAGTGTGTGAGTGTGTGAGTGTGTGAGTGTGTGAGTGTGTGTGAGTGTGTGTGTGTGTGTGTGTGTGAGTGTGTGAGTGTGTGTGTGTGTGTGTGTGTGTGTGTGTGTCTGTGTGTATATCTACAATAAAGCACTCTTTCACTGCATATTTGGAAGTAGGCAAATAAAACACATTGGTTTTGAACTGCACTTCCAATAAATACTGCTTAGAATAAATTCTGTGAACTCCAGTCAGCACATTAGACTCTAATTCCCATACTCCCCTTAGTTTTTTTTTCCAACTTATTAATATGATTTTATTAATTTCTCATTTCTCAATCTCATTTATTTTTTGCTTTTCTTGCAAAAGGTAACAAATGGGAAGGGGGTGTAGGGTGTGCCTTGGGGATTTTTGAGGAAGAATAGTCTCTTTATGTACATTTATGTACATAATTTCCAACTATCTTCAGAATTCCTCAAGCGCAGATGTGGAACAGAATTGCCCCAGCTCTGTATGGATGGTTATCAGACAGACTGAATCCATCATACAGATACTTGATAGATTTTTGGGCTTTCTTTTTGCCTCAACTGCAGATGCAGTCAAGGTCTGCTGCTAAATGTTGTCAACTTTTCAGCTTGCATACCTGCACCATACTTTTGCATTCTGTGCAATTGTATACATGCACATTGTGCATTGTACACAACTCCTGCATGTTGTTTACATGCATCTGTCTCTTATCTGTGCATTTTTATGTACATTTCATATGTACACTAACTGTATAAATGCCAAACTATTTTTGTATGTTTACCTGTGTGTGTATTGTATTTGCTATATGCGACGGCTCGCCAAGGCAAATTCCTAGTGCACGTGTTATACTTGGCGAATGAACTTGACTGTGGTTCTGAAGTGCTGCGTTCTGCCCATAGCAGCTTTGGGTCAGCTGGGTCAGCCCGCAGACACACGGCTGTACCTTAAACACCAGCCTTTACCGTGTGAGCCGCCCGAAGGCCCTTAAAGCCGGTCCCCCCTCCGCTTCCACATCCAGGGGAAACGGTGTTTCTGTGCCACTGCTACTGCGGAAAGTGGAAACGGATTTGCACCCCACTCTGGACCAGGTCCACTTTTGTGCTGCAGAAAAAGACTTTTTGACAGAGGAATTCATTGCTGAAGGACTTGGTGTTTTCAGCAGCTTTCATGAATGCGTGGGAGAAGAAAGAGGTGCTATCTCAAAGTCTCCAGATGTACTTCAGTCCTTTCTTAGAAGATGAAACCCATCACAAGGTAGCAGCAATTCTTTCACGATCTTCTTAGAAATCTTCGCTGTAGTTACACGTTTGAAAATCAATATTTTAGGGATTCACGTGTACATGCACTGCTTATGTAGGCTATTTATTTATCTGAAAATGAATCTTTTTAGGTGCAGGTAAATGTCATGATTCAGGTGAGAATAACTGGCACCTTCCTGTTGCCGGTGACAAGCTGTAATTTCATCCCTCTACTTATGCAACGACTCCCCTTTAATCTGTGTAAAGTATGACAGGCAGACATTCTGAGACTCCTTTCTGCTCAAAACCATTAAAAACACGACAGGTTCAATTAATGTCAGCCTCGATGAATGTCAGCGCGATCGGGCATCTGCGGCGAGTCGGTATCGGAAACTGCGGCTGATGTCACCGGCCCCCATTATGGCTCAGTCCGTTTAATGCTTTGCTGGCTGGGAGGTTCAGATATCATTAGCTCCACGGAAACACAGCGTGCGGACACGGGGCCCATGCCTCCATATGCACCATCTCTGTCTCCAAAGATCAATGGAGCGCAGCCAGCTAATTGTATGCTGACACACGCTGTATGGTGTCTCTAATGACTGCCCAGCTGAGGAAAACACACTGGCCCCAGAAAAGGGAAATAAATGAGTGAGGCAGAAAGATGGCGGTAATGGGAACTTGTGTCCTCGCCTCTTTAAAAATGCATTGCTGTGTGTGTGTGTGTGTGTGTGTGTGTGTGTGTGTGTGTGTGTGTGTGTGTGTGTGTGTGTGTGTGTGTGTGTGTGTGTGTGTGGAAGGAGGCTGTGCGTGCGATTGTGCGAGTGGATACTGTGGTGTGTAGGCCCATGGCTCAGTGTGCTCCTCAGAAACTCGGCAGCCTCCCTCTCCTCCTGTCCTGTGTGTGGATGCTGTGGTGTGTATGTCATGGCCCAGTGTGCTCCTCAGATAAAGTCTGCAGCCTCCCTGTCCTCCTGTCACTGGGTTTTCCCTTCCCAGCATGCAATATTTCCATACCTGAGGGAGGAAAAAAAAAGTGTTCAGCAGTCACACTGTCCCTGGCACTTCAGTGAGAGAGAGCGAGACCCTGGCTATCTGAGTTCATGCCTGTTTAACGCACATGGAGGACATAAGGAATTGGGGTTTCCCTGGTTTAAACTGAAAAGCGGTCCAAAGCAGACATGAAAGATGGTACTGTTAGAGTGAACACACACACAGACCAATGCAGAACGTAAGTGTGCACACTCAGGAATTTAAACACTAGATGGGCGTTGTCTAACAAACACATCCCTTTGAGTGCATATGCAATTCACACAAAACAGACTTTCCATTACAACAGTTCCTCGGAGTGATTTCTTTTTTTTAGTGGAGACAAGCAAACACGTTGTTTGGCATACTCTGTTTGCATTCTACCATGCAGCAAATGCTTCTGAAAGTACCAACAGCAGTGGTGTGTGTGTGTGTGTGTGTGTGTAAGCGGCCACAGATGTAACTGACTCCAAGCTCAGCTGGGCTCAAACCTGCACTTTTTTTTTCTTTTTTCTAACAAGTGTCAGTGATATGAATAGACCTTCACACAATTTGATAACCCGACATTTTCTGATCTCTCCTCTCTCTTTCTTGAGTGAAGAGCAGAAAATGTGTCTCAGCGACAGTGCCCAGTAGACCCATCCCTCCCTCCCCTTCTCCCTCTCTTTCTCTCTCCTCCTTTTCTACCTCTCTCTGAGCTCTTATCGGTCTCTTATCTCACCGGGGCATGTTGCATGTCCTAGCTTCATCTCACAGAGGTGTGTCTATCTGTGTAACCCCAGGGCTCGCGATAACGCCAAACTCCTCGTATTACCCATAATAATTCAAACATCTGTCGCGCGGTAATCCCGCGGAGCCGCCGCAGAGCCGTGAAACACAGTCCGGCCGGGGCCCCTTAATATCGGCAAATCATCAGTGAGACGTGGCCTCGGGGCGCCGCTATGACAACAACAATGACAACAAACCAGAATCAGCAGCACCCTTTGATAAGCGTGCTAACTATCAAGCTTTCCATCCGGCCGTACTGCCGTCGCTCAGTAATCTTTCAGAGGCCCGAACGGAGCTGGAGGCAGATCTGGCAGCCATGGGTTTTCTGAAATGAGACCAGGGGCTGTTGTCCTACAAAAATATACAAGTAAACAGCAAAGATTAATATTTAACTGTGAAACATCACAAGTAGCTTAATTTTTATCAACAAAATGGAACTATTTTTCCTATTTCTGTACCTGTCACAGATCAAACAGTGTTTGAGTGCCAGTGAATAGAGCAGCAGCTCCAAGATACCTCGAGTCAAACCACTAACCCGACACCCCAGCCATATTCCTCTGCTTTGCCACTACAAAGTGACTAACTACCCTCTACATAAGGGGAGGCACACCTCCCAGTCATCGTGCCTGTCTGCGCTAAGCACTCTCAGTGGCCAATCAAACTTCCCCTAGGCAACCAAATGATTGACAATCTTCTTTTGGATATAAAATGTGGTTTTTATAAAATCAGAGCTTCTCTATAACTAGACAGGTGCAGGTAGAAATGACACCTTGAAGGAGGAGGTAGCTTAAACTCTGGAGTAATGGAGTACCCTTTTGCCCTGGAGGACAGACGACTATCTGGAATGTGTCGATGACAATCAGCCAGAACAGCAGCGATAGAGCAGGGGCCGCCCAGCGGATGAACTGTGGATGAAATCCCACATGGGCTAAAGAAAACGTGGTGGAGGATGGATCGTTTTAATGTTTTTGAGCATCTGGGCCTTTCCATCGCGAGGCTGGTGGACGTGCGTGGCGTAAGTGAAACGGCGGTGTGCAAAGCAGCGCGTGAGCTCGGCTGCTCTGTGTGCAGCAGGCGGGAGATAACTGCATCAAGTTCCCAGATGCTCCACCGCCACGCCATCCAGGTCTGTGAATGCGGAGGATTAATTCACAGTCATTGACTTGCATGGATGGATGCCGTGTTCATAGCAAACATCCCTCCACAGCAGATGCTGAGGAGTGCAGGAATTATTGAAAAGAAATCAATGTTTCGAGGCATGTGCACACTAGACAGAGTGCTTTTGGTGAAAGTTTACAATTAATGATTCAAAGATTTAAAAAAAAAAAAAAAAAAAAAAAACTCCTCTTTGTGTGCTCAGTTTTAGAGGAGGTGACGGTAAGGAGGCAACTTCCTCATTCACCACATACCCACAATGCAACAGGGGCCAGGGAAACGGCGCGATGACTAAAGTCATATCAACACTAAAGTTCAGTTATAATGGAACATGCTTGGCATTGGGAAGAGCCCAATGTCCCCAGTCTCTAAGAGACACATTTCAGTTTCCGAGAAGATTCTGCATTTTTGTTCGGGCGGTACTTCAGTCATCTGACACGACGTGATTCGCCGGATCCTGACTGAAGATGTGAATGCATTGAATGGTCCCCACAGTTGAAGACGATGACTGAAACTGACTTGGCCCACCTTGGTAAGACTTTTCAGGAGCAGTTTTACAGACGAAATGATTAGATTCAAACCATCAGTGGAGATTTCAGACACCCTGGGCTGCATTTAATGGTCCAAACCCACAAAACAAAGCACATTACCTTCAGTTTTTATTTTACAATCACATGGCGTCAATGCACTAAACAAAGACAGGACAAAAATCTAGGGTTTCAGAAAATAATGCTGTAATTAATCAATTTAATGAGGTTCTTTTCCATCATCATTTTGTTTGGTCTGTAAAAAGAGTGAATGTAGACAGAATCTCTGTATAAAAGTTGATATATTGTGCTGCAAAGCCGATGCCACATTACACAACAGTGTTCCCGGTGCCACTCGTTTACACCTTCCTCTTTCATGGCCAAAATTCAAAATTGTGAATTTTTCATTTCAGCTTTTGTTTCACAGTCATATTGTCTGTCCCCAGTAATGGGGATGGTTAGACACAATTTGCGTAAAAAAGCCTGTTTTGTTCCATTCATCTATTCGCTGACATTTTTAGAAAGCGTTATTTTATCTTCCTCTCTTGGCTTTGTTTAGTGTTGATTACCAGCCCCATTCATGCAGAATTTCGTCTTTTCGTTTTTTACTTATAATCTTTTTTTAAAGCAGCCCCACACCAACACCAAGTGCATGTAATTAATATAAGCAGGTGTCTCACTGACAATATGCTTATCCTCTACATCATTACTGTGCCTGTCAAGGACTCTAAGGTTACACATTATACTGACGCACGATTTTCCATGCTTTTTCTCATACTGGTGATGCAGTGAATACATCCCCCTAAGCCAGTGATGTGAAGGAGAAACCATACTACCGCACGCACGCACGCACGCACGCACGCACGCACACAATTTACATTTCTCTGTTTACCATGGGCATTTTAGTCTGGCTTTCTTAAGACAATGCCTGGGAAAGTTCCAAGGCTGAAACTTCACCACTGTGCTGGGGAAAAAAGTGTGAGTATGCTCTCTCTCCTTTTGGTGTGCAATGCTTCATATAATGAAAAAAAAAAAAACTAAACTAGCAAACAAACAAATAGAGGAGAGGTGGGCGGACTGCGGAATGAGTAGCGGTGGATGGCGGTGTGTGTGTTTAGGAGCACACACACACACACACACACACACACATGCAAATTGGAAATTCAAGATTACAGAGGCAGTTACCTGCCCTTTAAATATCTTTTTGACTCCACCATCATAGTCATTAATGCAGTCTGCAGAAAAGCTCTGTCTGTGCAGAGGTCAACATAAAGCCGAGGAATCTGCATACATTTTCCAAGAAGAATCTTTTTCAGGCTTTCACAAGCTTTCAAAAGCAACTTAAACTTTTTTTTTTTTGTGGAGAATAAGGAAAAATGTAAGGTTAACAATTAAAAGGAGAAACAACAGAGAAGCCAGCTCTGACACCGCTGTTTTCATTAATGACAGAAGGGTGAGCGCGGCCTCCTTGTTCAGCTGTCTAGTGTCAGACAGCGTGGGCAGGAAGAAGGGAGACGCTGAGCCGATGAAACATTGAACAAAGTCAAAATGAGCTCGTAGTCAGTTTAATGACACAGGCTCGGGTCCCCTCTCGCTGTATATGCCAATGGCACATTTAGAGCCGAGCAGGAGGAGGTCACCGCACTGACACCAAGCTGGGAGTATGACTGCAAATTCCAAAAGAGAGAGAAAAAGAAAAGAAACAACAGGAGAAAAGGATGTGTTGGACCATGCATATACTTTAATTTCAATACCACTTGACAGTTTTTTTTTTTTTTTTTTGGGGGCCCATAAAGTTCCCATTACAAGCTGGTGGCTCTGAGCAAAGGCCAGGCACTTTCTGCAGATATGAGTCTTTTTCACATTTATTTCAACAGTATGGTTTAAACAGTACAGTCTAGTAATGTGGAGGAATGGTTGGGTGACTCAGTCAGATACTGGACAGCTTGCAGTTAGGATTCACAAAAATTTCTCCCACTCTGGTTTTCAGCACGGGAGCTGTCCAGTTCTGAACAGGAGAGCCAGCTAAATCAATACCACTACCACACGGGAGCTGTCCAGTGCTGAAGAGTGGAGTCAGCTGAAAGAATACCACCACCACCACCCAGCTGTCTCATTGCCTGGTGGCAGGATGAGACAGAGAATACCCCCCTCCACCCCCACCCAAATACTGTGGAGCTCTCCCATTTATTCCTTCTCTCTCTCTCTCTCTCTCTCCATTTTCACAGAAGGGCTGGACTGCCGCCAGCATCCCTGCGCACTAGACCGCATCGAGGAGCGCCCTAGTCTGCCATTTCTCCAGCCCCACAGGGCCCCTCCCTGCCTACAGACAAGCCAGAACCAGATCTGTACCTGGAAACCTTTTTGTGACAGAAGAATAACTCAAACTAAGATTTGTATTAAATAAAAAGCAAATTGCTCAAATGTTGTGTGTTTCAGCCCAAATAATTGTACTCCCACAACTGGTTCAAATATTTTGATGCAAAAAAATCATACTTGGTAGCAGAACCAGGGATTCCTCAATCATATCAAAACCACAATAAACTGTACAAGAACCAACACAGTTCAGAACACAGTTTGCAATTGCAAACCATTCCAGCAAAAGTGATGCTTGTTCTGAATATAAGAACAGGAATTAATTGACATCAAACGGCTGATAGTTAACTCGCCCTGGGTTCTTTCTGGAGGCTGTATGGCTTTCTTTTAATAAGCCTCAGGCTTCCCCTTTTAACACCTCCAAAGAAAGGTGATTCAGAGTCCCATGTGATCTCCATTGATTTTTTTTATTTTTACCTATGTGTGTTTTTACCACAGCGCTGCTGTGCGAGGCCTTGTGAGACTGTTTTTAGCACTATACCAGTGCGTGAGATGTCAGAAGAATGTGCATTCAGTGCACCTATTATATATATTGCTGCCCCTTAATACAATATGAACAATTTGACGTGGTTTCTTTATTGTAATGAAGGGGTTTGTCTCTGAGGTGCATCAGTCTCTACTTTGCCCTTGATCTAATAAACATCTCTAAAAGACGAGTGTTAAGTTCAACTTCAAGCAGTTTTAATGTGACATGGTATTTCATACTGCAATGTGAGATAATCACCATCCTCAGCTGGAGGAGCTGAATTTAGGTAACGTTTCATCTCGCTCATAAATATAATCAAGGACACTGGAGTTACAGCTATCTGCATGCTGAAACACTGAGATAGCCCTGAAAAGACCCCTCTGCTAAAATATCCTTACAAACTTCACGCATTAATATTTGCATTTTACTGAGACAGCTTCTGGTAATTCATTTTTTTTTCTCAATTCCCTCCATCCCCACCTTTGAAGATGTAGACAAGACTCAGCATAGTTTGTTTACTGAAGCTGTAATATGTAGCATTCAACCCAGGGCAAAAATGAGCTTTTATAGTGGTTTTTGTCTGTACAGTACATTTCTTGGAAAGATGCTTGCTGTTCTCCTATGCAATTTCAGCCAACAGGGATTTTGTGTGCAAATTGATAGGAGCTAGTTTGCAGTCAGAACATGGGGGACCCAAAGATCAAAAGCTGGCCTAAAAGATAGCTGCCGCTGTCACAGATATGCTGAATCACAAGTTTAGGGTGAGGGAACATTCGTGTCAAAAGTAATGTTCTTTAGGTTTTCAAACACTTTTTCGCTTTTGAATGTTTACAGTACATAATATATTCAATTACTGTATGCAAGCAAAAAAATGCTGCTAGAATGCCTTGAGCAAGATCACAAAATTCTCCCATCAGTGATCAAGTTCTCCTCACTATATCAGGCCTCTGATAAAGGCCTGCATTACAATTAAGACTGAGCATCTTCTTAATTGAATTATCATTCTATATTAGTATTTTAGTCATATTCCAATTATAAAAACACTCAATATTTAATGTGCATTTATTTTTTTAAAGTAACAAGCAGAAGAGTATTTTTTTTTTCCTCCTCCCGTGCTTAAAATTCCACACTGCTGTCGGCACATGATGTGCACGTATGCGCCGACATTGGACAAAGACGAGATGTTTTACGGCGCAATATCCATGCTGTTGAAGAATGATGCAAGAGAAGCACCATCAGTACTTCTGCAAAGTGCGAACCATCTGTCACCAAAACAGCCAAGGATCTGACTGGCTAACCGAATGAGTGGTGAAAAAGAATCGTCCTGGAATGGGCCTCTACCATAGCGCGGCAGTAATCTCTCTTGGTCGCTGTCACCAAGGCCAGAAAGAGCATTTGTTAAACCCGCAGAAGACTTCATGGGATATTTTGTTTGTGAGAGATCCGAAACTGACAAACCTATAGCAGTGCGGTGAACAATGCTATAAATTTATACCTGACAGGTTTAAAAAGAAAAAAAAACTTTAGGGTTGGGGAGGAGGGATGAAGGAGAATTCCATCAGGCACAAAAGAATTCCAATGAAAATTGTCGAGATTCCGGGGTGTTCATATTTCAGGATTAGGGATGTTTTGGAAAGCAGGGAATTGTGCATAATCCAAACATGTTTTGCTGCTAATCTCATGTGTTGATCTGCCTTCAATTCTGAATGGGAATGCTTCTCCATACCTCAGGTCTGACCCCTGACATCTCTGTACTACCTTACACATCTCACTGACATAGGAAATGACCCTGCAAGGAATCAATGTGAATCCCAAGATCATAAATGGCTCTATTGTTGTATCTGTATTGAACATCCATCAGGTCATGATTCAGATCAGTGGAACTACAAATACACTTCACAGATGTTTTTATTCAAACCTCAGTTCAAGACCATATAAAATCACCAAGCCTCCAATTCACCCTCTATTCACCTCTCAGATTACTATAACATACAACTGTCTCCTTAGGTCTTTAGAAAAGCAGCCCAAACACATACAGACCAGTGTGAAGGGCATTTTGTGTCTACAGCAGAAAGGGAAATGGTGTGAAAAGACATAATGCATTACAGCACCGGTACAGTGGCACTGCCGGCCGTTTGGGGCAGCAGAAGCAGTGGATTTGTACAGAGATCCCAGCCTGGATGACATCACTTCTGTCTGTGACACCTCTGGCACAGAAAGCCGAGAGAGGAGGGAGCTTTCTGTCATGGAAACGGGGGGGGAGGAGGCTCTGATGTGCCTTGAGATGGAGGGGGAGGGGGAAGAGGGGGGCACAGCTGGATCTCTCGCCTCATCATTGTGCGGCTCAGGAAAACGGCGTGGATCAATGGCATGAGGCATCGCGGCTGCCCTTTCCTCTCACCGCGAGGAGAGGCCTGGAAAGGACCGCCGTTTGGGCCCCGAGAAAGCCTGGGCCAAAAGCAAAGGGCTTCATTTGATCTCAAATCCACTACCGCTCAAACCAGCCGGAAAGGTTCCAGGCAGCCCTCTGCTCATAGTCTCAAATCCCATCTCCTCCCTGCTACAGTGGCTTAGTATAGTTTTCTGGTGCTGGGAGGTCTGTGGTTCTGAAACTATGTTGCTGGCCATGGTGCTGAAACATTCTCTACTCATTGCATGGTGGCTAGCCTAGCTTCAGAGACACTCACTCTCAGTTACAGCATCTCAGAAGCATGCACATATTGAATAGCTGACCTCAGATTTCTGAGGTTATAATTTGGATGTTACAGAGGGACCACCAGATATGCACATTGGCCACCTTTAGGGTGCTTTTCTTAGTGTTCCCTGTCGCAGAACACAGATACAAGCTTAAAAAAATCGACAGGCTTCAGGTTGTAGACTGTAGTTTTTCAGGCTCCTTATGATCTTAATAAGTGAGGCTACATTGTGGCAGATAATGTCTTTTCAGAGATGGAAGTACCCACTGTGTGAGACTTCTGATTCCCTAAACCACAAGGCCAATAATTCACTTCACATCTTTGATCACCTTCAAACTCACAGCAAATTGAACAGCTTATCCTATTATAAATGTATGTCATTTAATATCGCTGAATTTAGCGGAGAATACCTTTTCTATGTCCATTGTGGAATGTATCATTCAAGAAGGCTTGCATGGATCATGCATGCAGATAATCTAGCGGCTATCTGCAGCTGAGCTAACTGCTATAAGGCTGCAGTGCCTGGACATAAAGAGGTGGAAGGACTGGCAATGTATTTCCCTTATCTGAGACACATAATCAAACAGGCCCATAGGAAGTCATTATCTTGTAGGTATTGGATTGAATCAATGGGTTGCATAAAAGAAATGTAGCAAAAAAGGACATAAAAACTGACCTTCACCTCCTGTATATAGACCCTGGAATGTCTTCTGTAGTTATTTTAGCACTGTGAATTCGGAGCGTGAATACAGATTAGAGTTGAGGCCTGTGGCTCATCTCACTTTACTGTAGCTTCAAATGAACAAGACTCCTGGTAAAGATTGTGTGCATAGCTGTCGATAAGGTATTTTTTTTTCTTTCTTGCTTTCTTATCTGGCTCTGTGGTACATTATTGACTTGGTGTTTGACTATGGACTGCTGGTGTAAAGTGGAGGCGCTCGCTAGCGTTTCCCCTCAGCACTTACGCCCAATGTCTCCTGAATGAGTTTCTGATGACACACAGAGGAGCGATTGTCACTGGAGTAGAAAGGAGAGAACGCTCTCTCCTGTTCAACGTAATGAAATTAACACCCGGCGATGTGAGATGAGAGACAGATTCAGGCAAGTGATGTTTGATTACAGTACAAAGGTACATCAGCTGCACCTGAGAGCCCCACACAGAGATGGGCTTTTATGTAGCGGGGACTCAAGGTAGGACGATGACATCAAATTATTTTTGATAATTAATATACATTCTGTTAGATGCATATGGGGAATGTCTGACTTGCCCTCAGTTGTCTCGAGATCAAAGGTCATGCTCTGTTGCTGCCCCAAGTCAGAAACAGGAAACAGGAAGCCAGATCAGATATAAGATAAACTAGGACAGAATAGGAGGAGAAAAAAAAAGTTGAGAGAAAACAGCCCTCCTTTTGTTGTTGGATCACAGTGTGTTTGTTCCAGACCGCTTTCCCAAATGTCTGCAGTACTACAGGCGAAACTCTCCCTCATTCTGACAGGCAAGACACACTGCGGCTCGCCAGTACTTCAAGGGCATTAAAGCTGAATTGCTTGCAGATTCCTGTGAGTTAAAGGTGTGCTTCGGAGATCAGCGAGAGCACAGATTACCGAGCCAATTAAACAGGCTGGTGATTACGCCGGCCAATAGAGAGAGCCAGGCCACCTCATTTGCCAGGATAAGATCTCAGTTCCTTTAAGCAACTGCGCACAGTAAACTTTTCATGACCGCAGTAAGTCAAGACCTTGGCTTTAAATGCCTGGAAGACATTTTAGCCCCTCCTTATCAACAGTGCAGTGTAATGGTCAGGGAGCTGGGCTTCAAACAGAGGTTGCAGGTTCATTCCCGTGGTAGGGCACTGCTGCTCCACTCCTGAGCCAGGCACTTGAACCTGCATTTCTGCAGTAAAATGTGCAGCTATATAAATGGATACTGTATACATTGAAAGTTGTGAAAGTTTCTCCTGGTAAGGGAATTTGATAAATTAACATCTGAGTTTTCTAATCATTAATCTGGTGCTCTGGTTTCTGTATTTGAGGATCAGCATTTTGAGGGGTGTAAGGAAGCTCTGAGTGCCTCACAGACTATAGCAGAGGGGTGTGCAGTTCTGGATACTACACTGGGTCCATGCTTTGGCAGTACATGGTAATACACATATAATAAGCATGCCAACAAACAAACTGGTCACTAGAAAAACCACATAAATACTAACACAGACATCAAAGTTCACCAGACAACAAAATAAGTTTGAGTCATAGGCTCATGTCTACATATGAGTCCACTAACCATCAGACATGATAATAAAACACAAAAACATGTAATAGGGTTGGCACAGGAATGTGTATCCCATCCTGTTAAGCAAGGTTTACAGAGTAGCAGGAAGGAATAGTTGTTGTTCAACACCTGTATACGTGTGGCAACTGTTGATGTGTCTTTGTGGAAATGTAATTATGCAGATCCACGCTTGAGGTTTAAAAGCCCTCGGCTGCTGTTCGCTCTTGGGGCACATTTTCTGCTTCATCAGTCGAGGGTTGGCAAAAAAAAAATAAATATCGGAGCAAAACGGCCCAAGATAATGAGTCCTAAACACGGAGTCATTTGTAAAGGTATGCTTCAATGGCTGTGATGCTGTTCAATTTTCACTTTGATTGAATTTTTTTTTTCTGTATGTTCGATATCCCTCACCTATTATCTCTGGTGCGCTGTGATATAGATTCGGGAGACTGACAGCGGTGGGGGCGGGCAGGCTGGCCCGCGTCTCTCTGAGGAGCGAACGTGAGTCAGGTGAGGGCTGAGCGTCTGGCTTTTGATTCGTTACTCGATTCATTGGAGGCTCAGTGTCATTTGACTCATGTCTGAATCAATCTGCTGGCTGTTTCCCTGGGCTCTGTGGGGTCTGAGCTGAGGGCTCTGTCTGGCCCCTGCTGAGAATCAGCGTTCGCTTTAATCAGATTCCTGCCTGCTAACACACACCTGTGTTTTCAAAGGTGTTGCATTGTTACATTGTTTTTGTGTGTCCTTCATTTTTTTGCCCACCCAGATCTTAGTTACATTAGGCCTCCACAGCTCTCCCCTGTCAGCTGGGGGGGAAATGGCTTCACACGTGACTCTGATTCATGTGGCAACCAGCTTTTCCTCTTTTTCAGATTGCAGAGTACTCCTTTTTGTTTGTTTGTTTGTTTGTTTGTTCGCTCGTTCACTCATTCACTCGTTCGTTCATTCATTCTCTGTGGCACCAGCCCTCACTGTTTTTCAGACTGCAGAGTACTGCACTTTATTCATTCATCCATACATTCATTCATTCTCTCGTTGGCACCAGCCTTCACTGTTTTTCAGACTGCATTCATTTCATGAATGAATGAATGAACAGTCCAGTTCATTGGACTGTATCCAGCACTGTGTGAAAGCCCAAGAGATTCATTCTGTGACAGTCACTCTGTTTCCACGGTGACTGTTAGGCAACATCCATTCTTTAAAGTTTTCATTTTTTTATTTTAGTGCTTTCTGATTGGCTGACAGGGCTTTTTTACCTTCTACCAGCCTGTTAACATCAGATCCATGTGGATTTTATGATTCTATATTTGCGTATTCTTTAGGTAATTCATAAAGCGAAAATGTGACAATGATGATATCTCCTTCTCCTCTGTCATATAGATGTTGCTCAATAAATCACATTTGAATATATTGAAATATGATTTCAATATAAATATGAAAATTGGCATTGTGCTGTTTATGATCATGTCACATGATTTAATACCTGCATGTATGGGGTTTTTTCTGTTTTTGTTCTTCATATGGCAGCTGTTATGGTTTCACACTAAAATTGTGGTTTGTAATTACATTGATATGGAACACATTGCTATATGAATCTTCCAAATAATTTGCTACAGTATTATCTCTTAATATAGATTATGTTCTTTTGAACTACTGTCTGAAACTCTTTATAAAACATCACACGTGTGTGTATGAAGGTACATGCCTGTATTTGTGTGTGTGTGTGTGTGTGTGTGTGTGTGTGTGTGCCCAGTAAATATTTAGCTTGATATATGATATGCAATTGATATATAACAAATGTCAGCCAGTCAGACTTCATTATTAATCTCAAAGTCATGGCATAAAAATGTGAGTGAATATGTGGTGAGGGACGAACACGGCTTAATCAGAGGGTCAAAGTGAGCGTTCTTCTCCCAAGTATGCGTGTATCGCCACCAGCCACACCGAGAAGCGTCTGAGATACAACACAGACAGGGCCCTCTCAGCGGTGTTCTCAGGTCTCCATGGTAACGCGGGGGCAGGCTGGGAGGAACAGTGGGGGTGAGATTCTTGTGCTATTCTTCCCTGCTGCAGAGACCTCTCTCTCTCTCTCTCTCTCTGATCAGAGAGAGGGTGGACAGGACACACTTTGGTTTTACCCTTTCTCCATACTGTGTGGCTCATAGGGGAAAAAGAATGTCCTCTAATTTTCTGTGAGGGCTCTCTGGAATGCACTGAAAAGTAAGTCTGCATAATTGCAGCTTTTGTATGTTTGATTAAGAATTGGTAGGCGCATTCAATTTGCCCAGGCTTTAGAAGGATTTAATTAATAGGTACATCACAGCATAACTGCATACAAATCTGATAACACTTTGGTTATCAAAACAAATTAAATCATACGCAGGGTTTCAATGGAAGATATTTGCAAACTTCTGGGAGATTACATAATTACATGAAAGTCCAGGGATAAGCGATCTGAAGCTATTACTATCAATGTGAAGTTCCTGACTTGCTGGTGAACCCTTTTCATTCCCGTGCGTTAATAAAAATTGACAGCCCTGCACTTTTAACTGAAATTACTCTGCCGCTGTGACAGACATGCTATCACACATTTGAGACTGTTCCTAAAATAACATGTGGGCTACACTGTACAACACTGTACAATTCATATGTCAATCTTATGTGACTACCATTTCAAAAATACCCAGCGTATGACTACCGAGGCAGGCAGTCTCCAAATCTCACCACCTGTATTTACATTTTGCAATGCCTTTGTTTTATTAGGAAGGTTATCACTACACAGCTACAGCAGCAATCAATTAAAGAGCTAAATGTTCTCTTGAAAGAATTTGTTTTCGCTTGTGCTCCACCCACAGTGAGTTACCAGTATGTTCTTACGAAAGAATACCACTGGTTTATTGATCAGAATCAGATTGCTTACACTAAAGGCTTTCAGAGATCATAACTGGAGTCTTTAAAATAAAGATTCAGAAGAAATTCAGATTCATATGTTTCCCTGAACTGAGTTTTTCTCCAGGTATAAATTGCCACATACTTGAACTCCCATTGTGCCCACCATTTCAATTATCGCCCTCCCCATCTTCTACTTTTCTAGATCAGTGATCAGACCCCCCATCTGTGTTTTATGTTTCTCAGTGTTCTTTCATCTCCCTTTGTTCGTTGTGTGAGGACGGCGGGCGCACAACCTGATCCAAATGGCCAGGCGAATCTCTGCCTCACGGCTCCAGGGCCAAGATCAAATGCATAAAACTTGCCTTGTGCAATGTACCGTGTGTCTCAATAAAAATTGTTCCATGTTCTACTGTATCATTGTAATACTTCAGTAATAAAGGACACATATACATTTAATGTGTACTATATTAATGCACACATGCAATGCAATGCAATATGTTGCGTATTATTGAGGAATATCGTGAAACTCCAGTCCATTGTGAAAGAGATCAGGATTGCACTGTCTCAGATCTGCATTTACAGGGTAATTATTTTAATGCCTCTCATCCATCCATCTGACAGTGCCTAAAGCACCCAGGCTAAGAGCGTCTCTGGACATTAGGCTGTGCTGAACAGAGTGTGAATACGGGCAGTGAGTTACCAAAGTAGGGCACTGGCAGTCTCTCCTTGAATTGACCCGTCCTTCCGACAGGTTACCCAAATCTATTTTTGGATTTTTTAATGGGTTCCTTGTGCCTGTTGAGTACAATGGTTATTAACCTACTAAAATAGTCAAGTGGTGTCAAAAAGTTGTACGATCTCCTGGGAGACTGAGCACAGTTCTGCTCCTAAGACATCAAACTGACCATATATGTATCCCCTATTTTCCATTGGGCTCTTATGGATGAAAATTTCAGTTATGGGTTATGGAAAATGCAGGCAGAGTCTCAGCTGTCCTCTGTGGTCTGACATTATCTTGCAAGAAAATCGGAGTTGCATGGTTTACACAATTTTGTTGTCAAAGGAAAAAAAATACACAGTGTAATGAGGTTGTCAAGATTTTAAAAAATTCAGGCCTTCAAATTTTTAAATTCATCAATGCTTAAATCTGTAGCCTTCAAGAAATACCCTCAAGAAAAGAAAGTTTCAGAGTCAATAATACAGTTTGACTGTACTGGTCATGTGTATTCAGAGTGCTGCAGAAGACACTGCTGTGGTGCTCAGTGCACCCCACAACAGCATGGAGGACCATTTAGTACATGCAAACCTGATTTGCTGGGGTGCAAAAACACCAGGACGGCATTGGTTGACATAATTTGCATGCTCCAATCACATATCATGTCACTAAAAACAAAATTTACAAGGGCTGAAGGCTTTGTGGAATCTGGCCTTTAGGATGGAGGCCAATATGTTATTCTATTTTAGGAATAAAAGAACACCAAAAGGACATTTTTACTTGTCTTCGATAACAACTGAAATGGTGACAGAAACAGCAGTAGTAACATAGTCTGATTTGATTGAACTTTATATAACCTTAAAGAGACTCTAGATTATTTGACTTAGTCTCATTCCAAAGGACATGTTTTCTTGCCTAATGTATGAGAGAGAAAATGCTGTGTTTTATAAATACATATTTTCTGGGAGAGGAAACCTCTGAGAGAGGGGCCCAGTGATCTATGGATTAAATGTGCTTAATGTTCCGCTGGTGAATTAACAGCCTTATATTGTATAATCACGAGCATGCTTTAATTCCGATCCTTAACGTGTAATTGAATTACCTTATTTTGGTGCTGTGAAATAAGAGATGACGCTCACAGAGGTTATCGTCCTTGCACTTGGATTCTGTGCCTTGGGGGGGTTACGGTGCAGGCAGGAGCAGTGGGCCCAACGCTGTAATCGCACTTCTATATATATCTATCGCACACACACATGAAATGCAAAGCCCTGTCCTAAAACAGAAAGCGCTAACCTGCAATCAGCCACTTTAACGTATCTGTGTGCTATAAATGGGGATACTGGAAGGAGCCTTCAACAGAACACCATTCGGTCACAGATCGCCAACACCGCCAACTTGTGGAGACACTGAAACATGGCAGTCCCAAAAGTCAGATCAGATCAGATCAAATCAAATTTATTTCTATAGCATATGTCACAAACATTTCTGAAAATGTGCTTCATGGTTGACCCTGGTTTTAACCCTAGTAAAAGTAAGCTTCTGGCGACAGTGACACAGAAAAACTCCCTATTTTAAACAGATGGGAAGAAACACTGGGATGAACCAGATTTGAGAGGGGAAGCATCCTCCTCTGGCTGGACCAGGGTGTGAGTGTGTGATGACTATTACAGTAATCATGTAAAAAGTAATAATGCATATCTTGTAGTAAATAAGTCTTTTTATTTATCCTAAATCTTGTGACAATTTACATTAGGTTACACCTGTACCTCTGAAATTATTAAAATAGGTTATTACTGAGTAATTAGTGTTATTAATTACACAAAGCAAGGCCTCAAGGCCAGTGTTTAATGTGTTAGTTACCATTTAATAGCATGTTATAACATGTAGCAAAGTGTTCACTTAAATTGCAGTTACTCTATGATGGCCTGTTACAACAGTAATTACAAATGTAGTTACATAGGTATAGGTGCAACTATATGTCCTTTATTTATACCAACATAAAAGTATTGGTCTTATGTCTGATCCTGTTGATGCTCTCACTCAGAGTAAAATCCAATCAGTGTTTTATAACCTGTGTCAGGGGAGTTTTCACATATCTGCACTGATTAGCGACATTATCATCAAAACATTAGTTTCCCATTGCACTTAAAAGCACCATTTTGGCTTACATGAGTCAGTTTAAGAGAAATGGGAAAAAAGGGGGCAATCGGACCCAAATCCCAGCAGAATGGAGAATGCATCCCATCCTGGGCGTGTAGGAGTCTGCAACATTTCTGGAAATGGATCTGATGTCATGCATATAATATCTGAGCGCAGGTTTGCCGGGTTTGTAAAAGACAGTGATTAACTGTCTCTGGTATCTGTTACAGCCCGCTCTTCCTGTTCCTCGCAGGGAATTTATGTTAAATATCGATGCAGGCCACAACTGAACCGACCAGTTAGTCTTTTTTTTTTTTTAAATTTTATTTTATTTCCCCTGCCAAATCAGTATAGGTATAGTGTAAGTATAGATCCATGGTGCCATGTCCTGTTTTACAGCGGAGAATGAATCGCATTCAAGCAATTACACACATGCATCGTGCGTGCATGCACACACACACACGCAACATGAACGCATGCATAAGGCATATATGTAAGAATAAAAAAGCAGGCCTGTCATTGGCTCTCGTAAAGCACGGTGTGGGAGTGGAAAAGCGCAGTGAATTATCCTGAGTAGGAGCGATCTTATGTGGAGTGACAGTTTCAGAAAGCATGAAGACTTCTCCACCACAAGTCCCTCAGTGCTGCCTGCCTTATCTCACGGACACGGTAATAAGCTTACCCTAAAAGCGCTTATGTAATTGTCCCAAAAAAAAAAAAAAAAGACGAAAATATATCTAACTTACGCAATACCGATACAAAAGAATGTAATATGATTTAAGGAAATAAAAAAAGGAACGGGTATATTGTGGCATACCTTAATCAGGAAGGGAACACTGAAGTTTGAGATTTTGATCAGCTTCTCAGCATGTTGAGGTACAAATGCCATTGAATATGGAGCAATGTGAAGAAATGTTTTTATCAAGCTTATTTACCTGTTTACCTCAAGTATTTCAACAACCAAATACATTACATAAAATGATTAAAACGATTAAAATATGTACATTTATAGTAACAGTATCTGTGTAATGCATATATAGACCTATCTATGCAAATGCCCAAACATGCATAATCATAAGCATTACAGAAAAGACATAACAGTTACCTAAAGTATTGTACTGTCCACCTACTTGATAGCTTATGTAACGGTGAATATCATTGATAAATACTGGGCATCATCTCAAATGATTTAAACTATGCATGGTCTGTGGTGCTGGACTGCCACAGTCCATGTCATTTCAGTGGATAAGCTCCATCTTTCTGCACATATAACTGGCATTTCGGCAAATGCGTTTGTCCAGAAAACAACCAGCAAGAGCCCAGTGCACAAGTGTGTAAAAATGGGCTTAGGAGAGCAACCGGCAGAGCTCACCACAAACTATGAACTGTGTTTGCACTCTGGGATCAGTAATAATGCATGATACATAATTTGTATTTGGCCATCGTGGCTTTTGATGGTGCTTTTGAACACAATGTGTGCTGAATGGAATGTGTTTCATGAAGGAGACGGCCCACTCCCGAAGATTACTCCGGTTAAACTTTTTGATTTTACCTGCGTAAATACTGATAAAACAAAGAGGGAGCTGAGGTAGGATTTCAGGAACCTACATTTTCTCAGTAAGTGAATGAAGAGGCTCTTTCACACTGTGTCACATTTGTAGTATAGGCAAGAATGTAGAGGGAAGTCTCAGATAAAATAGACTTTCAAAATACTCATACTTTCACTGCCATGTAAAACATAACTCCATTGCGGTAGCATGGATTTTCAGACAACATTGAATGCATCAGACCACTAGATAAGAAGAAGAAATACAGAAGAAAGGAAGTAGACATGAAGGTGGAGATTGGGAGGGAAGGGGAGGGGTGCCAGAAGCAGTGAGCATGATAAGGGGAGAGAAGGTGTGTGGCAATTTAATACCTGTGTAGAAAACCTGATTGGACGGATAGAGTGAGTGAGGAGTTGTCTGAATATACTTATCCCAAACTTGTTTGAACAAAATCTATTATGAGACAACAGAATATGATGTATAGATGTAAAATCAGGGGGTCAATTGGGCTTTTAATACAAGTCATCTTCCACATTTAGAGAATGATTGTGAAGATAAGCTCAGAAAGGATGGGATTTTGATCTCTTTCACAGGAAAGACAGTACAGACAACAGCTGAACTGTTCACGGGGGTTATTTGATTTTCCTTGAATTGTAAAATGCTGCCACCACAGTATTACTCCAGGAGCAATGCATTTCAGAAATGAAATTACAGCCTGAAATTAATACAAGTTTTCCTTGTTGATTATTCAATTTATACATGCAAAAACAACCATGTTAAAGTAAGCCCAATTTTACCACTAACATTTAAATTGTATACCATCTTATGGAGAACACAACTAGAAAGCACATAAAAGCACAGGCCTGTACACTTGTTTCTGTCGGTATGAATGGCTGTGCATTATCGGTTATAAATGTTTTATTTATATCCTGAATGAGTAGCTTGAGGTGCCTCATAAAGCTGCATGTCCTTGAATAACCAGGTATTCCAGGTGACGTATCCAGTTGACAGATGCAATAATTGACAGCTACTGGCCTTATTGCACGTATGTTTCATTAGTGGTGTTTATAATCATGATACAACATGTATGTAAGCAGCAAGGGTCACCATGACTGCTGCTATTTGCTCCAACTTTGTAAAAATATGGCAGTCGAAGTCACTGAATAGTTCATTAGTCGGTGAAATCAGGTGCTTGAGTGTGTGGACGGGCTGTGACCCTCTGCACTTGGATTTCAATAGCCTTTGATGTGATGAAAATAGAAGTAAACATTTATTACTGAAACCTAAAGATTTTGTCTCTCCAGTTTTATGGTACTGTTTAAATGAATCATCATGTCCTACAGCATTTTGAAAATATCTTCATATTAAGAATAAGATTTTTATGTGACTTTTGGGCACCTTTATTCATTGCCCTTGTTCACATATTAATGCAACTTCCTAGCTTAATTAACAAATATTATTTATTATTATATATTGTTATATTACTATTGATAATGACAAGTTTCAACAAGGCAGGCGTTTTGACTCGTATAAAAGGTTACACACATCCCTGACAGTTTGTGTGTATTTTAGCTTATATTATGATATTAAAATTTTCTAAAATGAGATAGGCAGTCTTTTAAATGGATATCATACATTATGAAGGCAAATATTTATTATTTCTTAAGATTAGCACCATATAAAATGCTATATATATTATAGTGTATAATTATATAATACTAGCTCAGAGATGCATAAAAACATAATGAGAATTGAGGTCATGAGAGGCGGAGTCACTTCTTATTGGCTGTCAGCAGTGCCCTTGTCTATTGTTTCAGAAAGTGATCTATGGTTATACTTGATGTATTAGCTGAAATTTTAACATTATCTGTGGTTTTGCAAGTGCATATTTAACCATCTTAAATGAAGACAAATAAAAAAGAAAAAACTATGAAACAAAGATTCCGAAAATGTTCATTTGAAAATATCTGAAATGTGAAAAGGCCCTCTTTAGTTTTCCATCCATCAATGACCATGGGCTCTTATTTTCAGAGACAAAGAGTACTGTGAAGCATACCATTAGCTATTCATGTAGTTTCTTTTCTCTGCATGTCTTGCGATTAATTACTCATCAATTAATAGTACAGTAGCTGTAATGGTGACTGCATGCAAGAGGAAATCGAGCGTAAGATTTTACGGCATACATTTAAATTCAACACAGGCTCATGGTTGGGTTGCAGTAGCATACAGATAACATTTGCAAACATGAGACGTCACTGTATCTGAAAGACTGACTAAAATAGCATATAGAAGGCCCAGATATATTTAGTGATTTCAATGATGACTGACACTGAAATTGCACAAGCGTCGACTGTAAGCCCTGCCAGTCGGAATGGTTGCAAACAGTGTCAACTTCACTGTCATCCATGAACAGATAGCTTCTGCTCATTAACTAGTTATAGGCACACGCAATATTTGTATGATGCATAATGCAAATGTGGTTTATTGATGCATTAATGCTTTGATTTTGGAGAGCACAGTCCATGGTTTGTTGGGGGTTATGGATAATGGGCCCCCCTCCATTATCCATAATGAGTTGGGGCTCGTCCTCCCGGCACCAACGCCAAAGCGTTGGTTTCACTGAATATGGTCCGAGGCACAGATAGTCTTCTTCTTTTTATTTTTCTCATGTATTTCTTCTTCTTCTCCTGCTCACCCACCTTGAGAGTCCATCCCCACACCTTTCCCACATGACCCAAGGGCTTGTGGACCTTACTTCCTAAAACCCTGGCAGTCACTCCCAGCATGCATTTCTCAGAAACCCACAATGCTCCAGGAACATGTCATCTTCATGGGGATTTTTACCCCATTAGCAAACAACAAGCTACACATCTGTGCTCAGACTAGAATTGGCTCACCGTATGAGCTGATTTACATATGGCGCCAAGGACGCACATTTATCGCATTATGTCATTTGTCATGAGCTGTTACGCACTGCCATGACTTGTTATGACAGTCGTTACATCATGCTTTGGATAGCATTATGAAGGCTTTAAAGAGTATGGCTCAAGCTTAAGTGTGGCCACGCTGGTGAATGTTTCATATTGTAATATTTGTGGACGCATATTATTGTGCTGAGCACAGATTTGAGGAGCTCGGCGTGCATTTCATAAGCATGGAAATAATGGAAATAACTGCGGTGGTGGTGGTGGGGTGGGGTGGGGTGGGGTGGGGTGGGGGGGGGCTTTTATCTGTAGTTTACCTGCACTGTGGAATCCCAGCACAAGTTGCCATGTCATCATCTTTTTAAGATCCCATTGTGTGAGGAACGCCCCCACCCCCACCCCCATCTATCACAGGGACATTTGGAAACCCCAGTGACTCTGTTTATGCAGCCCATAGAGATCCCGCTCCTCCGCTGCAGTGATGTATGACTATCCGCCGCGGCACGGATGATGAGTGCGCAGGGGATCAGCTGCTGAGGGCGTGGCGGAGCTCGCATGAAGAGGTGTCACACGGCCTCGCAACGAAACCTCACTCTCTCACCGCGCAACAGATAAGGCCTCTGCCACATCACACACAGTGAGATACTCATTTACTTCCATTGTGTTGTTGGGGAATTCTGTTAAAAATAAAGGAGTGGAGAAGTGGATTGAACAATGGCTTGCTCAACAGTGCCCCAACTGTTCATACTGGTTACTGCAAAACAACAGCAGGGACCATCTTATAAATTCAGCTTGGTGCCTTGTTAAAAAGTCTGTGTCAGTAGGTGATATGCAGAAAGGATTCAGAAATCAGGAATGAAATGTCTAAAATTAGTTTGTTTTCAATAGTTAGTGTTTTGTGTAAAATGATTTCAGGGTCTTTACAATGTTTTTGAACAATGTAATTGCTCCTTTTGTTCAGGTATTTTCCTCATATACATACTGAACATATAAGATGTACTTGGCATTTGTTATCTGTAGCTGGTGCTGTAGTAATGCTCTGCAGTAACGGGTCAGTGATGTTGCATCGAACCAAAAATCTGAAGAGCGTCCATACGGCCACCATGACTCACTGCTTTTGACCAATGACTGCATTGGCCGTGGGGAGAAAAACATTTAAGTCACAGATTAACAGCTAAATGTAGCACCATCCTAACGGGGCTCGTGAAACCTCATTAGAGCCATCACTAACGCTCGGTATTGGCCCATTTACCGCGAGAAAAGTGAATTTTATGAAGATGAAGCGCAAACAAAAGCAGACCTTAGCGGACACGAGTGGGGCGCTGGTAAGGTGCTGGCCCCCTGAAGTTTTATGACATGGGAAAAAAACACCACTGTAATTTCATTTAAAAAGGAAATTCATATACTTTATCACATTTTGTGGTGAGCTTTATAAGCTGTTGGCTGGCATTTCCCAGGAGCAGGTATATAATTGCTTTTGGCATCCCCTCCGGGGAGAGAGAGATCTGGCCTGAGGGGTTTTGCCCACCTCATCTACCACAGTCCTCCACAGCCCCTGCTGACCTGCTAACGCATGTTAGCCCTGCTAGGCAATTCCCAGGAAAAAAAAACGCTCACAAAGCAGATAAAACCACTAATATTTTAGGGCTTAATGATGGCGCGGTTCTGTAGAAGGCAACCATGGCCTCAATTGATGTTGACCGTGACTTAAAACACCACTGCTTTGAGAGACTGCCACTTACACAAAGCTATATCTGCTCGCAAATGAACCAGTTCAGTAAACGCTTCATGACCGCTTTCATTAATCATCTAAATGAGCTCTTTTCATGTCACGTTATAGCATGAATGTAATCACATGAATGGAATTTTTTCCATTGCATTAATCTGTTTTGTGCTGTTTGTTATCTCTAATGAGCTGTGATAATTTTTTGTCATGTGTGGGGGGGGGAAATATAAATATGAAAATAAATAATATGAAATCATTGCACACAATTCCTCTCCTACCCAGTACAGCGTGTGGATTCTTTAAAATGAAATTACAGATACAAACAGCAGAAACATAGTATGTGTTCATTGTATGCATTCAGTATTGTGAAGTTCCATTGTTTGTTTTCCGAGTTGTTTGTGTGACCAGGCATATCATTGGGTAGAATACTAACCTCCTCCTAGATTCCACTGCTGGTTAAGCAACTGGGCTTGCAACTCGGAGGTTGCGGGTTCAAGTCCCAGGTACAGTACAGCCACTGTAGAATTGAACAAGGCACCTCACCTGAACAGCTTCACTAAATATCCAGCTGTAGACAGGGAAAGTGTTTAGCTGTGTGATCTGTTCTGCTGTAAATGAAATCGTTAGTAAGTAGAAAACAAACAGCAGTGTTTCATTACAGGTAGGGGGATAGAGAGCCAATGAAGCTTTGAGGTGACTGCACTGCAACATGTTAACCACACGTGTAAAAGTCTGTGACATTATTTTCATAAATGGGTAGAGTCGGGGGAAAAAACATGTAAACTGAGTGAGTCACTCTGTTAAGTATGTTAAATTAAATGCATACTTTTTATTTTTTATATATTTATTTTACTCATCTGAGCCTCTTTTTTTTGATGCATTAATACCTGTCAGATAGTGAGCTCCTGCCATTAGTTTTCTCAACAGCTCTTTTCATTACAGGCCTAATGAGGTGCTGTATGCAGTGTGAGGGTATAAATCCAGCCCAGGGACAATCTGCCAGCCTGGGTCACTTTCTCACTTTGGGTTAATCTCCACGGCACACCAGACTGCAAGCCTCCCTTTCATAGGCTTGGCCTGCATGCCATAATGCAATCATCGACTGTCTGTTGCATGATGGGATTTTTAAATTTAATTGCCTTGCTTCCAATTCAATTGTGAATCTGTAAAAAATATTTTGAATCACATTCAGTATTTCCACATAGGCCTGGATGGAGCACATTTGTTTGTTTTCTTGTTTTGTTTTTTGTCACTGGTTGGCGGGTTGAGTGGTTATTGTTTTCACCCAGAAAAGTAACATTAAGTATCCATTTAAGGGCAAAGTTGAATAATAATGCTGTTTATTATGGAAGAATCAATCAACATAGAACTAACCAGATGGCACCATTTGTTTTCTGTTTGGTACAATTTTGGAAAAATGTCTATTAAAAAATATGGAAACAAATACGCAGCCGTTTTAAAACAAAAGTATAAGTGAAACAATATGACAGCTACTGTTTTCCTTTTTTTTTCTTGCTGTTATTTCAAAAGTGATTATTTTAAGACAACATAAAGTGTGCATTTTACCCTTGTAAATATGTTAGTGTTGGTGATATTGGCAGAAAATACTACTATTCATTTTTGTTAAAACTCAGTAATTATCTGTGTAAGTCCCTACAATCTAATTATTTCTGTAAGTGAAAATAACAATTAAAATATCAAATTTATTTTAAGATTTAATATTTTTGTCTTGGCTTATGCAGCAGTTGTGAAGCATCCCCCAAAACAGAATGCTGATGAAAATCTGTTACCATGACAACGCTGAGGCCTGCCCAAAACACTTCAGCCCGTTCTGGGGGATGTCCCAGGCAGACTGCGGTCTGGCAGCGAAGTCCAGTGCAGTTTTAACTGCGTTCGATCTCTGTGTCTGGCAGTTCCTTGAACAGATCAGCTGAATTACAGCCTACTGCGTTCCATCATTTTAGTGAAACGGCCACCAGTAGTACCAACGTTACAGTCCAATCAATCAATCAATCTTTATTTTTATAGTGCCATATACAAACACGCACTCCACAATGTACATTTTACAGAAGGGATCGATAAACCTGAGGTAAAAGCTATTTGCTGTAGTGAGAGGGCTGTAAGGGCAGGCTGAGGTTCTGGAGAGATGGAGGGACACAAAGAGAGATGATAAACACACAGGAGGGAAAGTGGGCCAGCTCCTTTTACAGTACATTACATTACATTCATTTAGCTAATGATGTTATCCAAGTTGAATTATGGTTGATTGTGCTGGCCATGAGCCAGTCCCCCCGGGAGCAATGTGGGGTTGGGGGCCTTGCTCAAGGGCCCAACAGCAATGATGTCCTTGCTGTGGCTGGACTGGGGCTTGGGCCACCAGCCTAGGGGGTCCCAGTCATGTACCTTAGCCACTAGAATACAGGCTGCCCCCCAGAATACAGGTAGCTCCTGCTCAATGACGGGACAGCTCTACAAATCATTTTTATAACTTTACATACACTGCTTATATATGCTATTACAGCACAAGCAAGGACCCAGTCAAACAACCTTTAAGGGCATATACGATTCAATCAAAACAGCCTTTAGGCTTTAGCAGGGTATGTGCTATTAATTCCATTCAAAGTAAGATAGCATATGCCATTAAAAAAGGCGAAGAGCAGTCTTTATTGAATTGCTTTGCCCTTAAACAGAGTTCATAAATTTAATTTTGTTGGGCCGTAGTCTATTCAGGAGTTTAGAAAGTCCACGAGTCTTCTGAGGTTTAAGAGGTCACCGAAAGGGTGGTATGTTTTTTTTTTTCTCCAAGAGTGCATTCTTCAACTAGTGTGAGGAGGAGTAAAACAGATAATATCCCCCATGAATACAGGGTGGAAGTATATGAGAATGCTCTACATGGAGACTCTTGCAAGTCTTTACAGTTACAACGATAGGAAAAATGGAGCCACTTTTTAAGAGCCAACACTTTTTAACCTCTTTCGCTTAGTGGGTGTTAGTTGGTTGGAGGTGGGGAACAGTGCAGACCTCTGTAATCTTAGTGCAAGCACAAAGTTCACCGATGACTCAGAATGAGTCTCTAAGATCTGTTGAATCTCTACTTTAGCAGACTTTGAAATCCGTTTCCATGTTACCTGTCACAGCAAAGCCCAGTGCAGATAAAAAATGAGTGAGAACAAAAAAAGACTGTGGAGTGTAAGACACAATGAAACAAAAAAAAAACACACAAAGCAAAATCATACAGAGGAGAGACTCCACAGCTCCTGCCCAAACAACGGTCAGCAAATTAAATGACTGTTTCTATAACAACCGGCTTTCACCTGGATGGGCAGATCGGTCTTGTCTAGAACTCTGGACTTAAGAGTTGACGTGCGGAATCTCAGCAGCTGTCAGCACACATTCTAAAACCGGGAAGTTCACACTGAACTTTTGAAAAAACGTTCAAAAACTCATCGGCTGACGATGCGTTTGATCTGAACCAATCTGACAGTCGAGGCGTTGCATCACTCAGTAGTTCCATTTGTGGGACCCGTAAGGGGTCCATTGAGACAATGTTCAGATGGATCACAAAGCTGCTTAACACACTCATCTTCCCTGGCTATGGGTGTCCACACAACTTCTTAATCCAGCTCAAGTCTGACCCCTCTACAGGCGAGGTCAGAGGGACTCTGGATATACCATCTGGAAGCCTCAAGACATTTATTCATTTATATTCTTTCTCTCTTTATCTCGCTCTCTTTTCATTTTACAAAGCAGCTATTCACTATGATTCATGATTCACCAGCTTCAATTAAATCCAGTATGCATGTTTGGTAGGATATCAGTCAACAGCTCAAATCTGCAATTAGGAAGTGATGATCGCAAACAAGGTGAATAAAGTTAATTTAACAGCTTACGTCATTGAAAGCCATACATTACATTATCAAATTCATACCACGTGGGAGTTGTTTTCAGACAGTAATGGAACTATTACTGTCTTGCTCTCACTTCAGCAGTACAGAGTACACATATCCCAGCTGAGCCATCGCGTCCTGTCGTCCTACATGCACTGGCAGAAAAACCATTCCAGTTCTCAGAGAGTTAAAATACCATGTCTCTGCCACCATCTGTAGATAAAATGTCAAATACTTCCTCAGCAAGCGATTTGTGAAAGATCAACGTGTCTTTCATTGCGCTATTTCTGCATTCTGATTCCCTGGCAAGTAAAGGGAAAGGCCAAATAGCAAATATACAATCCCTGGCAGACAGGTTAATAACTTGCTTTCCTGTGGATACCGCAAATTGTGTTCAATTGACACCCACTATTTCCCTTCAGATTGAGTGAAGGACCCCATCAGATCGGGGGGGAATGGTGGTTTGAGGCAATAGCAGTCTTTAAGGGCGATTTTGAACCTTTGGTTTTGGTTTCTCTTCCCCCTCCCCTTTTGTTGTGAGCTTGATATTCCTGTAATTTATATTTTTTTCAGCCATTATGCCATTTTTTTAAATCTTCACCGCATGAGGAAATATGATGCCAGTATTTTAATGCTATCCCTCACAAACTGTAATGGAAATTTCAAAGACTGCAGAACCCATCTGTAATAGAGCTATTTTCTCATGACCCCATGAGCATGTTGGAGGAAGAAATAAAATGAGAATGGGATGGACTGAGAAGAAAGGGTTAAAATGCCTAATTCTAATCTATAAAACAAACCTAAATTGATACTGATTTCCGTTCAGTCTGAGAGCTCTGAAAGCCATTGCTTTGACATCACTTCCCTTTGGATAAGCACAATCACGGGTGAGGCCTCAGTGCTTAATTAAACCATTAATGCTCATTGTTTCTTTTATTTGAAGAGCGAACACGTTAATTCAGAAGAATCCAGAGCTGAGGTTAATGGCAGCAATTAATTGCTGTGCCGTCTAGCCTGTTCTTCTCAGTACTTTCTTTTTTGTTGAAAAGAGCTGCATCATTTACACAGAAAAAAAAACGGTAACTGTTAACTAAACTAACTAAACATCATGTGCTCATGTCTTCATTCATTCCATCTGTGATAACAGAAGAGCTGGCAGGAGTTACCCCAATGTGATGTCTGCTGATGTCATACTGATGTCATAGTAAGCCCTCCCCACAAAGGGGGGGTTTTCAGTGCAGTGCTCTGTCTGCGTCCCTCAAGTTATTTCTTTACAAACTTGTGTTTTGAGTAAGACATGCTCTGCAGGGGCAGCTGCAGATCCATTTCCCCCCCGGCTGACTGCTGAATCACAACAGCCAGTTACAGTAATGGGTAATGCGTTACTTCTCCAAACAACACTACTCTGGGATGAATGTGTTTTTCTGTCCCAGTGTGTGGATGGGCCCCACAGTCTGCATCCTGTTAAGGCACTGTTCCAGTGTGTGGATGGGCCCCACGGTCTGCATCCTGTTAAGGCACTGTTCCAGTGTGTGGATGGGCCCCACAGTCTGCATCCTGTTAAGACACTGTTCCAGTGTGTGGATGGGCCCCACAGTCTGCATCCTGTTAAGGCACTGTTCCAGTGTGTGGATGGGCCCCACAGTCTGCATCCTGTTAAGGCACTGCTCCAGTGTGTGGATGGGCCCCACGGTCTGCATCCTGTTAAGACACTGTTCCAGTGTGTGTATGGACCTCTCAATCCTTAACATTAAGGCTTTGTTTTTTCCTTTTGTTTTTGCAGAAACATGCAGAAAAGTTCTGGACAGCGTGTCTCCTCGAACTTTGCCCTCCCGGACGCAGTGGCAGAGGGACGGGTTCTTGTCACATTCTGACGAGCGGCGAGCGTGATGGGGCTCGCCTGCTGATGGAGCGCTCTGTCAGCAAGGCGCGGAGCCCGGCGCTAACCCTCTGCCAATCACTGCCCGCTTTGATGACACTCTGCAATTCACAGCGATATCCCAGCGCTCTGTGAAAGCCCTGCAGTGTCAATGAAGCGCTTTCCCCCATACGAGCGTAACAGCTCTGCAAGCGCCGTTTGCATTTCACAGAGCAGGGTGCAGAAAGGAAGACAAACATTTTCAGTGTGTTTGTGTTTTCCCCATTTATTATGAGAATTATTAGTGACTTTGATCTGATCACCGCGCTTGTGATTTGATCATAGAGTGAACCGCATGTTCCATGGTTGAAAGGTTAAGAGTTGGATTTATTATGCAGTAAATACTTAAACATATTCTCAGAAAATATTGATATTATTTGTAAAAGTCTCACTGACTCACTCTGAGGTATCACATATTGAAATTTGACAGTGGAGCTGCACACTGTTCCGGGTCTGAAAACTGAAGTCTGAGAACGCTGCAGAGGTGGATATAAGCCCGGTTTATCTGGTGTGTATTCACTCCAACCAAACACAAATGAGCTCCCCTACCTGGCTGAACAGCGTACCTGTGCTAATTAAAATAACCTGGTTTAGTGCATTATACCTGCTGGTAGTTCTGCTTTCTGAAGACAAGCTTTTCTACCTCTGGTATTTGGCCACTAAAGTCCATTTTCTATTTATTCTAAAAATATGACCAAACTAAAAATGTCACAAGCCTGAAATGTGTAATGATCTGATTCTGATGTATTTTCCTCCTTTACAAATATAATCTGACAAGTTCAAACCTGGTATGAAAATCTGTCAAAAGACGTTTTGATTGATCAAGGCCTGTTTTTTTTTATTTATTATTTTTTTTTTGGCGGTGAACAAAGCAGAAATACTGAAGTGCAGATGTGCAAACTCTCATTAATTCAGCTCGTATCATCTGCCTGTTGTGGTTATTTAAATCAGCTGATTCCCTGGGAGAGATCGCTTTCCACAATACTGCATTTGATGTATTGTTCTGCATGACAGAGGGCAGCTGACAGTGACCCCGTGTTGATATTGTCCAGTTAGATACAGTCAGAAAAGTGATTATCAATCACTGAGGGAACTAACAGGGCTCCATGTCAGGGTTAGGCTCCACCAGGTGAATGATGCAAGAGCAGGTAATCCATGAGCCAATAGGGCGCGAGCTTTATGAGCTCCATACTGTATACTCCTGCCTCTGGAATGTTAAAGAAAACCCTGGAAACATTAAAACCTTAAAAATAAAACATTTTTCCATCTCTTTTTTCCCTTGCTGTTTTATCTGTTATTCCTTTTAAATGAAGCCTTGGCCAGGCGATTGTCTTTAGTGCTTAGCTCTGATGGAGAAATCAATCTGATTTGATGGTAATGACAATCTCCGTCTCCGTATCGACTCCGTTGCCATGGTGCCTGAGACGGCAGTGAGGTTGCTGAGGTACGGGTAAAGTACCAATGATCATGGCCATTATGGAAACTTTAAAAATGCACTGAAAGTTCAGTGCTTCACCCTTTCATTCTGAACTTGTCTAACTGAGTTGAACTTTGCCTGTGTGCGTATTGGTTGTTTTAGGTGGGCATACGAATTCTGGTTTGAGGCTGCTCATTTTCTCATTTGAATTTGTGGTAAGAATGTCACAGCATCAGGTTTATTGTATCTGTGACATGCTGACAGGGATGCACAAAAGTTGAGGTCCACAGCTTCGCTGCTTGAACTTCATCCCATCGTTTCCTTTAGCCTGCTGTCTGTGTGTTTCTTATTTCCATGAGTGATCACATTAAATGCAGTAATTCAACATATTGTCAGTGCACTTAAAACAAACCTCACTGTTCCATTCTGTTTCTCTCTTGTATTCATCAAAACACACATTTTAAAATAAATGAATAAATTAAATACAATGAGAAATTATAATGTAAATGCAAAATGTTTTATTTAAGAGGGGTTTTATGTTCCAATTAGATCATAACCCAAACATGTACATTTCCACTTCCACTGGTCTGGATCTTTTGTGGTATAGTGAAGGATGGATCTCACATCCATTCCTCCCGTGTGTGCCCTGATACCTGCTGGTAAAGAGGCGGCATTGCATGGCATTTCAATAATTATTCAGTCCAAGACGAGGAAGGGATTTGATTTTGTAGGTGAAACCTTATCATGAATTTAAATGTTTGGGTTTCTGTGAGCTTTAAAGTAGGCGCATGCACTTGAATTTTGCAGTAAAGTGGGATTTATCAAACACAAGACAACACAGAACAATCTGGCTTACATAAGATGAATGAAGTCAGTGTGAGATTTGTGTGTGGCCTGTTTCTACTCTTTTCCCTTTCTAAATGTTGACACAAGAGTATGGGTAGGGACTCAAGCAATCACACGAGTCAATTAAAACTAAATAAATCTACACATAGTGTTATTTCTAAGCTTATGGAGCGTCAGTATTCTCTACACTCTGCCTGTTTAACTGTTTTATTCATATAGGCTGATGCTGAGTTTCGACAAGGTTGTCCAGTGGAACACTCGTTTCAGAACCTTTCTGGTCATGAGGGCTCTTTCCTTCCCACCTGGGAGGAGCTCCAGCTGCAGTGATCACCACACCAGGGACAAGGCAGCTCAGACCCCAATCCCATTCTCAGAGGGCAGCTGGCTCCATTGCTTTTTCCCCCACATATAGGATTGTTGCTTTCATTTATAGAGCTTTAGCCTTTACTTTAGCCCTGCACTTCACTGAGTCTGAGTGATTTGTCAGAAGATATCAGTTACAACACCAAAAAGTGAGCGGGTTTATCGCTCTCGACCGCACTGCAGAAGACCAGACTTTCAGGCAGGGATGGCTAACCCTGGTCTTTGAGGACTTGAAGTAAAGAACTTTGAAACAAAAGAAACACCACAATATGTTTATATTCAAAACTCGCCCCTTCTTTGCCTAAACTATGTTGAATTATTGTATTTGGGATCCAAGTGTCTGTTTGCAGAAAGAATACAGTTATATGATAAACATAAAAAATGATAAAATAAAAATGTTTGGTGATGAGGCATTCTAATTGGCAGTTAACACCACAGGAGATGTACCAGAACTAAGCAAAATTATTCTAGATCATAAAACACAATTAAATCTTATTAATATTCATAATCTGAAATGGTCCCGCCATCCAGTGGAAACATTTCTGTACAGGCTGTCTGCGCTGGATTCTGACCTTGGAAAATTTCACTAAATAGCCCTGCTTAATCATTACTAATGACGCACTGGCAGACTGTGTCAGTGTATGTACCTGCCGAGACCCTGCCCTTCTGCCAGGATGTATCAATCCAAAATGCTCTGTATGTTACAGGACTGTGTCAGTGTATGTACCTGCCGAGACCCTGCCCTTCTGCCAGGATGTATCAATCCAAAATGCTCTGTATGTTACAGGACTGTGTCAGTGTATGTACCTGCCGAGACCCTGCCCTTCTGCCAGGATGTATCAATCCAAAATGCTCTGTATGTTACAGGACTGTGTCAGTGTATGTACCTGCCGAGACCCTGCCCTTCTGCCAGGATGTATCAATCCAAAATGCTCTGTATGTTACAGGACTGTGTCAGTGTATGTACCTGCCGAGACCCTGCCCTTCTGCCAGGATGTATCAATCCAAAATGCTCTGTATGTTACAGGACTGTGTCAGTGTATGTACCTGCCGAGACCCTGCCCTTCTGCCAGGATGTATCAATCCAAAATGCTCTGTATGTTACAGGACTGTGTCAGTGTATGTACCTGCCGAGACCCTGCCCTTCTGCCAGGATGTATCAATCCAAAACGTTCTTTTACAGGACTACCCTTTGCTTTTGTGGCAGCAAATGAGTGCTAAATAGTAAAATATGTAAGAATGTAATCTAGAGCCGGTGAGTGGTAATCACTGGTGAGTGGTAATCAATGGTAAAAACCCCACCGCATTGCAAAAAGGATCACAGTGATTGGCTTAAAATACATTGCAAGGGAAGGGAGGTGGAGACAGTTATCTAAGCTGTGACAGCAATTAATCTCGGACACTGGGGGACAAATTCTGAATAGTCGACATTTAAACTTGTTTGCAACCATGACAGGAAGGGCTCTGAGACCTAAGACAGGATGTGTTCGCAGCGGGAAAACAAGTGGACGATATAATGCTGTGTAGATATTTATATGAAGACATGCCTGACAGCAGAACAATCCTCATTCTGTTTAAACAAACAGAAACAGAAATTGAGACAACACCATGGCAAATGAATGATATCGATCATGAGGAAGTCGCAGTGGGTATAATTTGCCAAACAAAGGTCAGTTTTGCTGGCATCTGTGAAGCAGTTGTATTTTCCAGGAAAATACTATTGCAGGGTTTCTCAGCTTCAGTCCTGAAGGTTGCAGTGTCTACAGTTATTTATTACACAAGGTATGCTTTTCATACTGCAGATGCGACACCAGTCATACGTTGACTGTTCCATCAGAACATTTCATATATGTTTAGTTCACAAAGCTGCATACTCCTGACTGGCCAGAGGTGGCGCTGTTTGACTAATTACTTTAACTAGACTGGTTTTACCCTTGGTGAGGCTGAGCCAATTGCTGTCAATGTGGACCTTCAGCTACAGCCAAACAAAAACTTTTCTTGTGATAATTCATTCTTTTCCTTTTTACTATTTATAAATTCTAAGCCCATACACTCTCTGCAACATACTCTGCCATTCCAGGAGAGCCCAAACTATTTAATTATTTACTGTGTCCTCTGAAAAGTGCACAGGAAAGTTGCCTCATCTTTTTTTCCTTCTACTCTCAAACAGTAAAGTAAAAGCTCAACAGTGACTGTGCTGGTGAACTACACTTCCCATAATCCTCATCCTCATAAGAAGCCTGAGGAGAGATGAGCATTCACTGAAACTATCGAACATTTTTAATTGATGCACCTGACAATACTAACAATATAATAACAATTGCATGTATCCAATTACAGCATTTGAATGAAGCATAACCAATCATAGAAAAATTGTAACGCTCCAGACTAACTCAGCGGCCCTTTGCATTTGATAAAATCTGGTTCACATTCAGCCCGTGTTTTCACACCACCAGGTATAATAAAGGCACCATTGAAGCTTTAGGACTGTTCGATGCAAGGGACACCGCTAGCTGGAGACTGCTGGTATCCGGCACACTTCTCGTGGAGGGTGGACAGAAACTGGATCAGCTGTTAGCCTGGGGTGGGGTGGGGTGGGGTGGGGGGGGGGGTCCACACCCCCAGTCCTTCTGTCTCTCCCAGAGGATTCCGGCTCTCCCCCCTTTGAAGGCAGGTTTCTGCATCACTGTTGCCATTGGCTACAGCAGACATGATATACTTGGAAAGCGTCGTTGTTGGGGAAATATTTCCCCAGTGGAGTGGACTTCCCTGAGGCAGCAGTGATGAAAAAAAATCACCTTTCTGCATGACGCAAACCTGTTAGCTGTTAGCGTTTCAACATATTTTTGGAAAAAAACAAATAATAATAATAATCATTTGCATTTGCACCTTCAAGCCTTGCAATCATTTCATTTAGGCACTGAAATTTCATAATACATTTTGTGGAAATGTATTTGTTAAGGGAGATAAATTAAGTAAAATAATTTCATTGATTTGTTTCATTCAAATGTTTCATTGAAATCATACGTTATTCATGTCATTTTCTCTTGTTAAGGAAGTTTGTCAATATGACTTTGAGAGTTTGATCACTGGTCACACACTCACACACACACACATACACACACGCGCACACACACGCACACACACACACACACACACACACACACACACACACACAGGCAACCTTGTGAAAAGCACATTTCTAAAGTGCTTTAGATGCTCTCTAGTAAAATCTGAAAGCACTCTTGCGAATCCCAGACATTTTTCAGTTAAATATCTCGGCAGCCTTGGGTCATTTGTGGATTCTGGTGAAACCCAGTCACTACTTTCAAAATCGACAGCTCATTTCAGTTCAAAGAAAATGAAAGTATTTCAAACAGTATTAAAATATTACCTAGGTCTGTCACACACACACTCAGGCACACGAAAGCACAAACACAAAACTCAAAGAAAAGTGTCTGTACATTGTGTTCGGGAATAAAAAAAAGATAACCAAATGGTTTTATTTCATGTTGATACATTCTTGGACAACACCACAGGATAACTTGCATGAGTGGCCGAACGTAAATGTCTCCCACAATACTGGCACATAAGCAGCAAGGGCAACATGAATATACTCAGTACAAACAGTATAAAACATCCATGCTTTTCATTTTTTTGATTTTTTTATTCTTTTTTCAATATGTATTTATCCTTTTTCACAATTTGTCAATAGTTGCTGGGCAAGAAAACTCCAAGACAAATTAAAGCCATATTCTGCCTTGAGTAAGTAAATATCTTTAGAAAAAAAATGAATGCAGAAGAAAAAACAAAACAAAAACAAAAAAAAACTGAACTTAAGAGTCAGAAACTTCATCCAGAGCGGGCTGGTGTCACAGCCTTGTAGTAAAATATTTAGATTCTTTGATTTCATTTTTTTTTTTTTTTTTTAAACATCAAACATTTCAGGCATGCATTGACAACTGCTACGCGAACACCTTGGAACATCTGGACCACCACCGATCACTGGGGTTTATCTATGTCCAACAGCACATGGACAAAATCTCCCTTGCAGTCACTGAACACAGGTTATGGCCAACAGACCCTTACAAAATATCCAAAACATTTAAAACGTGTGGAACCACCATGTGGAACAAACAGTTACACACAGGTTTAGGGGGTGGAGGGGGAGGTGGGGAATTAAAGAAATACTTACCTTAGGAACCTAATACAGTAAAGGTAATTAAAATTCAGTAATTCAGTAAATGATTATCATGATTATCTCAAAGAGAAGAATATGGCTTTAATATCATGTGCATCCAAGAAGCGAGAAAAAAATAACAAAATAACAAAAAAAAAAATCAACAACATAGGTAACATGTATGCCAAAAAAAAGAAAACCTCACAAACTTTTACAGGAAATTTTGGAAAACTTGCAGTTTGGAAGTACATATAAAGACAAGAAACAGCCCTGCGAGAGGGTCCTCCGCTGTGTCGCACGTCCAGGGTCACAACGGGGGTGAAGAGACTGTTCAGCGAGACCATCGGAGCAAAGGTCCCAGCCCCCGGGGGGTAGGGGGGGGGCAGCCCTGACCGCTAAGGGTGTGTCTGTAAACCCACAAGAGGCTTGGGCTGTCGTTCCAAAAGCAGAACCCCTCTCTGTTTGTTTTCAACAACAAATGGCTATTTTTTTTTTTTTTAAAAGACGGTTTTCTTTTTTGCTTCTTTGATTTTTTTTTGTTTTGTTTTGTTTTTATATTGAGGATCTTTACGAGTTGGTTGGATCGGTGTGGAGAAAAAACGTCTGCCAATATCTTCAGGTAAGAGAGAGAGAGAGACAGAGAGATAGAGAGAGAGAGAGGGACCCCAGGATCTGCCCCTCTGTCTTAAGGGGGTGACACTCGTTTCGCCTAAAGGGGCAGGAGACCAAGCTTCCAGGTCGAGCGATCGTTTTCGTCCATCGATGGATCCGCTTAGATCACAAGGTCGTTGTAGCTCACATATTTTTTCTTAGCCGCTGGACCTGAGGAGAGAAACAGGGGTCAGAGGTTGGTGAAAACAGCTTTTATGTGGTCACAGCAGTTCAAACAGAGCTTAAAGGTGGGAAAGCACACGGTACGGGGTCGGTGCAGTTTGACCGGTGCAGTTTGGATACATTTCCACCGTCCTTCAGTCCTGGAGGGCTGGTGTGCCTGCTTGGTTGTGGACCTCCTTTTTAATCAGCTGCCAACGTGGTCCTCAGACTCAAGGTGCTCAGACTCTTTAGCAAATCGGTGACTCAAATAAGAGCTGAAATCTGACCGATAAGAGCAGTACCAGCAGACACTGCAGCCACCCAGAACTGGACACTCTCTGGCCTTCCTGACTGAACACCTCCATGAGTGTGACCGATGATGCAGAGCGTAATGGGCATGGGATACGAGAATGGGGATTTCCACTAATGCCATGTAGTTTCCATATATATGAGCCTTCCTAGTTTCACTGTAACGTACAGAGGAGAATGTGAAATGAACAGCAATTGTACACCTATTACATCCAGAAGGCACTTTCTGTATCTTATTAATATCCTTCCGCAAACTAACATAAGCTTTCAGTGGTGCCACATTGGAAAAGTTCATTTTCTAAACATCCACAACTACTCATGAAGACCTTCAGCGATTTCTGTAAACTATACTAAGTGACGCTATCTTCTCAGTCGTAATGCAGCAAGACGCTGTTAATGCAGAAACATAACATCATTAGAGTCATACAATCGCAAATCAATAAACATCTACAGCTCTGTGTTGCTAGATGGCACGATTGAGATTATCTAATATGCCATAACAACAAACAAACACATAAATAACGGTAATACAAAATAATACATGTAAGTTTTTCATGGTCACCCTCAGAATCACTCATACTTTATGAATGGAATCTCATAACCTTTCCAACACTGAAAAAAAAAACATCTCATGATGAGGACATACAAATGAATGACAAAGTGCTATTGAACAATCAGGCCTACAGCAGATCCTTGGGTTCGGTTAAAATTAAGAAGAAAGTCTGTGCTTTCATTAATGTCATGCTTTTCGCCTTTGGAAACGTGCTTGCGGGGTTTTGTCCTCACGTCCCGCAGTGGGGTTAATTGGAGAGATTTTGAGATACCCCTCTTATTCTTTCAGGAATCGTCTCCCACCGCTAGATTTCCCAGCTCGCATAAAGCATTCAGAAAACACTCCCTCAAGGTGCTTATTTCATTTTCTTTCATGTCATTTCCACTCATTGTTCTCAAATGTCATCATAATTTTCTTTTTCCTTTTCAGAATGTAGTGGGAACCTAAATTTGACATATGGGTTATTGTTTCAAGTGGAGTAGTCAGGCCCACATTCAGCTGTCAAGGCTAGTCTGAGCTGTTTGTATTCACCAACCATCAAACCGCGCTAAATGTTAGCCCCAAGATACATGTAAACCATTAGCAGGCTGCCAAACAATACAGCATGCCTACAACAATGGATTGTGTTTTGTCCGACAGGAAGTTTTTTTTTCCATTCACTACATTTGTTCCAATGCACTTTTAGGACACTGGCAATTATTACATCCAGAAAGGTATTCATCATTTTTAAACTATATATAAATTCTATACATTGTATGGGGAAAAAGAGGCAAAAAAGCAAACGCCTCCTTTCGAATGACTGCAGATTAATTATTTACGGGTCTCAATCTCTTGCAAATACAGACACCAGACAAATATGAATAAATAAGTCAGCGGAGCATATGAACGACAATAAACTCTCAATAAAACATGAACTCCTCAAACACTCCACTTCCTGGATCCCTTCCGCTCTGAGAGCGAGGCTTTACCCAGCATCCTCGGCTCTGAGTCTCCATCACTCCCCGCACTATGGAGCCGCAACGCGACCGACAATTCTTCTCCGCACAGCCATCTATGGTCCTCCACAACTCATCATTCTCAATGATTAACTTTGTGTTCACTGGTGATGCTGGGAGAAAAAACCCCAAAAAAAAAAAACCCCACTCCACTGACTGTTTATATCGGTCAAACTGCGTGAAAGGAAAAAAGAATAAGAAATGGTGCCAGGGAATCAGCTGAGGGTTTTCTAGTTTCCAGAGAGTTCCACGGCAGTTACCCATGTTATTTATCTGTCACACAGTGTGCAAGGAACCCTCCATCCCTCCATCCCCCCGCCACCCCCAGTTCAGAATGGAGTCATTTCCTTGGTTGGCATGGCAAATAGCACCAGAGGAAAAAAACCTCTGCTTCACATTCTCTGATCACAGACACTGTTCTGGTGGTGGGGGGTGGGGGTGGGGGGTCCCTGCTGTCCCATCAAAGCCAACAGCTCTCAGAATATTCTCAGTATGTTAGAAAAGTTATTATAAAGTTAATTTCATCTCATAACGTTGCTCCAGGTACCTGAAGCAAGCTATCCACTGAATCTTATTTTATAGTCAAAAAGAAGATTCCAGGAAAGGTGTTTTGAATATTGTTCCATTCCCCATCACTCGTATGGGAAACAGCTGGCTGGGCTTATACATCTGAGCTATAATGTTCAATGTGACTGTTGCCCCAGGGGTGTCAAACAAAGATCACTTACATAAGTGCATAAGACATTTTATCAGTAGTTTATTTGCATGTGTCATATTACCTTAAAGAGAAATTATAATTTCTTTCCATTTTGTTTATTCATTTAAGGCATCTAAGAATCACAACTGGAGTCAAATGCTTGCATTGCCACTTGGCTGATATGAAATCATTTTCATTCAGCTGAATAAAATGTTGGGAACAATAATGGGTTGAGTGTGCTGGAAGAAGAACGACCATGATAATACCTTTTTAATACCTTTGCGCAGACAGGGTTGATTGTGAAGAGTGTACTTCAAACTCTGGACCACTCATAACACAAAAACACTTCACCTTGCATTCATGAAGTGTGTCTCGGTTATTTCTAAGTAAGATAAGGCATTTTTTTATTTCAATAAAAAAGTCATTTAAATCTTTTAATTAAAGGTCATCGCGCAATGAGATACAGTGGCAGTGTATCAGTTTCGTATTTCATATCTTACAAATAAATGTCACTTAAAGGGTAAGTAAATGTTATTTTGAATGATCTGATTGTTTGATATAGCCTGATAGATAAAATGGCAGTGGGTAAGGGCATTGTTTGAAAAGGGGAACAGAGAATTGTACCAGTCGAGAGAATCAAATCCATGGTAGCACAGGTACGATCTGTGGCTAGATGGAGCAGAGGAGGATTCTGGGAATCAACCTCCTCAATGTTGAGAACCAATATCGTTTAGTGCTGTCAGTGAAAACATTGAGTGCCCCCCCTCCCCACCCCTTCGCTCGTATGAAAGTTTTGCCCTCGCACCTTTCGTGATGTGGGGATAATCAGGTAACATGTGAATCACGATCAGTAAAGGGATATTTTAAAATTCAGATTGTCTCTCTCTCTCTCTCTCTCTCCCCCTCCCTCCTTTATGAGCTGCCGTAAAGGATGCATTTCGCGATGCACGGAGCTCCTCCATGCCACCGACATGCTGTGGTGGTAATGAGTTTCCACCGCACGCCTGATCTCAATTACATCAGGATCGCAGTAGGTGTTTCTTAATAAGGATGCCGAAGTGACTCAGCCATCCCCATCACCTCCACACCCCCAAATCACATCCCCCCCCAACGGGGAGGCTGCAACCACATGACAGAGAAAACAAAGGAAATAAAGAACCCACACTTTTCAACGTCTGAGCTTTTGTTTCTTTTTTTGTTCTTTTTACTCTCTCTCTCTCACTCGCTCTCTCTCTCTCTTCCACTGGAGAGGTTTCATTTGCTGAAAAGGTGGAGACAGACAGACTCTGGAATGCTGACCCCTGTTAAAGATCTCATTTGGCTTGGCAGCCCCGGTGCGTGACAAACCCACAGGAGTGATTCCACATTCCTCCACCTAATGAATCTTCAGAAAAGCCATTATCTCCCCTGCGGAACCCCCGGGCTCCACATCCTTAAAGTAAGTTGCACTATAAATTTCTTAATGGGCCTCTTCTCTCTCTGATTCAATCCGCCAATCGGGCGCCAGCTGTGGACGGTGGAAAACTATTACAGAGCGTGGGCGCCCACGGTGGGAGAACTCCACTCCCGACTCTCATTCTGCTCCTCCACCCAACTCCACCCAAGATCCTCACCAGATGATTCACATTCATGAAGCACACGGCTGCCCACTGTGAAACCAGCCATGGAGGGCATGCATGGCCCAGGTTCAATGCCCAAGGTGTATAGACACTGTAACCACTGGTTTGTGATCTTCCCTACTGCTTGTCAATGTGAAGTGTATGTCGTCGCTAACAGATTTTTTACCACAATACACAAATTTGCTTATCTGTTTTACAATTCAATATATCTTTAGTTCATTTTACATCTGTTTAATATTTAGAATTGTAGTCTTCACCCTCTCTTCTAACGGTCAATGCGGGGTTCACCTCACCCAAAATGGTGAGGCATGACACTGCCCCCTTGGACTCCAAGCCCAAGGTTGGATGTCTGTACCGATATACCACTTGCCGCATCATAATAAACTCCTTCCAGACGCATTCATATTGTCTGAAAGTTCATTCTCCTGAACTGTTGTGTGTGTTGTGATGTGGAGATGGTCAGATACCATGTGAATTACATAAAATGAAGTCTGTACCTAATGAAGGGAGATATTAAAATTTAATTCTCTCTCTCTCTCTCTCTCTGTACTTTACATCCCTTCATTATATTTTAGTCTAGGCCCACTTTTGTGAATTTCCATAATTTTAAAAGAACACCTGCACCAGGCTATCATTGCGGTTTGCTGAAGCATGGTGAAATCTAAATTTCAATTTGTGCAGCCACATTCGAACGTTAATTTTCTGTCTGGACTTGGTGTACTTCTGCGAGAATCATTTGAATAATAAAAAACAGTACGTCCTGTTTAAAGACTTTTGCTCTTTGTGTAGCGTTGCGTTCATGCTGATGCCAGTTGTGGGCTTCTCTTGTCGATTTGGAGGCACGCTTTGTGTCGTGTCGCTTTTCGGCCTTGCAGTGATGATGCAGTGATTGGACACACATGCTAATCTGCACCCCCCTGGATTTGAGGGGTTCACAAACGTGATTTAGGGGTCGCATAATTTGTCCCCACTGGGGATTTCCAGCAGTTTCAGGGCTAGATTAAATCACAGCGTGTGCTATTTAATAAAAAAACATCTGTCAGATTATGACAGAATTTTCTTTGAGTATGTTGGCTTTCATTGGACGCATTTAAACATGCCCTTCAGAACGACACCTTTTCACTCTTGAATGGAATAGCTTATGCCCATAAAAAGACTGACATCTGTTGAGGCTGGAATGTAAATGCGCTTAAGGAGACGAAGGGCCAGATTTATCAATGCCTTCAGCACGTTAACAGTTTGCACACGCTGTGTTAGTCTTTTGGTACCAGCAAAGCAGTTTTTGAGTGCGCTGGATGATTTCATAAATCGAGACCCAAGTGCGTTTGAGTGAAGCTAGTCCTCAGTCCTGTGCTGTTATTTTTGAGGTGTTCATGTGCGCAAAATCATTCAGGGGTGGTACTCTTTCTTTGGGTATTTTTCTTCCTCCGATGCTCTCCATCACGTCATTTTAACCCCCTCTGTCTGTGTCTTGATATATGCGCATTGCTCATAGTTACACAATAACACACACACACACACACAGGAGATACAGGAAGTGACAGAATCACTCACTTCCCCCATTTTTGTTGCTCCTCTTCCTCTGTCTAGAGTTTGTCTGGGGAGTTTCAATTTCAGTCATAAATATTTGAATACAAAAAAAAATAGAAAAAGAAAGGCTGACTGTGGGATTCAGATAGAGCGCGCTCCAGATGTGGGGAAGTCGTCGTACCATCTTTCAGACGGTTAGCATGATGATTTTATCTCCCGGCACAGGGAGGATGTCCCCCGGGTGCAGTGGGGGTGGGGTGGGGTGGGGTGGGGGGGGAGGGTTTGTCGCTGTAACATGATGCCTGTAAACAGATGCTAACGGCTGAGCTGTTTGCCAAACGGCATCTCTCTCTCCACCATGGTATGCTGGGAGCGGAGCACCGGTGGGGGGGCAGTGCTATGGGGGGGTCGGGGTGGGGGGGATAAGCGTAAGCCACAGCTGCTGAGAGACGTCCCTGGTGATGATGACGACGGCGACGTCGATGCGTCGTCCCATCGGGACCCGGTCCCGGACCCCCGGCCCGCTGTTGCGTAACCATACTGCCTCAGGAATATCTGCCGCGGGAACTGAGACAGATGCCATCTGCAGAGGTGGCGGCAAACCCCCCCCCCCTCGCGGAGGCGCGACGCGATAGCGCGGACGCGGGCGGGCGTGCATCGCAGGGCCACATAGCGGCTCCCCAGATGCTAACACCTCATTGTCTCGTTTTCAATGACTGCATCGCAGCCTAATGTCGGGAATCAGAAAGCAATGCTCTCGGATAATATTTGGATTCAGTTTTTTCCCCGGGGGTGGCAGGGGGGAAATTTGAGAGCGATGTGGGGGGTCACTCGGGTATAATTCACAAGACCAGAGTAATAAATCGGTCTACCATGGAACAGAAATTCCTGGCAGAAGAGGATTCTTTGTCCTCATTTCTGTGCATGGCGTGAGAGAGGGCTCATTCTGGCTCACAGACCCTAAGCGCTCCCCTCCAATAAAATCACATAAGTAGCCAAACCGCATTCGTGCTATTGCATTACCTAATTAAGAGATTCTGCACCCACGCTGTATCCCTTCACTAATATGTAAGCGAAGTTAGGAAGGACAGACATATTTTTTTTCCCCATTTCAGACATGATGAAAATGAGATTCTGGAGATCATAAGGCACAAATTAACCATAAGTGTCATAATTATAGCAGTTTCAAATTTGCTGCTAATTGTCTGACTCGTGCTATTCTATCATACTGAAGCTAGTAGTTTATTCACACTCATTTAAAATACAGTCTGACAACTAACTACCTCTCATTACTTATTGTGCTTCATACTGTTGGTTACTGAGGAGCTCTCATAGAAAAATGAACACAAGTTTCTTCATTGAGTATAACCTTACCTTTTCAAAAAAAGGTCAAATCTATCTGCTGGAAGTAACTATATGACAACTAACTTGACAACTTCCAGTCCGTTTCAATCCAATTGCGGTCAGACTAATTCCGACCTGCTTTGATCTCTCCAGACTGAAGGAGAATGTTACAATGAAATTTACCTTCCCAACCAAGTCTAGAGTGTAAGAATGAGATAATAAGAGACCGGGGTGTCTGTCTACTTTGTGTTAATAGAAAGACGGGGAAACTATAAAATGACACCTGCGGGTCAGTTTGCAGTTCATCAACATAAGGATGTGCAAACGTTATTCTACCGAAGCATTAGACTGAACCCTGGCTCCTGGAACATTCTTTTCAAATGTGTTATAACCGTGTTATGTATTTAACCATATTATGAATTCTGTTAAGTGCACAGCACCCTGCTTAATAACGCAACCTAATCAGCTGGAGATGGACACAAGTTAAACCCAGTGTAATCTGCATGGACACTCTTATGGAAAAAAAGATACTTTCTAGAACCTTTTAAAGGTTTTTCATCTGTCCTGCTGAGGCACCCCTGAAAGTTTCTTCAGGGATACAGATATCTTTAAGGGGTTCATTATATAACCCTCAGAATAAGGGTCTACAGAGAACCTGTGAGTGAAATCCATGTCACAGGAGAACCTTTAAGGGTTCCCCCCACATGACAAGTGGAGAGAACCCTGAAGAGTTTAGTCCTGTCATTTTTCAGTGCCAAGGTAGATTTTTTTTGTATTGATAAAATATATAATTACCCACATCTATCAATCATTGCAGATATAAAGATCAGTATTAATATATAAACCTAATTCACATCAATGACAATGCTCTGCACTACAACACCGAAGCACAGTGACCTCCTTTTTTTCCATGTGAAACACACGCCATGAATACTGGGGGATGCAATTTTAATACACAATGTATGTTTTATGCATAGCGTGGCGAAATTGGTACTGAGGGGAGCAGGCGAGGAAATGAAGGGGAATGCGAGAACGCACGAGGCAGGTCATTATGGCGCATGCCTTATCCAGATACCTCTGACAGCATGTCCTTCAGGGAGCGTCCCAGCCATGGTAATTACCATCTCCGGCACACAGACAAGATCCCAAACCGATCGCTCCGTCTCCACTGTAAATAAGGCGCGGCGCACACGGATGCGCATCACACATCGCACATCGCTTACAGAATCGTGGGTCGGTCACAGGATCGCTAACGTCTGTAGCTTTTTATTCTCCTTTCATGTTTTTGTTGTCTCTGGAGGTGGAGGGGACCCAGGAGTACTGCTCTACATCGAGGCTCTGGCTGCCTTGTGCTTCAGCACTTGGGCCCTTCCTTTCCCTTTACCTTACGCCCCTCCCCCCTCCCCCTCCCTCCCTCCCCATCAATGTTCAGGCTCCAGGCCCAAATGAGATTCAAGATGGGAGAGTGCAGCTGATAAGATGATAATGTAAGCTCCCGTTTTCTGTCAACTTATTACACTCTTTGTGTGGAGACAGATAATTCACAACTCTTTCCATTCTCTCTCTCTTTCTCTCTGTCTCATTCACTCACACATACACACTCTGTCTGTCATTCACTCACTCATTCACCCACTCACACTCTCCCTTTCTCTCTTTCTGTTTATCTCTCACACTCTCACCCATTCACACACAGTCTCTCTCTCTCCCTTTCTTTCTGTCTATGTCAGACACACATACACACATACACACACACACTCTCTCTCTCTCTCTCTCTCCCTTTCTCTCTTTCTGTCTGTGTCTCACACAGGGTTAGTGAAGCTGAGCTTGGGAGCCCCTCACCGCTGTATCTAACCATTAGCCTCTTTCCCCCCTCCCCCTTTCCCCCACCAGCCCTGACATGCATGTCTCTGTACAGTTGAAAGGAGCAGGCAACAAGCCCTTAACATATAAGGCATAACGTGTACTTCACTTCCCTCTCCCCTAACCCCACCCCGTGTGGAGGTAGCTGCGTGGTGGAGCACTTTGTAAGAGGGCTCCAGTGTTTTCAGGCCTCTATGCCTGTTTTGCCGAGCGAGGCACTTAACCCGAATTACAGCAGTTAAATATCCATCCACACAAATCAGGGAACATGGAGAGAAATGTAAGGTTATCTGGAGCAGGACATCTGCCTGGCAAATAAATAAAGTAATCTAATACTCGGGTCAGACAAAATCTCTCTTTCTCTCTCTCTCTCTCTCTGTCTATCTCTCTCTCTCTCTTTCATATCTCTGATGATGAGCTGTCTCAGGTCCCCGAGGAGGAGGAAGCAGCTGCATGACAAAGGTTTCATTCCTGAAAAATCATTAGCTGCTCCACAAAACAAGAGGAGAGAGGGGAAAAAAACCTGATTGTGTGTCACAGCCTGACAGCGGTTTCCTGCCTAAATTAGATGAGAACCCTAGGCCTATCGCGTTAATTCAGACCTGTGCTACCGCGCAGACACGCTCTTTCTCATAAAGGCACGTGTTTGACTTGCCATGCCTTTTCCTATGTTGCACACGCAATGCATAAGCGAACCTGAATTTCCAAAGCAGTATTAATAGGCTGTGAAAATCTCATTCCTATTTCGTACACGTCCCCGCTCTCTTGCAGCCTTCAAAGAAATAGAACAAGGTCATAACCAAAAAAAAGTAAAAGATGAATTTGGTCTTACCTCTGATAAATTATGAGAATTAGCCTGTTGGGAGAAAAAAACACAAACACACACACACATCTTTGGGTGAGTTGACTCTTAGGCCCGAAAGGGAGGAATAGAGAAGTAGTAATTTAATCACATCAGTTTTATTTGACTGTGCTCATGTTTTTACTCAGGCCCTTCAGCTTGGATGACAGTGCAGCGCCAGAGTCTGATCTGCAGAAAATGATAGGAGGTTTCACTCTTAATTAGCTTTTAGGCCAGAGTACGCCAAAGTGCCATCAGCATTCTGGCATCGCCTTCATGCAGGGCATTTGAGGCACACAAGTGCGTCTCCTGAATTTTCCCAACTCTCATGGACATTGGAGCATATACGTATTAGTGTTCGCTGTGCAACCTATCATTTTCTCTTGACCTGACTGCTATTGGTGCACACTGCACCAGCAAGCATGTGTGACCACTTAACCAATTATGATGTCATAATCATGACATCGGTGCTGAGGTCATGCAGAAGCCGAAGATAGGCCCAAGCAATAAGAGGTCTCTAGCAGGTGTATTTTTTTTTTTTATTTTAAGTTTGCATTTCCGTTTATATGTTGAGACAAAACTGCACCAAACATTCAGCACTGTATAAGATCAGTAGTGTGCATGACTATAACTTTTCTATACATGTGGAATGGCATGGAATGCAATTATATAATCACACATGACTCAATACTCCTTTCAAAGCCACCCAGGTGCAAAATTGGTGAATTAACAGTCTAATTTTCAGGGCAAAGGAGCTCGTCACCAGCGTGGAATTGTTAATGGCACAGAACACAGCTCAAGACATGCTGAGTGCATCAGTTTTTCCCCTTCAATGATCATGTGATGCCTGTCATGTGACAGAAAAAAACTTTTTTTTTTTTTTTCAAAGATGAGGTGCCTTGGTTAAATACTTCCTGATTTAAGTGTGTAATCCATGCGCTAGTGCCAGTGCAGGTGGGAGGGTGCAGGGCTTTGAGAAGCCAGATATTCGTTGTCCAGTGATATCTACAGAATGTTGCCATGTGACATCTGTACTGTGAGAATCTTGCACTAAGCAAAGAGGTAGAATGTTGCTGACACCAAAGGCCCATGTTTTTCTCAGAAGTTTCTTGGAAATATATACAGTTTCAATTTGCTCTTTCAAAAGGTCCCCCTTCAGCTGAACACCAGAAATAGCACCCTTTTGACTGATTAGATTTTATTTTAACCTTGCGATTCAAAGGTCTCCCAGCACAATGCTGAAGAGTGACCAATATCAGCTATAGAGGGCCAGCGCTGCAGCGAGGGACAAAAGATCTCAACCTTCAGAAATTGAGTTTGTTTTTTTCCTATCAAGTTTAAACTTTTTTAAAAAATAATAATGAAAAATCCACACAGAAAGTGAAATGGGATGGATAAAGTATGTATTTGATGACGTATATGCCTGGTGAATAAATTCTACCCTTTCAAATGCTATTTCAAGGAGAAGGGACATTACATTTTCAGTATGAAATGGATGAATAAGAGGAAAGAATGTGTCTAGACTTCTTTTAATCACTCTGCACCCAACAACATTCTTGACTAGTGAGATTAGTAGGAGGTGTAAAACAGCCCAAAAATAAAAAAAACAAGTAAAAAGGGGAAAAAATAAAGAAACATGCCTTTTCACATTCATATTGTTGTTTAAACAATACCCAGCACCTGTCCTGGAGACCAATTTTTGGATGAAATTGAAATTCTTGGTATTTCATTTTTTTTTTTCTAATCGGTAAAGCCCACTCTTTTTTTAAGGGAGGTTCTTGCCTCCAGGTGTTGTATTTATTTGCTACATTTCTTTCCCCTCTAAAAGGGAATAATTAGCTCAAGTAGGTAAAGAGGTTCAAACAGAAGAGCTCTTCTTAATGAGGATTTCCAGGAAGCTGACTGGGTAAACATGGTTTAAACAATCTTTGTGTTTGGAGTACAATATACACGCATGTATTGCACATATGAGTGTGTGGATAATGCAGTGCTTGGGCAGCCCTGGTCCTGGAGATCTACAGGGTGTACTCTTCATGTCACCATAAAACTGCAGCCCAATTCAGCCACACCAGGAGAGGTGAGTTAGCAATCGACTGTTGTAACCGATCAATAGGGAGTTATTGACAGTAAAAACTATCACACCATGTGGCTGTCCAGGAGAACGGTTGGCCATGGCAGATATAATATGCATTCGCACACACACATATGTAGCCTGTGCATACAGCGTTTTGGAAGGTCATCAATGCTTACTGTTTGGGTCCACGTTCTCGCACAGCTCCGTCTTGGCCTCGCCGTTGGGCCGGTCGCTGGGCTTGTGGGAGAGTCGCGAGGACATGGTGGCAGCCGTGACCACGGCCTTGAAGCTACGCTTCCTCTTCTGGACGTTGAGCTCCGGGTGGAAGATGATGACGTAGACCTTGGGCATGTAGAGCATCCCCAGGGCTACGGAGGCGCTGAGGTTCATGGAGATGGTGAGCGTGGTGGTCTGGATGTACATCTGAGGAAACAGGGCCGTGAGAGAGAACACTCTTACAATAACCATAGATACACACCATGCACGATGTTTGAGGCACATCTCTGAATTTTTCCAACTCTCATGGACACTGGACAACATGCGTAGTAGCGTTTGCTGTGCAACCTGTCATTTTCTCTTGCTATTGGTGCACACTGCACCAGTAACCGTGTGTGACCACTTAACCAATTATGATGTCATAATTATGACATCAGTGCTGAGGTCATAAGGAAGCCTGAGGATAGGCCCAAGCAATAAGATTTGTCTAACAGGTGAAATTGTGTGGAGCTGGGCAATGAACCATGCAGTTTTAAAATTGTGTTGGGCAATGAACCATGTGCTGTAAAAGTGGCATGCCAATGAAAGTATGAGGAACTGGGCTGTAAAATCAATTCTCTGACCTGATGTATGCTCTTGCTTACAGTGCGACTATCCTGGTTAAGTTGCGAGATGAAACGACATGCCTTCTCCTGCATTAAACCAATTCCTGCCTCAACATCATGGCTTTTTCTTCGCAAGCATTCCATGGGCAAAATCATGAAGCAAGTGTGTGAAAAGGTGTTGATAATTTTCCTAAAACATTCGTGGAGAAGAAGTATGAGATGTGTGGATATGAAGATGTTCTAGTGGAACTGGCCTTATCGTGGCTTCTAGATCAATCCAGACACCCATTCAACATCCTATTTCAGATGAGTGTTCTTTTTCAGCTGAAAATAATGATGATAATAAATGATCAGCAGCATTGCGCTGAAACAAATGTGTTCAGTTTGATCTTTTCGTTGAGTGCTGAAATCTTTCTGCTGCAAGTTTCTGTGGTGTGAGTGAAATGAACCACTCTGGGCTGCGGCGCAGGTCCGCTTAACACCGCCCATTCTCAGTGTACTGTCACATGACAGCACAAGGCTCTGGAGTGGGTTACACCTTAAACATGGCTGCCCTAAAAAAGAAAAAAAAAACACCTGGGTGCCCCTATGTGCAAGAAAACATGAGGTGCCCTCTAGAGTTGCCCTATGTACAAGTAAATGTGATAAAATGCCATCTAGAGTGCCCTTCCAGTGGAGGAAACATGATGGACTGCCCTCTACAACTGGCCTTTGTATAAGACAATGTAATAAAGCACCCTTTAGAGAGAAAAGACCCCCCAAGGCTAGGGGTGTCATTCTCCAGCCCTGCGGGCCCAAAGTGCCTGCTGGCTCTCAGTATGAATCCACTCTCAAGTCAATAAACAAAGTCATTGATTGGCTGAAGAATTCACACACCTCCATTCCAAAGCCCAGACTGATTGGTGAGGGGGATCCAACTGCAAAGACATGGAGACACTACAAACCTTCAGGACCTGTCCACAGAGTTTTAAACCCTGTTCTGGAGGGCTAGTATGTGTGCTGATTTTTTTGAATTTTCCGGTTTATTAATTTCATTAAACGGCTGCATACACCGCTGTTTTTCATTGCTGCATTACACACAGTAAAACATTTTAACCAGGAGTACTTATGCACCTTTATGAACTAGCTAAGGCTCCTGACATTGTCCAAAATTTCAAATCCAATAATGTATTTGATACCGGGGTTAACACCTCGGCTCTGCAGAAAAGTTGCCGTGGGACCTGTAATGTCCAGAGTAGGCCAAGACCTCCATTTATCATCTCATCCAGAGGACAGCATCTTCCATGGCACGGTGTCACTATCACTCTGCTGGAGTATGGGATTTCAGTGTGGGTCAAAGAGAAGAGCGCCCCATTGAGGCCCACCAACACCTGTGCCAAAACCAACTCCTCCTGTCTCATTTCTCATCAAAGTGTCATCACAGCACAATTAGCATAACAATGATTTTTCTCCCCCTCAGTAGGTAACTGGCACAGTAGTTCTGCTGTCAGTGCTCCACATTAAAAAAAAAACACTTACAACAGAGTGTCCACATAAATATAGTGATACAAAACTTGTTGAAACTGGGTGCTGTACTCAAAACCTGTCCTTCAATTTGGAAAAAAAAAACAAGTTCAACTTTTCTTTTCTCTTTACAAATCCGGCTTTGCATGGTAATTTTGGTGATTGCTGAACTTGTCAGGCTAAGGACAAATATTGACTGAATCTTGGCCTCTATTCATTGAAACTTAGACAGATATTGCTATCCAGCCAGTATACACATTAGGGTTTCTTGGTCTATGTCGGAAAAATCCAGCTTTTGGTCACAATTTATGGACAATTATTGACTGAAACAGTCAAAACATCAGTCAGATCACAACTACTATCGGTCCAGTATAAATGTGTGAAAAACTGATCTAGGCATAGCTTTTCTTATATATTGATATGAACCTGACAATATGCATGCAAAACAGAGAGGGGAAAAAAATCACATCTCAGCTCCTGTGCAGAATATATTTTTTAGGCTATAAATGTGAACAGAAGGACTATTTTGTATTCATCAGAAAAATGTTTTAGTTCTGTGTGATATATATTAAAGAAGACCTATTTGAACATTTAGTGGTCTCACCTGACAGGCCTTTTCATCTATGCTGTAAACCTGGCCAAACCAGTGCAGTTAAGAGCGATAAACCCAATTTTTTGCAGGATGCAAGTAATATATACCTACAGTCTACTGCAGGAGAGGGTCCTGTGACATTGCTGACCGACTGTTCCATATGGCACATTTATAACACATATTAATGGCTTTTCAAATTTTAAATGGCACTGTGGCTGTTTAAGTCTTACATTCCGTTTCTTTCTCTCTTTCCTGCGGCACTCGCAGTGATAAAGAGGGTGATGATGGTGATGGTGATGATGATGATGATGACGAATATCCACCGATGTGTCGATTGCATTTCCTCGTGAACGTGTAACCTTTGTTTTACCCTCTGTGCTTTAGGAAATGTGTGTTTAGTACAGGCCTCAGGTCAGTTTGGATCTTGCCAGCAATGCATGTGTCAGTCTAGTCTTACTGCTTAAACGCTCTTAGAGTAAAGGGTTCCTTACGGGTTCTTTATTTGCCCTACTGGGGGAACCCTTAAATATTCCTCTTTGATATGAAAATTGCTCAAGGGTTCTCTGTAGAACTTTATTCCGAGGGTTGGTTATATAAAGAACCCTTAAAGACATCGGTATCAAAGAGGAACTATTGAAGGTGCTAGCAATAACTTTTTACTCACCATGTCATTCGTATAATCGCCAGAATGCCAGACAGACGAGTACAGAGCAGTGAGCCAAAAGGACTGCGCAGCTTTTTATGCAGCACCTTGCCTTACTGCAGCACCACACGTTTTACAATCACTTCCTGCCTGCTCACTCTTAGAAAAAAAGGGTTCCTAAAGGGTTCTCCACTTGTCCTGTTATGGGGAACCCTTACAGGTTCTCCTGTGACATGGATTTCATGTACTTCTCACAAGTTCTCTGTAGAACTTGATTCTGGAGGTTATATAAAGAACCCCTTAAAGATATCTGTATCTAAGATTAACCTTAAAGGGTTCCCCAGCAGGACACATGAAAAACCTGTAAAGGTGCTAGGATGCTAGAAAGCACTTTTTTTGTCCCTAAGAGTGAACCTGTTATGTTCCTGCATCCTGTATATCCCCAGATCCACTCGTTCGTGCACAAAGCAGTGCACGTTCAATCACTACTGGGATACAATAAAGACAAGATGCTTATCTCATTAGATTTTAGAAAATAAAGCACAGGAAGACGTGTTTGTGTCTGATAGCTGCAGATAAGGTGATGCCATTTCAGATTGGAGAGGCTGAGAGCACATGCCCAAATACACTGGTGGGGCGTCTGCTCACCCTTATCAAAGTTGTGTTTCTGTTATCTCGGCTCCTAATCTGTTTTCCAAAAAGCTCTCGTCGTTAATCGGTTCACTCTATTTTTAGAGTTTGTAATACAAAAATAGACGGGACACATGCTCAACTGAAGCCAGTCAGGAGATCAGCCAGCTAGCTCCTTAATGTGGAGGAATGAGGAAAGCTGCGAGATGGCTTTGCCTTCAAATTTATATTTATTCAGAAAGTTTAAAAAGCTGCCGGCGCACTTGGTGCCTCCTCTATTATCAGGAGTGTTATTTTGTATTTCTGGAGCACATCTTTTGAGAGCTTTGAAGTTGCTCTCATGAAATTGAGCCGTCACTCTGTTTCAAACCAATGTTTCAGAGATATTGACCTCTCAAATATTGACTGTAACCCCTCTGATTCATAGGGAACGATTGCGCTGTGTTCAGACTGGCAATTTAATGTGGTTATACTGAAACATGCCTTCTGATAACTACCCCCAATGAGGATGGAATGCTTTTCCGTCAAGGTCTGCTGTGCTGGTTCACCTTGAGGGGACAGTGTGGTGCACCCCAGGCAAGGTGGTGAATGCCAGCTTCAATCAAGGACTCCACTATGCAAGACCCCAGTCAGGTGGTGGAGCAAAACAATCGGGTTATATAACTATGAAAAAAAAACCAAAACAAAACAACAACTGCACATAACATGTTTATCAAACTCTACAGCATGCAGTCTGAGGGTATCAGAACAGCTGGTGTTCCCGTCTAACAGAACTGTTTCAGGAAGGGCAGAGAACATTCCGCTTCGGTTGACATATTTTGGTTTTCAGATATAACTTTATGAAGGGAACATTCTACAAACAGTGCTTGGCCATGTTTATTGTTCCAAATAATAATAAAAAAAGTTCAGTCTGGGAAAGTCACAGAAAAGTGGTCTAGACATTTCATTTACAAACTTACTGGCAGAATCCCCTAAAAATATTGCTAATGTAGTTTTAACTTGGATGACCATCACCATGACATTGCTGTAGAAAGACATTAATTGACTAGGTGGGAGACTGAAGTCAAGATCTCACCTAGAGGGCAAAAGACAAAATAAAACATAAAAATGTACATGTTCCATCACTGTACATTCATTCATGTCAATCCCCAATGTCATTAGCCTGTCTAAAAAAAACTGTCTTCTGGGTCAGCATTAGCATTTTAACACCTGTTTTTGAGACAAATAAATAAAAAAGAGACTCTGGAAGAATAAATCTCACTTATGAGATACTGGTCATAAGAAACCAAAGCTACACATTATATTATTTTGTATCATTCTATTATGCTTTCATGTATATTTTGAGCCTAAAAATAAGACATGACTACACTTAATTTGGTCATGAAATGGTGAAGTTCCTGTTAAACAGAAATAAGAGAGGCTTGAGGGAAGGCATGAAGGAACAGTGTCAAAAAGATAGCTATGCAATTGCACAGAATGCTAATTTGTTTTCCAGGTTGCCGTATAGCGACGTGCGGTCCCATAGACACTGTGTGTGGCTGTGAAGCTGCTAATGCAATCACAGTGCAATTACATTGGGTGTATTACCCACTCTGAATCAAAGACTTTCCGTTTCACTCATATTTATGGATTCCTCTTTCGGATGACCTTTCCCTGGCCTTTCCTCTCAGTAATTTCTATCCCTCGGTAATTTCCAATTTTGCAAGTGTATTCCTTGCCTCATTATGTATGATTAAAATTGTCTTGTGCTTCCCGGTTCTTTTCATGTTGTTGTTATTGTTGTTTTTTGTTTTTGTTATTATTATTACTTTGCATTTCTCTAGGGCACAGTACGTTTTACACACAATTGTAATATTTACGCCTCCCCCTCCCCTCCCCCAAAAACCCGATGCTTTATTTAGCTTTTGCTGAAGAATGCTATTTGCTACGTGTGTATCTCAAAAGGCTGCTCAGGAGAATCTACATGCACTGACGTATCACCAAAACATGACTGATTTCATTAGCATTCAAATCCAGTAAATCCAGGTGGATTAGTTATTAGGTTGTATTTGCGCTGCAGTATGTTTGTCATAATTACAGACACACTATATCCTTAAGTCATGACTGAAGTTGTGGGGGTCTCCCATTGAGGAGAGGTCAACGCCCTGCTACCTGTGTTGCATCCTTGGCAACCAAGGTAGGTCATGTGATGCACTCATCAGCCAACCAAAACTCAGCATTTACAACCGTTGCCAGGTAGTTTTATCACATTACTACAGTGTGGTTGGAGTTCACCAAAAGTGTTGCAACATTTTCAGTCATTTTACAAGCCTGTGAGTTAGCTTTGCCATACTGTTCAGTTCTTTGCTGTTAAAAGGTTTTACCCTCCATTCTCTCTGAAACTAAATAGAAACTCTTGTACATACAAAGATGACAAACACATTTTTCGAGTTGTTGTATCCAAAGCTCTCAATATGTGCTACCTTGCAGCTGCAGTACACTTTCATTATACTATGAATTCACAAATGCTTTTCATTATGTTTCATTTCAAACACACTTTCATTTGCCTGATGCTTTTATCCAAAATTGACTTGCAGTTGATTAGGTTAGCCAAGGTCCAGTCCCCCCTGGGAGCAATGTGGGGTTAAGGGCCTCGCTCAAGGGCCAGTCCCCCCTGGGAGCAATGTGGGGTTAAGGGCCTCGCTCAAGGGCCAGTCCCCCCTGGGAGCAATGTGGGGTTAAGGGCCTCGCTCAAGGGCCAGTCCCCCTGGGAGCAATGTGGGGTTAAGGGCCTCGCTCAAGGGCCATTCCCCCTGGGAGCAATGTGGGGTTAAGGACCTCGCTCAAGGGCCAGTCCCCCCTGGGAGCAATGTGGGGTTAAGGGCCTCGCTCAAGGGCCAGTCCCCCCTGGGAGCAATGTGGGGTTAAGGGCCTTGCTCAAGGGCCAGTCCCCCCTGGGAGCAATGTGGGGTTAAGGGCCTCGCTCAAGGGCCAGTCCCCCTGGGAGCAATGTGGGGTTAAGGGGCCAGTCCCCCCTGGGAGCAATGTGGGGATAAGGGCCTCGCTCAAGGGCCAGTCCCCCCTGGGAGCAATGTGGGGATAAGGGCCTCGCTCAAGGGCCCAGCAACAGCAATGGTGCTCTTGCAGAGGCTGGACTTGAACCAACAACCTAAGGGGGCCCAGTCATGTACCTTAGCTGTCCCCAGTGAAGGGCACTGAATAGCCTGCATGTAAACAATTACATAAGCACTGTAAATTGTCATAATAAAGAATAAATTTACACTAAATCTATCCCATCAGCCATGCTTTCAAAGGGCCAGATTTACTATGCATTCTCCCTGGGCCAAAACACATACTAAACAGTTATTACACACAATAAACATACAGCTGCGTCCAATATTTACCAACATTGACTGAATTCAGGCCAAGATGTACACACGATTGTGAATATATTACCCAAAGCGTTTTTTTTTTTTTTTTTGCCTTTTTCATTTTTGATGCAATTCTAATTGGAAATTGCATTCATTATCATAAGTGAGCTGTTAGAGGCATGTATTTTCCCCGACTGTTACGAGGTTTTCAGAGCAGTGTCTAGGGCGAGGGCCGTGCCAGCGATCTGCAGCACTTTTACTTTCTTTGATTTACAGCCATCTTTTCTTAGTAGCATAAACAGTCAGCCGACTGTACAGCCAGCCCCTATAGCATGCAGCCATAGAACACTGTCATTACAATGAGGAAGGATCTCTTCCACTAAATCTAACACATCTGACTAGAGAAAAATACAAATCAATTTAACTTTTCGCTGTTATGTTCACTCCACCTGCTTATGAATTCTGTTATATTTTGATTAATATAAGGATGCACATGCCCATTTAAATGATAATCATAACTTTATTGTGTATTCTGGAAAACATAATGAAAAAAACTCACCTCAGTGTTAAGTGAATGGTTATATGGAGTCAGACTCCAGTCATGGCTTATTGGCTTATAGCTTACAGCTTTTGGGGTTTCCTTTCATTAGGCCTCCATTCTGGGCTCTGGAAACCAGGTGTGTGGACTTTTTAGCCAATCAGTGATTTAATTGAATCAATTAGGTTCTGATAAAGTACCCAGTAACCAGCAGGCACAGTAACTCTCCAGGAGAGGGTTCTGCCACCTGTGTGCTCTGAGACTGTGTTCAGGCCGAGCCAAAAATGACTGTGATCACACAGGCTTGACAGGTTCCGTTTTCACAAATGTATACGGCCTCCAGCATAGCTGGCTGTCACTCTGCTCTCTAACTGAGATTTGATTTGGATCCAACTATATTCAGGAAAGACAACTGAAGCAAAGCTAATATGCCCACATGCTCCCATACGCATCAGTAAACGGGTCACAAAGTAATGAAAAATTTCTGCCCACTGGGAAAAAAAACCTAAAATAAAACGTATCGAAAAGACTACATCCCATTTCTCATCCAGATGAGTCACGAGCCAAATCTAAAACTTTATATTGCCAGTTAACGCAGATTATTGCATATGCATTATTGTGTATATAGACACATACTCTAAAAATATTTTATAGCAATAATAACAAAATTGAATGTAATATGATTCACTTTTACAACACGTCTGAAATGTGATATGGTACATGTTACCGTAATGCCAGAGATTAGTAAATATGCCATAAATGATAAAGTCACAACATGGGTGAATTTCATATTTTGAATAACCCAGAAGCAAACACGTATGAGCAGACTGAAGCTGTCGGTGCATGTTAAGTCTGCTCACTGCGTGGTGACTAATGCCGTTTAAATGCACTGATAAACAGACCATCAGAGACCTGCATTTCCATTTAAGGGGGTAACTTAAGAGGTGACGCTCCGGAGAGCGGTGGAAAAACTATCCACAAATATTTACGGCGTTTCGCTGACTCTGGCGGGGATGGATTGCATTTCGTTACCTTGTGCCTTGAGCACTTTGTCCTCACCTTTTATCAAATGGCACAGCTAACATCTCTCAGATCTCCCTTTAAAAGCGTGTCTCTCTCAGTGAGGATTACGGGTCAGTGTCATGTGTTCGTTTATAGATAAATATTAATACCAGATATCTAGACTAGGCCCATGGGTTGCATTTGAGAGTTCTACCTTTTAAGCATTGTTGTAGGAAAAAAAATAAATAAATAAATGCAAATGAACTCGTACAAATCATTGCCTTGATTTGGGTGAATGGAATAAATCCATAATGCACAGCCACGCTTCAATATTCACAGCAAAGCGACAAAAATAAGCCCCGGTAACTAATTCCTTTCCCTCTGCAGTCAACAGGAGTCGTTATATAATGTATGAATAGAGATTCAATTTAGATTTTTTTAATGATCCACTTCAGAGCAACCTTTTGAATGCAATGTATCCACTGCACTATGCTGTACATCTATTGATTTGTCAAGATTCAGTGATAAGCTGCTCTTTCAGCCAAAGAGCTTTTTAATGGATATACTCACTGCACACTTTGCACTGGGGCCATATTCTATCTCCCTTTTAAAAGTCTGGTTAAAATATATCATTAATATATTTTTGTGATATATACATTTATACATACATATATATCTGAATATAGGTGGCTGACTGATAAAATTCAAATGCACAGTGTTTCATGTTTATGTCTTTCATTTGTATTTAAAAATAAACATTAATATTTGTGAATGACCTCTAGGGTCCTACACTGTGTTGACCAAGACTATTGTCTTTGCTAGTGATCAGAAACTGGCTGCAGAGAACTAGCTATCTCTGAATAATTTATATCATGACAATATAAATGTTATGGAATAAAGTCATTCACTGATCACATGAATTCCCTTCAGCCTCATTTCCAATTCAATATGGCCAGCAAATTAATTACAATGTTTTTATTCAACAAATCAAAACATCTCAACCCCCAGAAACAAGCCACGCTCAAAATCTCAGTATTCCTAATCAGTAATTAACAAGTGGTCACATTTTACACTGAAACTGAACGGCAAGCTGGAAATACAATCGCGTCATGATGTCATCTGACGTTTCCGAGACATAAAAAAACAAACACCAACAAGCGTAGCTACAAGAACTATGAAAACACTGCACTCTAAGCATTCCGTAGCTACAAACAGCAACCTCTCCATGCGTATCATAGCCGGATAGCATGAGGCCCAACGCGCTGTGAATTTCCCCCGCTGCGCCTTCGCACGCACCACCACTGCTTTTCTTCAAAGCCTCCCTTTGAGCAATTTATTGTGACAGCCCGATGGCGGTGGCGAGGAATCGTGTGAAAACAGTGTTTATAAGGTACTAATTAAAGTATTTCCCCAAAAAATCACATCATTATGGTATTACTTAGAATGTGTAATCATAGAGCGTCTTCAGGGTATGTGCGTGTTATCTCTCTCCCACTCGCGCTCTGTCCCAGTTTATGGCTCATTCTCCACAGCGGATGGAAAAATCCAAACCCAAGCAGGAAACGTGCGGAGATTCACAGATGCACGTATATGTTGTAAAGACAGAAAACCAGCGGGAGAGCTAAGCGTGTTGTGATTTTCATGATGCAGGAGCATAGAGGTGAGATGTGTTACAGTGTCTTTTTCAATGCGCTGTGACCCCTCTGAAGTTCAGTATCCTTGGGTCAGTACGTCAAAGTCACTCACAACCTTCCACCACAAACTTAAAACACACCTGTTTAAATATGCTGCACCTGGTTCCATCTAATGCTGAACACTGATCACCATCTCCTCTACCTCACCATATCCTCAAACTCACATGGCAACGTTTGAAAGCAGTTCAGGATTTCACACAGATTGGCGGTAAGTATAACTGGTTATGGATAAAATTACTTGTTTATCACCTTGGCTGTTCTAGCACATCGAAAGCACTTTTGTCAGTCGCTCTGGATAAGTGCATCTGCAAAATACCGAAATGTAAAGTAATCGGAGTGTTAAAACTGGCAAGGTGCCATAAGACCCCGCTCCAGCCACAGGTACCTAAAGTTTACCTGGAGAAATACAAATAAAGGGGAGGCAGAAAGAAGCGTGACGGCAAACTGATGTCCCTCCATTTTGCCCAAAGTCACATGAATAAGCTCAGAGAGCTCCTCACACCTATATCTGTTATATACCTGTCACGGCATTTGTCATGTGCGAAAGTTTTTTGGAGTACATCACTTTTACAGCAAAAACATTCATGCCATGCCTGATGTTAATGTCCGGACTCGGATAGTTGCTCAACGCTATTACTACATGACGCGATGAACCTAAGAATAGCCTTAAGATGAGCCAAACAGGCCGATAACATTACGATAACACAATATCATAGGTGTCTAACGATGTGGGCTCATCTGCAAACTGTACGTTCCTTGTATATGTGTCATGTCAGCAAAGAGCACCCTGGTCCCTACAACAGAGTGATAAAGCGTTGCTTGTATATGTGTCATGTCAGCAAAGAGCATCGTGGTCCCTACAACAAAGTGATAACGGCATGGCCAATACTCATTACGATCAGATGGAACCCAGCCGGAGTCAATCAATTTTATGATTCTAGTTAAATTAATGCATTTTATAGTGCCTCCCCAACTGTGTATGTTGTTATTGTAATAATGCACAATTAGCCTGGTAAGAACAATGCGCTTGATCCAATAAAAATTGATCCTTAACTTTAACTTACAGCTTGATGCAAATGTTGTTTTTTTTTTTTCCCCCTGCATTAATGCAGTTTGCTAGGTTAATTTAGCTGAACTCACCAAACTGCCTCTATGGAGAAAAAAAAAAAAAAAAAAAAAACATTTTTAAGCGTTTAATTGTGAGCTTAAGGCAAGCGCTGATTGGTTGATTGATTCTCCTCACATTTTCCCCGACAGTACGGTTCTGCAGAGCGGCCAGGAATCAGCAGCACAATGAGAATCCATGAAGAATACATTAAAGTCAATCCTGTGTAGGCCGAGCGTGATACAGATGTCGAGCAACAGACCCAGGATGTCGGGGTCAAAGTTCAGGGCCTTGGCACCCCACAGCGCGCTTCTCGCTCATCTGATCACTGACGTGTGAAGAGACGGGGTTAGAGGGGTCTGCGGGTTCCCAGATGAGGATGTTTTTTTTCCTCCCCACCACATAAAGTGTCCATGTTCTCACGTGGCAGCAGAATCAGAGGATTCATGACCCGCTCGCTCTGTGGGTGATGTTTCCGCACTCATAATCTGGGCGCCGGTGCCGGCGTTGGGAGCTGGCGCTAATGAAAAACAGCCCCAAGGTCTCCCCCAGCAAAAGGCTTGCTGTCAGAACCCTTCAGCGGCAAACACTTCCCCCAACGCTCTGACGCAGACGCGTGCAGATCTCCAGCCCGCCGAAAAACTAGGCCACTTCAAGGAAATGAAAGACACACACACACACACACACACACACACACACACACACACACACAGACAGAGGTGTGCATCATCCACCAAAGCCCACACTTTGTCACTCACCACCGCACCCACTCAGCACTCAGGTTTGCCCCTCTGCCAAACAGCCAGGGCAGTGGAATGCTAAGGGGGACCCTGGCTCATTCCTAAGTGGTTGCGGGTTCGATTCCCAAATAGTGACAAGGTATTTATCCTGAATCGCTTCTGCAAAAGCATATGCACCCTGTACAAACGGCTTGTGAGTATGAAAAAATAAATTAGTCATGTGAGTCAATCTGGATAAGAATGTCTGCTAATGCCGAAATGTAATCCCACATGCCAAGCGCTAAGTTATCAGGTATTCTACATTATGCATCAAAATACAACAAAATTAAGTATCCCATCAGTCGGGATTTATGGCGTACGGCGGGCATTTCTGGTTTGTTCATTTCATAATACATGTTAAGAGCCAGCCACCTTCCTGTTCTCAGAGAGATGTCACAGTCTGCCTCTTACGTACGACATCCTGAGAGGTTTGCCTGGGAGACGTCTAAATTATGCAGCTGTTTGATTCCCTGCGAGTCTTAATGAATCATCAGGCTCTATAAATAATGGGTTGCCGAGCAGTTTCATGAATCAACTTAAAATGGTGGCTTATTCTTAAAGCAGAAGGTAATGGAGCCAGCACAGGTAGGTAGCAGTGGCTATGAGTTTATGTGGCCTTCCCCATGTTGTTCTACTGAATGTGGGTCAGTCTCCAACGGCATTCCCCAAGGTCTTTGGTGGGAATATGGAACTTCTCTCCAGCAATAAATAAATAAAAAAACTAATAAATGACAGTATGACTCGACTGCCATAAACGAGAGCTCACAAGTTCTGGCTCAAAGATTCAGCCTGTCCACCACTGCATGTTTGCAGTAAATTTAAAATAATCAAAATTTCATTGATCATTCAGCAAAAAGCTCATTGCACTAATTCAGATGTTTACTGAAGTTGTTGTTTTTTTTAATAATTCAGTAATTAATTAATGAATTAATTTCATCCGTCATTTGACTTAAGCGGCAGCAGAGATTATGTAAAATAATTCCTCCTCGTTTTATCCTCGACCCCCCCCCCCCACCTCCGGGTTGCCATGGGAACCGGTTATGATCACAAACACAGAATGACTGCGCAGGCTGTGAGAGATTTAAAGGAATATGGGGGAGGGGGAAATACCCCCCCCCCCCCACCATCTAACTCCTCATCCACAGACTGTTGAGACCTTGCAAAAAAATTAAAAGGGAGGTAGAAACTTTTATTTTAAAGTTTTTAAGTTAAAGAGAGAGGAAGATAAATTTGCCTTTCACCCATGGTGCAGAAAACATGGGCGCAGCAGCGCTATTAACTCGTCCTACGCACAGTTCAGACTGACAGGCAGGTCAGACCTCATTCCGAATGGAACTCCTCTGCCAAACATGCAATGTGTTACAGCTTCCCGCAAACACAAGGCCAAGCTTGTGTCCCCATTCTCTGCTGGACATTGTCTGATAATGTCCCCTCTTCTCCATTACTAGGGATTGCTGTGCAGCTTCTTGCATTGTGTGAGCTGATATAATAAAGACATGAGATTCAGTGAGTGCATTCAATTACACCCACTCAGCCTGCAATATGAGTCAATCAAAACAGACTTGAGTCTCTGTAAGGGGGCTGAAGATCTGCAGCAACAGGCTCAGTCCCACTGGAGGAAGACAGGGGGCAGCATCCCAGGGCTCAAAATATGTACCCTCCTTTCCTCCTCTAACACCTCGCCTCCTCCCTCTCTCCAATACTGGGACGTTGGAGGGAGGAAGGAGACAAGGCGGGTGTGGGGGAGAGGAGGATACAAATTTTGAGTATTGGAATGCAGCCAGGGGTTAAGATGGTTGTGACACATCAGACTTACTACTCTCATCCAGAATGCATGCAGAATGCTGGTCTTCAACCTTCCCAGACGCACCCACGTCACTCCCCTCCTCGCCGACCTCCATTGGCTACCTGTCTCGGCTCGCATCAGATTCAAGACTTTGGTGCTTGCCTTCCAGGCTGTCAAGGGGATGGCTCCATCCTATCTTCAGAACCTTATCAGACCCTACACACCTGCCCGTGCACTCCATTCTGCATCTTCAGTGCGCCTGGTGCCCCCTCCTCTCCATGCCTGCACCTCACGGTCACGTCTGCTGTCTGTTCTGGCTCCCCGCTGGTGGAATGACCTTCCCACGGTGGTCAGAACAGCAGATAATCTGCCCACCTTCAAGCGCAGACTGAAGACTCACCTCTTCAGGATGCACCTCTCTCCTTCTCTCCCTAGCTCTCCGACCTAGCCTTAGTTGTTTGCTGTAGCTACCTTAGGGTTATTACAATTGTTGTTCCAGAGCTATTGTTTATTAATTATGTTTTCTTTTTCCCTCAACAGGTCATCCATAGGGTTCAGCCCTTCTAACCCTACTGGCACTTGAGACTTGTACCCTTCCCTAGCACTTTAATAATCTTGTTCCCAAAGAAATGCACTTTGTGTTGTAAGTCGCTCTGGATAAGAGCATCTGCCAAATGCCTGTAATGTAATGTAATGTAGTGGCCGGCCAGGCACTTGCAAGCACGTGAACCAAGAGTGCATCCAAATACTTTTCTTCCCCTCCCACACTACCTCAACACATCTTCAGCCCAGACGTATGTGAAGGATATGAGAGGAGGAGGTGAATGGAGGAATGGAGAGAAAGAGGAAGTGAAGACTTATCTGCTTCTCCATCATCAAGTTCATCATCTATGTTTTAATTGAATGTTCACTATTGAAGCGTCACTCACATAAGTCTGATTGATGTCAATGACACACCAGTCACGCTTCTTTTACACCACCAGCCCTTTTCATACAGCAGTGTAAGAACATCATTTACACATACTGCATCTACCTTCTCACCATTTCATTAAATTAAATACAGTTTAATCAAAACATATGTACAAGCAAATGAATAACCCCTTGCTGCAATAACAACCTCAATTTCACAGTACTTAAATTACCATTCCGTAGTTTAACATTTAATAATGTGGACATAATATCATATTTACACAGGTAAATAAAATGTGTGCATGTTACTGTAATTTTGCTGGTTACTGTATAGCAGGGGTGGGCAACCCTGGTCCTTGAGTGCCGGAGCCATTTCGGGATTTCGTTCTGCCCGAGTAAAGTTTGAGTAATTATGAAGTGCCTAATCCTGAATGGTGAAGCTCCTCTTCCAGCTCCAGCACATGGTCAACTGCAGTCATTAAAGCCTGATAATTAACTCTGTCTGTTAATTAACCCCTGTCTGATTACAATGTCAGGGGTTTGGCTGGAGTGAAAACCAGAAATGTCTCTGGCCCTCAAGGACCAGGGTTGCCCACCCCTGCTGTATAGTGTTCTGGTACATATTTGTGTATTGGTAAAACCGTTGGCATAGTTTTGAGCATAGTTTTGAACTAAAAGATTTTGTGGAATGGTCTTTTAACCAGCCAGCTTCCAGTGATGGCTGTGATGCCACACATCAAAGGCAGGTATGTGCTACTTAATGCCAAACAGCATGAACTGGAAGAAGAGATGCGAACAGGTGACAAGGACAAAAAAAAGCGAGGATTCCAAAGGAAATGTTTTGCCTCCAAGAAATGTTATTTCGAGTCTCTGTCAAGGTCCACAGTAAATACCAGAGCATGGGTAACAAACTGAGTCCCTCCTGGACTATATCAATCCATACCATACCAAGGCAGGAAGGAGAGGCATTGTGTCTGGATAATTCCATTCAAAGCTCTGTCAAGAGACCTTGACTTGTTGAGAAAATTCTTTGTAACGTTGTTTGTTACACGGATTGCCTTCACATTATGAAAGAGGTACATAAGGAAGCTCCAGAACTTGACCAGCACCTTATTACAGACTTTCAGTACTCAAAACCCCTCTGGAGAGCCTGTTGGACCGGCTTCAGGACAGAGCGATTCACAGCCAGAGGAGTACTTTTTTTATCAGGGAAGGCTAGTGCGCTCAAACAGGCAGGGATAAAATATCGCCTCTAAACTGCTAATTGTCTTTTGATGCGTTTGATCGTTTTGCATAATTAACGAGCATGCCGGTTTAAATCAGGTAATCTTGGTTCACTAGCTGATTCCTTTTCTAACGTAATTATGTTGTTTGCATTTTGCATGGAAAATTTAAATAACAAAGATGTGTTGTGCAGCTAAGACCAATCTCTACTTTCTTTTTTTCACAATCACAATTACTGCAACCCAGTATGTGTTGGCGTCCAAAGTGCACAAGAATAATATTACCACATCAGCAAGTAAAAATGCAATTAGCAGTCATAAATATACTTAACAACTACAAAACAGGGCTCATGTGAGGACTTACACCAACTGATCCAACTAAAAAAAGTTGCTCCCAAAGTGTTATATTCTGCATGAGTCTACCATTGCAGATATGAAAATACAGTCCTTAGATCCTTATCGATTATTTTATTGTGACAGTTTACTAACCAAGGCAGTCATCCCGATGTCTAAATAAATAAATACATTAAAAGGTGTTCTCACTTCTTCCAAAACTGATCCATTTCACCTAAATAAATAAATGGCCTAAAACAGCCAAGAGCACATATGGAACTCAGTCGACTCCATTTTGTTTTTTTGAGGCCCAGGCGACAGCATGGCAGATTCCATTACAAGCGTGTGTTTATCATGTGCCTCTTAGCATATTAGGGGATTCTGTGGTCACACTCATTACAAAGGAAAAGCTGAGTCGTTTGTCACAAGAGCTTTTCAGTTTGGCTGCTGGTATGCCAAGTGACAGGAAGCGGGAGCCAGCTGTGGGCGCTCAGCAATGGATCAGGCTTGAGAGTGGGCATTGTCAAACTGGAGGAAAAATAAAAAACTAAGGAGGAAAACAAACATATTTGTAATACATTTGTTTTTCTTTGGCAGATGGAGTTTTATGGACGCAATGTTTCCTGATGACTGCAAATTAATTTGCCCTCAAAAACTTCACTTGCAAGCTCCACTCGTGACAATCGGCCAATCAAAAACTAGTATACACTGAAATAACTGCGTTTGGTTGGTGGAGTGTCACATGTTCCCGGGTTAAGTTTGGGAAGTGGAGTTTTCGAGGGCAGAAGATTTAACAGATTGGACCGTAGCCCATGTATTAGTGGGCTGCAGTGTCAGTGGGTTTCTTTTAGGCTTTGGAAACTTCTGTAGCTGTATGGCCTCTTTTAGCCAATAAGCACTGAGGCACATCAATAACCAGGAGATACCGAGCCCTCACAGACCTCCCGAGCCCAGACTCTCCTGAGCTGCATCCAAATCTCTCTACCCAAGACCTGTAAACATGCCCTAATGTGAGCTTAAGTGCTCCTTTTATCCAAAGATGAGCCAGCGAACAGCTCTGTGTCTGACAGACAGACAGAGAGAGAGAGAGAGAGAGAGTGACCGTGAAGTATGTGCCCTTCTCATCCGATGAGGCATGATAATTTTCCATTTTAAATTTCGGCCCATGGCGCTATCACCGGAGCCTGGTGATTAATGTGCTGGTCAAATATAGCCGAGTCATTAGTCTTCGCAGAAGACACCAACAGGGGTGTCACGCGGGAGAGAGGCATATAAATACATAAATAGATAAATAAATACGGATATAAATAATGTGGCGGGGGCTCAGCAGTAACCTGAGTGGGGGGTCATATCCTGTGCTGTGGTGGTAATGCCGTTACCCATGATCCTCTGGTCTGTTCGCAGCTCCTGCATGCTGGGATTATTATGGGAGGGTCAGGTACATCTGCTAAGGGCCCTCATGTGTTTGTGTGTGGTATGGTGGGGAGGAAAACACACACACTCACACTCACACACTGCTCGCAAGCATGCACACACACATTGACATACACACAATTGACATGCTCACAAGTATGCACTTACACTTTCACCTGCATGCCCTCAAACACACACACACGCACACACACACACACATTGTGTGTGATTTAATGCATGTCATAAAATCAGAAACATGCACCATTAAAATATGTAACAGCATTACAAATATTGTTTTATTCCTCCAGCCTTATTTAGGAAGCATGGGGGCAATGGATTCATTTCCTCACATTTTCATTTCAGGCACTTTTTTAGCCACACACACACACACACACACACACACACACACACACACACCTGCTGTCAGGTGTGATCACCGCTCCCCTTACCCCTGATCCTGTAGTGCATTCCATGCAGATGGTTTCACCCCTGGTGCAAGGACACGCCGTTACCCTTCCCTGCCACATCACGGCTCCCGTAATCATCACCCCTTTAAGGCCCCCATCTCCCAGCCAATCCCCGGCTCTCAGTCAAACCTGCGGCCGAGGCATGCCAAAGGCTCTCAGACTGAAAAACATCCCCCCTGCACTTGGCACTGAGTATTACAGAGATGGATTGGGGTAACGGTCCTGTCCACGGACACGATCGCACGCCAGGCTACCTCTGCCCGCGTCAAATCAGCCACACGC